>CM066032.1:369238704-369791204 GCA_033557465.1 Ichthyophis bannanicus | reverse complement strand
GGCAGGCCAATACTGGCAACAGTGCTAGCAGTGTGGGCTGAGGAGGGTCTTAGCAGCCACCACACACTGTATAGACAGACACACACTCCCCACACCTATGCCAGCATTGTGCAACTATAGAGGTGTTTGACAGCCCTGGCCACCACACCAGTCCTGGGCACAGTGCAGGCATGGCTATGGTACGCAATACTGTAGGAGTCACTCCCCAGGGTGGTAAACACTGTCAGACACATGACCTGTAGCACACTCCACAGACATCAGAAAGGTTGCTATGATGCACATCAATCAGCAAATTGTGCTTAACTTAGGAATTGCTATCTGCCAGTAATCATAGCAACGTTTTGATAGATGTGTACCGTATTCCAAGGTTTAGGGTGGCATTGCTAAGGTATGCAAGTGCTAGTATTGGAAGATGCACACAGGGCCCAAAATCCTGCCTCTCCAGGTGGCTTTGAATGATGGAGCCTGTGGGTGCGGGTGTGTCTGCCCCTGTTGGCCGCTGCTCTAGGGCAGAGGTTCCCAACTCCGGTCCTGGTGGGCCAAACACTGTTCGGGTTTTCATGGTGTCCCTAATGAATATGCATGAGATACATCTGCATACCATGGGGGCAGTGCATAGAAATGCAGCACAGCCGTATTTATTGGAGACAGCATGGGACCTGAATGGTGTCTGGCCCTCCAGGACTGCTTTTGGGAGACTCTGCTCTAGGTAATGTGCATGTTTATGGTGTCTGTGCTCTGTAGGGTAAAATGTAGGCGTTTTGGGCATGTTTATGTTATCTGCACTAAAGGTTCTGTCTGAATTACCACATTTTAGTAGTGGGTAAACTATGGGGACTGGTTTGGCAGGAACCACAGCTGGGACTTGAACCTGTGGGCTTCTGTTCCTGAACACACTGGCTGTGTGTCCTGCACCACCATGTTGCCACAGAGGCAGTACATTCCCTGGAGATACCATGACTGTTTGTCAGACAGAGCCTGTCTGTTGCAGTGCACAGCACCCACCTAAACAGGGCTGGGCCATGGTCTGCTGTGGGCAGCAGCCACTGCCCCCTCCACCACTAGTACCCCTCTGCCACCATGCTGACATGCCCTTCTGCTGGTGCTGCTGGTGGTGCGCAGTCTCGGGCCATCCAGTGTGCAGGTAGGCGGCTACCTATGGTGCAGGTTCTGGGGTAGGGGTGCCTGCATAGATGTCCACGCTTCCCCCTAGCACCTCCTGCCAAAGTTCTGTACCCTTGGGGGTACCTGCTTGTGCTATCCCCTGTGACACTGTGGGAAACACAAGCGTGCCCGTATTGGGCCCTCATCAGTTGCTGTCTGGCTGCTCTACTGTTTCAGCATTCGTATGGGCCACCTAGGCATCACCCTAGTCCGCACTGTGGCCCAACTGCACCACAGCATGTGCCGCCTGCAGCCCTCTGTGTCCCCTTTTCCAGCATCTGTCCAGTTGCACGTTTCGACATGCCCACCCTGCTGTTGCGGGACATGTGCACGCCACAGGAAACCTGTCCAATAGAAAGGGAGAACGCTGATCAGCGTTATTTCACTGTGGGATCATTCACCTTGTATGGGGACAGAGCATAGCCCCTTCCAAAATTGATATCTTTATTTTGAGCTTTCTCGGTAGTGCTTTTTGATGTTTCCCATTGATATCACTATTGCCCAGCTAGGTTATGTTTTTTTTCTAGTTTGTTCAGGTCACTTTCAATGTTTATTTGCCCTTTTGTTCCTTGTGCATGTATCACACTTATCGCCTTTTGTAGGTTTCCCTGGCTTTGCTTTACATTGCTGATGGAAATGGTTTCTCTTCCCTTTAAATCTACTCTAATGCCAGGGTTTCACTGACATTAGTTTTCAGCCCCGGAATCCACAGCTTTAGTGTGCTTGGAGTCTCTCCCCTCCCACTCTCTACCCATTGACCTCTTCTCTCCGCCCCTGGGGAGCCTTCCTCCGCCCTCAGGGAGCCTTTCTCCACCTTCAGCGCTCGTTTGTGCCGCTGAGCGCCGCTGAGCATGTTAGCATGCGATAAGGCACCTTATCGCCCGGTAAAGCACCATTATCGCGCGATAAGGCGCCTTATCATGCGATAATGTGATAGCAGCGGAAATAACGCCCTTTAGTAAACATACCCCTAAGATCATACTCGATATACCCTGGCTTAGAAGTGAGGTTCACAACTGTCATGGTATCTACAAAATTAACCTATTTGGAGAAAAATTCCTGAGTAAAACAATGACGACATGCTCCCTGGCACTCCACAGCCTAAAAACACAGAATCACAACTTGTGACATCTTGAACAACAATGGAGAAAATCTCAAGACTATCAACTCAAATCTCAATATCTACAGGAACTAAAGCTATACCACAACTTCGTCATCCATGCCAAAAAAGAACACTGCAACAACCTCACCTCATGCTCCATCAACAAACCCAGAGAACTCTTCAACATCATCAAATTACTCACCAAAGACCCATCACAAACAAACCGTGACTACACTCCTAATTCACAGGCCATGGCCTCATACCTGCAGGCCAAGCACAAATCTACATCCTTCAGCAGCTCTACCATCCCAACCTCAAATGAAGAGACTACTCAAGATCACCACTGGACTACCTTCAATATATTATCATCTGAGGAACTCAACAACATAGTCAGAAACATCAATACCACAACTTCCCCTCTTGACCCTTGTCCAGTTTCTTGGCTTAAAATCACAAAAGAACAATTCCTACCAATCATATCTGGCATTGTCCACTTATCCCTTTCTCAAGGACTCCTTCCTCCTTCCCTCAAACAAGCATCAGTCAGACCATTCCTGAAGAAACCAAACCTGGATCCACACACACCCTTCTCTTACAGTCCTATAACTAGTATAAAATGTATCTCCAAAATCATTAAAAAGCTATACAAACCCAACTCCAAGATCACATAGACCACTATGCACCTCTAAACATGCATCAAAATGGATTCCGACCCAACCACAGCATAGAAACACTCATGACCTCCCCCCTAAACTTACTCATCACAGGCATCGAAACACACCATCATCTTTAACACTGTATCCTACCAGCTCCTCCTCAACCAACTCCACCACATTGGAGTCTGAGCATTCCCCTCAAATGGTTCCATTCCTATCTCTCCAACTGAAACTAGAAAATAAAGATACAAACAAACCTCAGCTCCTTTGACCCTAAACCAGGGAGTGCCACAGGGATCATCCCTCTCCTCTCTACTGTTCAACATATACATTCAACCACTGTGTGCCATCCTCCAACAATTCGAAGTAGAGTTCTTGATGTATGCTGACATCATAATGATCTTTGCACCATTCTCCACTTCCACTCCTGATTATTCCATGCTCCCAAGTTGCCTCATGGAAGTAATCAACTGGTTCCTTCTTCATAATCTCTCCATCAATCTCAATAAAACAGAGTTCCTCCATGTCACAAAGGACCCCAAATTCATCCCCCCTGCCTCCATCAGAATTGGCAACAATGATATCCAAGTCAGCACCCAGATAAAATACCTCGATATCATACTAGACCAACAACTGACCTTCAAGGTCTATATTCAAAGTATCACCAAGGCAATATGTTATGAACTCAAACTTCTCTGAAATCTATGCCCCCTCCTATCCAGTGATTCATTCCGCTCTGTCTGCCAAGCCACCATCACTCCCCTATTTGACTAATTCCATTTACCAAGGTCTACCTAAGTACGCACTCCTCCCATTACAACTCGTCCAAAATACTGTTGCTTGATCTTTCTTCCAAATCTCAAGGCCAAACCACATTACTCCTATTCTCAAACACCTCCACTGGCTTCCCATCAGCTCCAGAATACAATTCAGATTTCTAACTCTCATTCTCAAAACCCTGAACAAACAATCCTCAGAACACCCCAAGCACTAATTCACACCTTGAACTCTGACAGACCAAGAAGAAAAAACACCCAACACCTTCTGAGTCTCCCACTACAGATCTGTAAATGCAAACAAACCACAAGAACAAGAGCATTCTTTCTGTATGCCCCCACCCTCTGGAATTCACTATCCGCCTCAATTAGAAGTATCAAATCAACAACAGACATTTGCAAACAACTCAAGACCCACCTCTTCCTGCAACATTTTTGCAACAGACGCCCAACAACCACAAATCAGGACAACCTCATACAAACAATTACCTCATCCCCCACCCCACCCCTCATACTCCCCTACCCTTTTCTCCACTGTACATAGTTCTTTAAATATGTATTGGTGCGAATGTATCAATATATACAAAAAGTTCATTGTTCTCTTTTCACAGTTAAAATATTTTTCATGTTTATTGTTAATGGTTATTGATCTTCCTTGTAACTCATTCATTGTATTAACTCAGTTCCATGTTAACCATTTTGACTTATAGAAAAACTGTACGTATATCAAAAATTTGTTAAATAAATAATGTTTGTGGTTCATGGCTCCCATCCTGCCTTCAGGTAGGAGGTGGATCCATGCCCACATCCCACTTCACACTTGCTCTGAAGGCAGCTTTTGTACTGTCTGCACACCACTATGTGGTGTCTTTTGCTGGTCTTTCTGTGACTGCATGTTTTTTTTATCTATCTGGCTTGTGATACTATACAGGCTCTCTCCTGGTTTCCATGTGCCTACACCTGTGGTTGTGATATGATCCAAGCCTAGTCCTTCTCCTTTCCAGGTTTCTAACATTAACAGTGTCCTTTATATCTCCCATGCTCTCATTCACCCTGCACAGTACTCTGCTATGTCCATAGGGTACATCATGCTTGTATGTCCATTTCTGCAAACGTGTCCCTGCACAGCTGCATTGCCATGTTTTCCATACACCACACATGCAGTTGGCAGTCTTGCACATTACATCCAACTTCACTGATGTTAGCATGAGAATTTGAGATGGGGCCTGCATGTTCACAGACCCAGTTCTGAAATCGGCTCCATTAGTAACACATCCCTGTTTGCACATCCCCCTCACTAAAAACACATCCTTTCCAAAATCCCACTTCACATCTACAAACAAGTTTGATTTGAATTACAATCTAGTAACATTTTTAAAGCAGAATAATTTAAAACATTTTTAATTTGTGTCTTTAGAAGCAGTTTAATTCCATCTAGTTTAAAAAAAAATTGTAATATCTCTCCCTCTTGTAAAGTTGTGAATTTCCGGTTTATTTCTCATTGATTGTGACATTGGTTCTATAATTACTAGAATCAAAATAATGAAAATAAGTGGCAGCACTGATGAGTTCCTTCTTCTAATTGTACTTCAGAGGTTTTGACCCCATTAACTATTAATCTGAGCTGGGATTTCTATAGATAACCTTGATTAAATTATGAAAGTTTGTACTAATTTTAAACCTCTCCAAAACAGCAAATAAGTATTTCCACTTGACCCTGTTGAATTCTTTTTAAGCATCTAATGAAACAATTAGTTAAGCTGAAGACTTAAAGTTAGTCAAGTGTATCAGAGTAATAAGTCTTCAGTCATTATATTAGCTTCAGAGTTTCCAAGTTCCAACAGGCACAATGTCAGAATTAAAACTTTAATGTACTAATAAAACCGCATACTTAACAAAAATAAACACATAAAGACTGACATATAGTCAGTCACACACTGTTCTGTGAGCATTTGCTTTTTTGCTCATTTTCGAAATGAGAGCCGTTAATGGCCATTTTACTAAACTGTAGTGGCATTTACAGTACACTGGTATAAACAGCCGGTGTATATAGGTAGAAAGAGTACAAGGTTAAGAATATGTGGGGATGTCAAAATTAAATTCCTGGGCATACTTCACCAGGCATGCCCTAGACACAACAATGATGCTGTCTCTTTTTTCAAAAGGGGAGGGGGCTTTTCAAAGGTTTCGTTGTTCTGCTTGTAAGGGGTATGTTTACTAAACGGCGCAATTGTGCGGGGCGCACTTGAGCGCCCTAAAATGATGCATTTAAGTGCTCTTAAGCACCTCATACACGTGCGCATCACATTAACGGGCCCCGCACGTGTGCGCCGAAAACGCGCACGTTTGCGGGGCACTCATGTGCGATAGAGGCGTGGAAAGGCGAAATGAGGGCGGAGGAAGGCCCCCGAGGGGCGGAGAGACGGGGTCAATGGGTGGAATGTGGGAGGGGAGAGACTCCCCGCACAGGAGCGTGCCCGAATTTACAAGGAAAAAATACCGCGAGTGAAACACTCGCGGTAGAGCGCATTTAAAGGGAAGAGAAACCATTTCCGTCAGCAATGTACAGCAAAATCGGGGAAACCCAAACAACGTGAGCAGTGTGATACATGTGCACAGAACAAAATAGCAAATATGATATGAAAATGACCACAACAAATTCTAAGAAAATTATAATCCATCCGGGCAACAGTGATATTAATGGTCAACCATACAAAACACTCCCAGGAAAGCTCCAAAAAAAAGAAATGATTTTTGGAAGGGTCTACGCTCCGTAAACTCATTCAAAAGCACAGCATTTTAATGTTGCTTTCCTGGGAGTGTTTTCCAGGTTGCCCATTGATATCACTGTTGCACAGCTTGGTTATGGTTTTCTTCCCCTTTTTTGTAGGGCATTTGTGAGGTTTATTTGCACCTTTGTCCCCATACAAGGTCAACGAGCCCACAGTAAAATTTTGAAGAGCAGGGTGTCTGACTCGTGCGGCCAGGTATCACATCTCCAGAGACTGCACTGTTCCTGTGGCCACAGTGTGGTGCAGCGGACACAGCCAGTACCTGTAGGACCAGAGGTTCAAAGCCCAGCTGGGGCTCCTGCCAACCCAATCCCCATCATGTTACCCACCACTAAACAGTGAGAATACAGACACTATTTTATTGCAGAGAACATAAGCATGGTCCCAACACCTATATTTTACCCTACACCACACACAAACCATAACAATGGGCATTGCCTACAGCCGAGTCCCCCAAAGTCAGTCCTGGAGTGCTACAACTCACTCAGGTCATATGCTTTTCCCAGATAGGAACATGTCTGCATGTTTGCGGAAGGGTACAGGTGGCGGAGGGGGCAGTGGCTGCAAACCACAGCAGGCAGTGGCCTAGGCCTGTGCAGGCTGGCACGTCCACCGCAGCAGACAGGCTCTGTCAGATGTACAGTCATGTACTCCCCAGGGAACACAGCATATCTGTGGCAACACAGTGGTGCAGTGCACACAGACAGTATGTGCAGGAACAGATGGTCACAGGTTCAAAGCCCAGCTGGGGCTACTGCCAATCCAATCCACTCCACATATTTTTCCTACAACTAAACCGTGATAGTAAGGACAAAACTGTATAGCTAGGAACATATGCATGATTAATACGCCTATATTTTACCACAGCACTCACAAACACCATAAACAGGCGCATTACCTGGAGCAGAGTCTCCCAAATGCAGTCCTGGAGGGCCCCACACCATTCAGGTTCCATGCTGCCTCTAACAAAGATGCCTGTGCTGCATAGCTATGCACCACCCCCATGGTATGCAGATGTAGCTCATGCATATTTATGAGGGATAGCATGAAAACCAGAACAGTGTGTGGAACACCAGGACTGGATTTGGGGAACTCTGCCGTAAAGCAGCAGTCAACAGGGCCAGACACCCCCCCCCCCCCCCACAGGCCCCATTGGCCAATGCCTCCTGGAGAGGCAGGACATTGGGCCCTGCCTGTATCTCCCAATACTAACAGTTGCATACCTCAGCACTGCCACCCTATACCTGGGTATACGGTACACAGCTATCAAGCATTTCCCATTATAACTGGCAGATCTCCAGTCCTACGTAAAGCACAGTTTGCTCATTCAGCTCCACCATAACACTCAAACAGATGTCTGCGGTGTGTGCTGCAGGTCTGGTCTCTGACAGTGTTTACCACCCTGGGATGTGACCCCAACAGTAATGCGTACCATATCCATGCATGTACTGTGTCCAGGACTGGTGTGGTGGGTATGGCTGCTGAACCCCTCTATAGTAGCACAATGCTGGCATAGGTGTGGGGGTGGCTGTCTGTCTATCCAGTGTGTGGTGGCTGCAAACACCTTCTACAGCCCACACTGCCAGCAATGTTGCCAGTATTGGGCTGCCAATGTGCATAATGAGGAGCAAGGTACCATGGGTATAGGCTGGACAGGGTGGCCTGGCCAGGGTGCATCTGCACAGGGCATAGGACACTGACTGGGACATTGTAGTGCTTGGCCACCACTGACACAGACAGGGTGACCTCAGTATGTCCTGCTGAGAGATCACTCTCACCCTGACTGTGCAGTGACCACAGCATGGCTAGGTACCACCATAGTGCTATATAGTATTTCTCTCATGTGATAGATATGTGTTTCTGTTTGGGGCCCAGTCACTGATTTATCTGCTTGCTGTGTATGCTGACAGCCCAGTTCTGGGTGCATGCATCTCCACTGGGAACATGTACTATGGACTAACTAGCAGACTGTTTGTGGCTTGTAGGGTGCAGTGGCTGTTGGCTTGCTGCAGGGGAATATCAGATGGTGGTGGGGTGCAGCTTACCATATTCTGGTCTTATGTCTGTCTGCTATTGTGCTATGGCTGTGTTATAGAGCTGCCTTGTGGGGTGTGTGTTCCTCAGCAGGACTGGGGTTGATGTTGCCCTCTACTGCCACCTTTGCAGGGAGGTAGAGTGTGGATCTATTGATGGGAGACCATGTTTGTGGGTGGGGGGGCACGGCTGCACCTGACTGGGGTAGACAGAGATATCCATGGTGTTTGTGCAGACACTGCCTATCTTACACATTAACACTGCTCTGGGCCTCCATCAGCCATGGAAGGTGTTGTGGACCTGGTTCTGGGTGCCTCATTGCACACTCAGGGTGAGCACAATACCCGCACGATGTGACGGTGTATAGCTACTCTGTTCCAGTAAAACACCCGGTCAGTACCCCCCTACCAGGCCGAGGTGCTGTGTGGGTGCACCCGGTCACTTCCCCCAACCAGGCCGAGGTGCTGTGGGGGTGCATTCCCCATCTTGTGTCCATCTGTGGACAGCTGATTTGCATGTGCAGTGCATCATGAGTATGGGTGGGCTAACCCTATCCTGGTGACCACAGCAGACTGTGTGGTAACGTGCAGGCTTTCTGCAGCCAGCCAGGGGCTTTCTAGCAGCTATAGAGCTGTAGCCTAATGGTTACATCCCTGCCTGTGAAGCCAGAGGTCATGGGTTCAAACCCACATTGGGGTTATTTGTTAGGGTTGTCCAAAGCATTATTTGTCTTTAATGTACATATTTTGTTGCCAGCAAACAAACCCTCAGCATACTGTACTCATAGGGTGCCGCTTTATATGGCACCCTATCGGGCACCCTATGGTTTCCATCCATATAAGGTGCACTATACATTATCCTGTGACACAACTTATAGGGTTCCCTATGGGGGACATATTAGGGTGCCGTGGCGGATAGTGCACTTTATAATGTGCCCTATGGAGTGCCGTATAGGGTGCCTTATACGGCACCTTCAATTACGGCACGTGAGGGCGTGTTTGCTGGCAGAAATTAATAAAATAAACATACTGTGCTGCAGAACAAAATATGTACATTACAAACCTGCTGCCACAGCCAGCCTTCCGTATTAGGCACCATGGGGAGCAAACCCATGACCCCTGTATCAGCAGTCAGTGCCTTAACCATTGTGCTCCACTGCTGCTCTCCCTTGCATGTCAACACATCTACCTATGCTTTTCATTCCTTAAACTGCACAGTGCTGCCATCGAAAACAGTACTCTGACCTTGCGGTACCTCATACGACACCCTCTACAGCGCCCTGTGAGCAACATTCTAGGGTGCCGTGGCAGACAGTGCACTTTACAATGTGCCTTATGGGGCGCATTATGTTCACACGCTTTAAGGGTGCGTTTGCTAGTACTGTAAAATAAAATAAACATAAATTGACTCCTAATGCAACCTTCCCCATAATATGTAATGCTTCAGTTAGCTCTGTTTATTGGGCACTGTGAGGAATTGAACCCTTGCTCCCTGCACCATTGGTCAGTGTCATAACCATTGTGCTGTGGCTCTGTGTTTCTGTTTGCACATCAGCGCCCCACTTATACCTTCCAGTATGCGATTGAGGCCGAAACCGGCGTGCCGCCTTATGCCGCCCAGTAGTAATATGCCGCCAGAAACATCAGCGCGCCGCTTTATGCCGCCCAGTATTAATATGCCGCATAAAAACATCAGCGCGCCGCCTTATGCCGTCCAGTATTGATGTGCCGCCAAAAAAAATCAGCGTGCTGCTTTATTCGGCCCAGTATTTCTCTGCCTCATAAACTAACATCTCAGCAAGCCATTGAGCATTGTGGGGGTTCTAACCCCTGATCCCCGCACCATTGGTCAGTGCTTTAACCATTGTACTGTGGCTCTGTTCTTTTGTTTGCAGATCAGTGCGACACATATGCCTCCCGTTCAGCTCTCAGTTGCGGTAAGGTGCGGGGCGCACACGGGCGCCGCGCACCTTAGTGCATCTGTCAATCACGGCTTTTCTTCTTCAGGACGGAACGCCCACTCCTTATACGGCACACACACTCTACCACGGCCCGCACTTTACCGGGCTTTTAGTAAACATACCCCTAAGTGTTCATCTACCAATGGAAATTCTTTGGAAAAGTGCCCTCAGTATGAGCACTTTTGGGGTTATTTTAGAAGCATCTTCATGTGTATATAGCAGCAATTACGTGTGGAGACTGGAATACACATCTTTAGAAAGCCATTATTTGCATGTGGTGATCCACACCACATTCAGATCAAGAGTTTGCGGTGGAGGTGTGGTTTGAGAGGGGCTTGGGTGGTCCAAAAATGTACACATGTATTTCTCATTTTACAAAGGGTATCCACGTATGTTTAGAAATTTCCATGTCAGGATTTATACCTGCTCTGAGGCATGAATAGGTGTTCACAGAGCATTCATTTGAGCCAGAGCTTAACGCAAGGGATTAAGGAAGTTATTCTCTTATCCCCATATTTTTTATTTCCTTTTTCAAAATGAAAATAAGCACAAAATGAAGGTTTAGTATTTAACTGGATGTGGTCCTGCTATATGTGTACGTGAGGCACATGCACATAGAAGTTGCAAAATTATCACTTCCACGTGGAAGCTGTCATGTTAGGTATGCTCAATTTTCCCATATGTAGATTTGAAAAACAGCTTCTCCTTCTGTATGTGCCAGCAAATTCACGTGCTGTAATGCACACCTTTATGCGGGTTTTCCGAAGGGCTCCATGTTCAGCAGAGTCTTTTGTGATACACTGCCAGAATTCAGCAAATCTCAACCTTGACAACTCTTCGGTTCTCAATGTGCTATGTAAAATTGACCTGGAAAATGTACAGAGAAGGGTGACCAAAATGTCAGAAGGGATGGAATAGCTCCCCTATGAGGAAAGCCTAAAGAGATTAGGGCTCTCCACTTGGAGAGGAGACAAGATATGATAGAAGATTACAAAATCATGAGTGGGATGGATAAATGTGAATTAGATAATTATTATCTAGATAATTTGTTATCTTCCTGTGGCCTTTTTCTGACATGGATAATATCAGGCTGTACACATAGATTAGTATTAGTGTATACCACTGTGACCTATAAAGGCACCGCTACAGAAACTCCTCTGCCTTGTAAACAGGTGCCCATGTCAGCCAGACACTAACACAGAGTGCACACTAATCTTGGTGGTGTCTGGTCCCAAAGAGCCACATGTGACTGCAGAATACAGATGGACACCAAATTACCTCCAGCTGCACTGTGAAGAACACCTATCACACACTGGTAGTGATAGAAATGCACAGCAGGACCTATCGCTAGCACCACATGTACTGCGGACCTAGTGCAGGGCATCCATCCTATCCCTCAGGGTGAACACAGAACCTACACAATGGCATGGTTTGTAGCTAACCTGTACCTGCACTGTCGGTTTATCTTTCCAAGCTGAGGTACTGGAGAGGAGCAAACCTCATTTTGTGATCAGCTGTTGACTGCTATTCAGAATGTGCATTGCATCATGGGTACTGGTGGGGGTAACCCTATCCTGGCACAGAGCAGACAGTTTATGCAGTGACCTGCAGTCCTTCTGTACCCAGCCATTGCTGTGACATACACCACGGAGGTATAGCCTACGGGTTAATACAATGTCATTCTCAGCAGTGTCCATGGGTTCAATTTCTCATTGTTCCCTCCTCTCATGCCTGTCCTACTCAAATAGTGTGCATGCCTGTAACAGTCATATTGTTGCAGATCTGTGCTGCCAGCCCATAATACCCTCACCATAATTTACAACATTCCCTCGGTCCGCCTATCTGCATCTGTCAGCTGTGTAGAGTCCTGTCTGCCTGTGCAAGCTGCCACCCCATGTCCTGAACTGCTACCCTTTCCTGCATTGCACCTCTTCATGCTTGCCTCACCTGTGCCTTATTTGCATGGCACCACCACTCCTCTGTCCACCCATCATTGTAACTATCCTGCCACCTCCGCCTCCACTGGGGGACACATATTCCCATCGTCTGCAACCGTCTAAATCTACTAATAACTAATAACTAACTACTGCACTAAATCTACTGATAACCCCGAAAACCATGACTAAATGCAATAGTACAACAGCAAATAGGGCTTTCAGTCTTTACGTTCCCAAACACTGGAACGCGCTCCCACCAGACATTCGAGCTATTGCAGACTTAACCCAATTTAGGAAGGCAATCAAACTTCACCTATTCCTACAATGCTACCCTCCCAGCAATGAATCTAAGTAACCCACTCAGAAACATTTTTAAGCTCATTATAGTCTCAACCCCCATCCTGCAGATCAGACTCACACTGTCCTAATTTCGCATGGTATTACATATAGCTCATCGGTCTCTTTCTTATTGTATATAGTTCAACCCTGTTATAGGATTATTATTTCATGTATATAGTTCAACCCTGTTATCCAAGTTTGCACCCCTGTTCAATGTAAAACCAAACAGAATGTTGTCTTGGTCGTTTTGTTATACTGTGAACCGCGCTGATACTGAATAGTGCGGTATATAAGCAACTGTAATAAATAAATAATAAATAAATAAAAAAACGTCTTTCCAGTACTTTACATTGCCAACACCCTGTACTGTGGTACAGTTGCCCCCACCATGTCTGTCATCAGTACTGGCAGCCACATGGGTTGCATGCAGATATGGCAGGTCCAATGGCTCCCAATTCTCCCTCCTTCACTCACCTGTTCAATGCCTTTCCTGAGTGCTCTGTCTAGTGTTAGGGCTACATCTGTCTCTGTTCCTCACAGGTCATGCATGTCATCCTGAGGTACCTTGCAGCCCTTAGAGCACAATAACCTAGGGCACCGTAACCTCATTAGGCCACCTTAACCTATGGTTCCATAGCCCAGGGTTCCTTCTACGGTGCCTTGTCCAGGGGTGCCTAATATGGCACTTAGTCTAAGGAGCCCTATAGGGTGCCTTATGGGGCACTTTATGAGCCACCTTACAAGGCACCTTATAAGGCGCCTTACAAGGCACCTTATAAGGCGCCTTACAAGGCACCTTACAAGGCGCCTTGTAATGTGCCTTGTAATGTGCCTTGTAAGGCGCCTTGTAACGTGCGTTAGGTAATAAGGCTTGCTGTAATGAAGCACCGCCCATGCTTTTTTATGGGCATCTCTGCCTTTACCGAGGAACCTAACACGAGTGACATTGTCGCAGTTTAGTAAACATACCCCTATGTTACTATCTTATCTCCGCTGATGGATTCCACCACCACTGTATAGACAGCCAGAGAAAACAGCACCAATGCGGCAAGGTCCCGATATAAAGAATGTTTCAGGGACAAAATCTCTAACACTGGGGGAGATGTATCTCCAGAAAGGCATTAAAAGAGATGTTAGGAATCCCCCAAGTCGGAACACGCTAGTTCTGTGTTTCAAGCCCAAAGTTTTTCAAGCTGAAAAATACTAAGGTTAAGAAATAATATTTTTGGTTGGATTTTTGTGGTCAAGCTTTCTTTCATTTTCAATACATTCATTGGTGGCAGATGAACATATAACATTGCCCATCAATGTGTTGCTGCAGATTTGACAATTACCACTCTAGTCACTGTTGCTTGGTCTCTTTTTTTCCCCAAAAGGTTTTGCTAAGCCTACATACATAAGCTTACATACATATATAGCAGCGGAGTGTATGCAACCAAATAATACCAGGAGTCACTTTTCAGGATCCAAGCCAATTTATTGTGCACAGGCTCAAACAGACAATGAGCAGCGAAATACAGCAGCAAATTCATTATATACATTTCTGTCACTTTGATACATGCAGACTTTCTATTGGTCCCAACACCCCTCACCCCCATCCAATCAGGGACCCCTCCTGGGCCTAGCTCCTCGTTCCCCCTCCTCAGACAAACTTAACAAAGGCACAGTCTCTAGGTATAGATACATCTCTACCACAAGGTCATATCTGGCTTAAGGAATGTCGAGGGAGAATACTGAGTGCTGGAACATATCTGTCATCAGAACACAAGAGAATAATAGCGGATTCATAAAAACTTCTTACAAGCAGTTTAAAGCAGTTTTCTCAGACTTTGGTTTTCCAAATGCATTGCTATCAGCACTACTATTCTCAAGTGGGGATTGGGATCCAGTCCTAACTTACAGGCCTCTCATACATTTACAGGCTATTATAGGCCATAGCCTACCACATTCCCCCCTTTGATTATTTTCACCCGCAAGTGAGAAAGGGTGAGAATTAAATCACATATTATACTGGCATAAAAGCATCATTATGGGGTATAGGGTAGTATCGCCACATAGTTAATACTTTTGTAGCTGTCTTCCATTCTACAGTGCTATCAATGGCTGCTGGCTTTACTCGACTGTGATGAATCCAGGGTTCGAGTTCTGCAACTTTAACTGCAGTTGGGGTTGATAAGATGACAACATAAGGTCCACCGAAACTCCAGGCTTGAAAGGATGCAGTGTGTCAGACGGCTGCCTAGGGTGAGAACTTACACAATCTTGACGATGCATATATTCATATGATTCTTGCAAGGTATTGTGGGTATTGTAGTTCATTCACTCCCAAACACAGCTGATGACAATAATTTGAGTTGTGAAACCAAGTGGTAAGATCAATAAAATACTTCTTTTATTGATGGGGTTTAATTCACCCAGCACATGTATGCTTGATAGCACTATAAATGAGGTTACTTGCTTGCAGTGTTTAAATGGATAACAAAAAGTCACAAAGTAAACCAGAAACAACCTTCAGCTTGTCAGGCAATTAGCTAATGTTTTCTTAGCAAATAATTACCAAATACAAAGGCACAAGGAAACAATAAACTTTGCTGGTTAGGTTAACTTCTGCTTATTTTCCATGCAGATCTCAGCAGTGATTCTCCCTTGCTCACACACACAATCAGGTGCAGCCCTAATTACTATCAATGGACCAGCTGAAAGCCTTTAGCTGGCTGGTTGCAACTGTGTGAGCCCAAATCCTGCTTTAAGAGCTGTTTGCAGTGGAAATAAAGAACAAAGTTAGGTTTCTTTGTGATGGCTGATGTGTTTGCTCATAGAAAACTAGCAATAGCATTTAGATAAAGAACAGTCCATGTAAATAGTTTCATCTGCTGTATTTCCCCCTGCATCAACAATCATAGGGTCAATATCATACATTGGCACAGATGAGTCTTTCATTAAGGCACTATCATGAGAATGCTTATTCCCTTGCTGCCATTCTCTATTATAGATAGGGTCTGGATCAGTGTTCATACCTGAGCCTCTCCTGCTATCATTATTCCTCTCTGTATAGCCTGGCCAATATGTAATCCAATTCTGATGTCCAGCCTTCCAATCTTGATCCCTGGACGCTGGATCTTCTCTCACATACCTTCTGGCCTTGGTCTGAAAGCCCCTTCCACATGCAGTCTTCTCTCTTCCAGGTAGCCACTGGTGATTCCTATCTCTGCCACTCCATTCCTCTGGCTGAATCCAGTCCAATGGACTCTGCTGGCTTTTGGAATACCTCCCAGTATGAGTACTGCCTTGGAATCTCCCAGACCTTCCAATGGCCTTTCTTCTCTTCCTTCCAGAGAGTTTCCTTCTCTCTCTATCTGCTTGGCTTGGCTTCTGTTTCTCCAGGTGATACTGGTGCTTGTAGCCGTTGCTGTCTCTGTATCTCTTCCTCCCTCCCGCTGTAGCTGTTATCTGAAGAATAAGCTCTATTCTTATCCTGTTCTAATGTGTGCTGCTCCCTAACACAGCGCAGCTGTGTTGAATCAGGCCCTGCCCTTTGAGATGAGTGCTTAGGGATTACCTCATAGCTCTCTTGATTTCACACACATTCTCTCACTTCAGCCCCTCTCATGGCTGCTGGAAACCTGGTGCATTCTGGGACTGGTAGTCTTTTATGTGAAAACTCTGTTTTCTTGCTTCTACCAGAACTGACAGGTTGCTTGTTCAGAGTCACATCATCTTTTCTATAGCTCCTACCTGAGCTATGATAAGCTTCCTTATCACATACCCCCCTGCTTAAGTTATTACGGACTGGTTTTACTGGTGAAACCTCTTCTCTACAGTCCGTAATACGGGAAAGTGCATCCGCATTCTTGTGTAACTTCCCGGCACGATGTTCAACCTGAAAATCAAACGCCTGTAAGGCCATGTACCAGCGTGTCAACCTGGCATTGTGGTTCTTCATTTGCTGCAACCACTTAAGTGGGGCATGGTCCGTGACCAACTGGAACTTTCTCCCTGTAAGGTAAAACCTTAACGCCTCCACTGACCACTTGATAGCCAAACACTCTTTTTCTATCGTGGAATACTTTTGTTCAGCCAGTGACAACTTCCTGCTCAGGTACATCACAGGATGCTCCTCCCCATCATGGCACTGGGACAGGACTGCTCCTAGCCCTACATCCGATGCATCGGTTTGAACCAGAAAGGGTTTCTTGAAGTCTACTCCTTTCAGTACCGGTCCTGTACACAATTTTTCTTTTAATACTGAAAACGCTTTTTCAGCTTCTGGTGTCCACTTTATCTGGTTTGGACAATTCTTTCGCAGCATATCCGTGAAAATGGCACTTTTCTCTGCGAATTGCGGTATAAACCGGCGGTAGTATCCAATAAGTCCTAAGAAACTTCTTAGTTGTTTCTTGGTTGTTGGAGGAGGAAAATTCCTGATGCTATCTATTTTGCTTAATAGAGGTTTAATTTTTCCTCTTCCCACTAGGTGGCCTAGGTATTTTACCTCCCTATTTGCAAAGGCACACTTCTTCGGGTTTAAAGTGATTCCCGCTTGCTTCATAGAGCACAAGACTGCCCTGATCCTCTTCAAATGCTCCGCCCAGGTGTTACTATGGATTATGACATCATCCATGTATGCAAAAGCATAACTTTGGTGGGGTCGAAGTACCTGATCCACTAACCTTTGGCAGGTAGCCGCTGCTCCATGCAGTCCGAAAGTTATCCTCTTGAACTGGAAAAGGCCAACGGGGGTGCTGAACGCAGTTTTCGGCTTCGACTCCCTGGTGAGCGGGATTTGCCAATATCCTTTTGTCATATCAAGGGTGGTTAAGTATTGAGCCTGTCCCAGCTGGTCTAGCAGCTCCTCAATTCTTGGCATTGGATATGCATCAAAAACTGATATGGCGTTTACCTGCCGGAAGTCAATACAAAATCTTAAGGATCCATCAGGCTTCGGCACCAGGACTATGGGGCTATTCCGGGGACTCTTTGACTCCTCTATTACCCCCATGTCCAACATCTCCTGGACTTGTGCCACTACCTCCTGTCTTTTGGCTTCAGGCAAGCGGTATGGCCTTTGACGAACCAATTTCCCAGGTGGAGTTATTATTTCATGGGCCACCAAATGGGTCTCCCCAGGTATGGGTGTCAACACATCTGGGAATTCCTTAAGCAACTTCCTAATTTCTTCCTGTTGTACCATTGTCAGGTCCTCGCCTATTTGGGGCTCTGATTTTTCTTTACAATCAGATACCTGGGGCACCAAATCATCCTCTTCACTCACCTCCCTCTCTCGGGCACAGGTGGCAGCTAAGCTTTTAACCCCTTTGACATCAGTAGAACCAAAGCCTTTGGCTCCACGTTCAGAATTCTCTAGGGATGTGACCTCCTCCACAGGTGGAAAACCCAGCCTCTCACAGATCAATTGGGCAATTTTGTCTCCTGTCTTCACATGATACTCATTCTGTCCAAAGTTAAACAACAGAACTTTAATATTGCCCCTGTAATCGGGATCAATTACTCCCGCACCCACATCGATGAAATATTTAAGGGCTAATCCGGACCTTGGGGCTACTCTCCCATAACATCCAATTGGTATTTCCACTTGGAGACCGGTGTCAACCAGGGCTCTCCCTTGGCTAGGTACAGTCACATTTTCTATGCTGCATAGGTCAAACCCAGCAGACTGAGGGGTTGCCCGCTTAGGAGCTTGGGCCTTCTCAGAGACCTTATGGTACTTTAGGACGAATATCTGCTTTGGGGTAGCTTGGTCTTCTGGACGCTTAACCATCTTTTTAGCTGGGGTCTGAGGACTTCCAAATAAAGGCCCGGGAGCTACTACCATTAAACCTTCTCCCTCCTTCTTTCCTAGTCCTTCCACTAGACCCTGCTTAAATCTTGGCCAGTCTCTTCCTAGAACCAAATCAAAGGGTAGCCTAGGCACCACTGCTAATAGGACTTCCTCTTGTTTCCCTAGGCACTTAACCTTTAGCCTATAGGTGGGATATGATGATGCAGCACCATGAATGCATCTGATGTGAACTTGGCTTTCAGGGGTTCTAGGCACAAATCTTTCTTGGGCCTCTATCCTCTTCCAAAGCCTTTTTGACATCATACTCTGGTCTGCCCCAGAGTCTAATAATGCATTTGTGGTAATTCCTTGCACATCAACCATCAAAAGAAATCCTTCCTTGGGCTGTTTTAAATCCAGACCCATTAAACT
This sequence comes from Ichthyophis bannanicus, assembly GCA_033557465.1. Classification (NCBI taxonomy): domain Eukaryota; kingdom Metazoa; phylum Chordata; class Amphibia; order Gymnophiona; family Ichthyophiidae; genus Ichthyophis; species Ichthyophis bannanicus. The sequence goes on along the minus strand of CM066032.1, from coordinate 369,772,233 downwards.
AGTGTGTGTCTGGCATCTCTTCTCTAAGTGTCCCACTTTTCCACACTTGAAACATTTCTTTCTATTCCACTGTGTCATCTGGTTTGATACAGTACATTCATTTTCAGAAACATTCTTAATTATTCCTTTTTCTGATACAGCAAATCTAGCCTCAGCATCCATCTTTAGAGGGCCACCCATTCTATGGCAAGCCTGCGTGGCTTCCAAGAATCTCTCTGCTAGCACGGTTGCCTCTCCAAGATTTTGGCAATTTTGCTGTATAAGAAAAACATTCAAATCTTTAGGTACCCCAAGCATAAATTGTTCCAGCATTATAATATCTAATAACATTTCTACTGTCTTTTGCTCAGGCTCCAACCATTTTACAGCTAGACTTCTAATTCTCTGACTCAGAGCCCTGGGTGTCTCACCCACTTTCAATGTAACAGCTCTAAACATTCGCCTATACTCTGAAATAGACAACCCTAGGCGATCTCTAATAGCTGCCTTTACATCCTTATAAATCAAAGCCTGGGCTGCTGGCATTGCTCTGTAAGCTGCTAGTGCCTCACCAGTTAATGAGGCTGCCAGCCTTACTGCCCACTGGGTCTCTGGCCATGCTAGAGCCTGTGCCACTCTTTCAAAAGACTCTAGAAAATCATCAACATTATCTTCTGGAGTTAATTTCCCAAAATTAAATGCCCCAGTCCCTTGATTGAGTCCCACAGTGTTCACATGTGGTGTACCAGTACTAACTGCTGGTCTTGCATCTGTTCCACTTTGGCTCTGCAGCTGAACTAGAGCTTGCACCAGATCAAGCACTGGTTTCTGCTGTTCCATTAAGGCCTTCATAGCAGTGTCCTGGGCCTGCTGTGATAGCTCCTGCTGATTGCTGAATTGGGCTGCCATCCACTGAGCCATCTCCGTCGGATCCATCTTGACCCCTGCAAGAAAAGAAAAAAGAAAAACCCAAGAGCAGCACCTTCCAACCAGGTGTGGTTTTTTTTTTTTTCAACTTTTTTTCAATTACCCCCTGTGCTTACACACATCCACCACTAGACATGCCCAGGTACATATTACCTTGTCTCAGTGATGAATCCAGCTTTGCACAGGGTCTTTTCCTCTGGGACAGCTTCCTGGAACAACCACTTTTCCTCCAAAGTGCAGACGAGGGAAAAAATCTTCTTACAGCTTTAAACTTGACTTTTATTTGTAATCCACAACAAGTAAATCCTCTTGGTGCAAAAGCAATCCGAAAAACTACGCCATTTGTCAGACGGCTGCCTAGGGTGAGAACTTACACAATCTTGACGATGCATATATTCATATGATTCTTGCAAGGTATTGTGGGTATTGTAGTTCATTCACTCCCAAACACAGCTGATGACAATAATTTGAGTTGTGAAACCAAGTGGTAAGATCAATAAAATACTTCTTTTATTGATGGGGTTTAATTCACCCAGCACATGTATGCTTGATAGCACTATAAATGAGGTTACTTGCTTGCAGTGTTTAAATGGATAACAAAAAGTCACAAAGTAAACCAGAAAACAACCTTCAGCTTGTCAGGCAATTAGCTAATGTTTTCTTAGCAAATAATTACCAAATACAAAGGCACAAGGAAAACAATAAACTTTGCTGGTTAGGTTAACTTCTGCTTATTTTCCATGCAGATCTCAGCAGTGATTCTCCCTTGCTCACACACACAATCAGGTGCAGCCCTAATTACTACCAATGGACCAGCTGAAAGCCTTTAGCTGGCTGGTTGCAACTGTGTGAGCCCAAATCCTGCTTTAAGAGCTGTTTGCAGTGGAAATAAAGAACAAAGTTAGGTTTCTTTGTGATGGCTGATGTGTTTGCTCATAGAAAACTAGCAATAGCATTTAGATAAAGAACAGTCCATGTAAATAGTTTCATCTGCTGTATTTCCCCCTGCATCAACAATCATAGGGTCAATATCATACATTGGCACAGATGAGTCTTTCATTAAGGCACTATCATGAGAATGCTTATTCCCTTGCTGCCATTCTCTATTATAGATAGGGTCTGGATCAGTGTTCATACCTGAGCCTCTCCTGCTATCATTATTCCTCTCTGTATAGCCTGGCCAATATGTAATCCAATTCTGATGTCCAGCCTTCCAATCTTGATCCCTGGACGCTGGATCTTCTCTCACATACCTTCTGGCCTTGGTCTGAAAGCCCCTTCCACATGCAGTCTTCTCTCTTCCAGGTAGCCACTGGTGATTCCTATCTCTGCCACTCCATTCCTCTGGCTGAATCCAGTCCAATGGACTCTGCTGGCTTTTGGAATACCTCCCAGTATGAGTACTGCCTTGGAATCTCCCAGACCTTCCAATGGCCTTTCTTCTCTTCCTTCCAGAGAGTTTCCTTCTCTCTCTATCTGCTTGGCTTGGCTTCTGTTTCTCCAGGTGATACTGGTGCTTGTAGCCGTTGCTGTCTCTGTATCTCTTCCTCCCTCTGTAGCTGTTATCTGAAGAATAAGCTCTATTCTTATCCTGTTCTAATGTGTGCTGCTCCCTAACACAGCGCAGCTGTGTTGAATCAGGCCCTGCCCTTTGAGATGAGTGCTTAGGGATTACCTCATAGCTCTCTTGATTGCACACACATTCTCTTACTTCAGCCCCTCTCATGGCTGCTGGAAACCTGGTGCATTCTGGGACTGGTAGTCTTTTATGTGAAAACTCTGTTTTCCTGCTTCTACCAGAACTGACAGGTTGCTTGTTCAGAGTCACATCATCTTTTCTATAGCTCCTACCTGAGCTATGATAAGCTTCCTTATCACAAGTGGCTCTGTTAGATTGATGGGCAGCTGGTCTTGCACCCACGTATGGAGACTCTGCAAAACAGAACTTAGGTGCATGTTTACTAAAATCCGCAAAATAGCGCGCCGCAAAATAGCGCACGGCAACGCGGCACTGAAACGCGCAGAAACACGTTTAAACGCCCCGCACACGTGCGTGTCACCCCCGCACAGGTACGCGGCTCACTAACGGGCCCCGTACAAGTGCGGGCCCGCAAATGTCCGATAGAGGCGTGGAACGGCGAAAGGAGGGCGGAGGAAGGCTCCGGAGGGGCGGAGGGACGGGGTCAATGGGTGGAGAGTGGGAGGGGAGAGGCTCCCCGCACAGTATCGGGCCCGAATTTGCATGTAAAAACTACCGCAAGTGAAACACTCGCGGTAGAAAGCATTTAAAGGGAAGAGAAAGAAAACCATTTCCGTCAGCAATGTACAGGAAAACCGGGGAAACCAGCAAAACGTGAGCAGTGTGATATATGTGCACAGCACAAAAGTGAAAATAAAAATAGAAAATGACCACAACAGAACTATTAAAAATAGTAATTCAGCTGGGGAACAGTTATAGTGATGGGCAATTACAGAAATCACACCCAGCAAAGCTCCAGAAAAAAGAAATGAATTTTGGAAGGGTCTACTGAGAGGAGACTCTTCCAAAAAACATTTCCACGTTTTGGAGCTTTCCTGAGAGTGTTTGCTATGGTTGCCCATTAATATCACTGTTGCCCAGCGTGGTGATATTTTGTCCCACATTTCCCGTGGTCATTTCCGGGGTTTATGTGCACGTTTGTCACCAGACAGGGTGCATATGCCCACAGTAGAATTGCGTAGAGCAGGGTTTGTGACTCCATCCTGCCAGGCTTACTGCCTCCAGGGGCTGCACTGTCTTTGTGGCCAAAGTGTGGTACAGCGGACAGAGTCATTACCTCTAGGACCAGAGGGCAGAGGTTCAACACCCAGCTGGGGCACCTGCCAGCTCTGTCCCTATATTTTACCCACCACTAAATAAAGATAGCGCAGACACCCCTGTATGCATGGGGAAAACACCCATATTTTACCCAACACCGCACACACACCACAACAATGGGCATTACCTACAGCCAAGTCCCCCAAATGCAGTCCCATACTGCCACATTGCAAGCAGGTCAACTGCTTTTTCTGAGAGAAGTTCATGCCAGCATGTTGGCGGACAAGTACATGTGGTGCAGGGGGCAGTGGCTGCTAACCACAGAAGACAGAGGCCTAGCCATGTGCAGGCTGGCACAGTCCACTGCAAGACAGGTCCTGCCGGATCCACAGTCATGGACAGTCCAGGGAATCCAACCAGTCTGTGGCTACACAGTGGTGCAGTGCACACAGACAGTGCATACAAGAACAGAAGGTCACAGGTTCAAAGCCCAGCTGGGGCTACTGCCAATCCTGCCAACATATTTTTCCCACAACTAAACAGTGATAGTAAGGACACACCTTTCATGGCGGGGACATATGCAATGGTAAGACATCTATCTTTTACCCCACTGAGCACAGACACCATGAACAGGGGCAGTACCTAGAGCAGAATCACCCAAATGCAGTCCTGGTGGGCCACACACCAGTCAGGTTCCATGCTGACACTCATACAAATGCCTGTGCTGTATATCTATGCACCACCCCCATGGCATGTAGATGTAGGCCATGCATATTCATGAGGGATAGCAGGAAAACCCGAACAGTGTGATGCAAACCTGGACTGGAGTTGGGAATCTGTGCCGTAAAGCAGCAGCCATCAAGGGCAGACACACCCACACCCACAGGCCCCATTGGCCAATGTCTCCTGGAAAGGCAGAACATTGGACCGTGCATGCAGCACCCAAAACGAGCACTTGCATAACTTACCAATGTCACCCTACACCTGAGGTATACGGTACGCAGCTCGGAGACGTTTGCTAGGAGCACAGGCAGGCAGTTATCCATACGTTACGTACATACTGCTAGTTGACCCCATCCAAACAATCTGTTAGGTGTTTGCGGGGCATGCTCCAGGCCTGGCCTCTGACGGTGCTTACCACCCTGGGGAGTGACCACCAGCTGTAATGCGTACCATATCCATGCCTTGCCGTGCTCAGGACCGGTTTGGTGGGCAAGGCTACTTACCCCCTCAATCGTAGCACCATGATGGCAGAGGTGTGGAAGTGTGTGTCTGTCTATACCAGTGTTTCCCAACCCAGTCCTACGGGGCACACCGGCCAGTCAGGTTTTCGGGATATCCCTAATGACTATGCATGAGATATATATGCATTAGAGATATCCTGCCAACCTGACTGGTTTGTGGCCCTCCAGGGCTGGATTTGGAGACCCCTGCCTTACACCTCTGTCATTTAAGATTGTGAGTGGGCAAGGTGCAGATGTCCTAGACATTGAAAGGGTATATAGAATGTGACACATTCCTCCTCGATTCTCACCACCACCAAAATATTGTCTATTAGACAACTTTTTGGTGGTGGTGAGAATCGAGGAGGAATGTGTCACATTCTATATACCCTTTCGATGTCTAGGACATCTGCACCTTGCCCACTCACAATCTTAAATGACAGAGGTGTAAGGCAGGGGTCTCCAAATCCAGCCCTGGAGGGCCACAAACCAGTCAGGTTGGCAGGATATCTCTAATGCATATATATCTCATGCATAGTCATTAGGGATATCCCGAAAACCTGACTGGCCGGTGTGCCCCGTAGGACTGGGTTGGGAAACACTGGTCTATACAGTGGGTGTTGGCTGCAAGCCCCTTCAACAGCCCGCACTGCCAGCACTGTTGCCAGTATTGGCCAGTCAATGTGCATAATGAGGTGCAAGGTACCATGGGTATAGCCAGGGCAGGGTGGCGTGGCCAGGATGCATCTGCACTGGGCATAGGGCCCTGGCAGGGACATTGGCTGGGATATTGTAGTGTCCGGCCACCACCTACACAGACAGGGTGGCCAAAGCATGTCCTTCTGGGGGATCACGCTCACCCTGACTGTGCAGTGACCACAGCATGGCTAGGCCTCCCCATAGTGCTGTACAGTAGTTCTCTCATGTGATAGATATGGGTTTCTTTTTGGGGCCCAGTCACTGATCTATCTGCTTGCTGTGTATGCAGACAGCCCAGTTCTGGGTGCATGCATCTCCATTGGGAACATGCACTATGGACTAACCAGCAGACTGTTTGTAGCTGGTAAATGTCTTGCTATAATGGCTTGCAGTGGCTGTTGGCTTGCTGCAGGGGAATATCTGGTGGTGGAGTGCAGGTTACCATACCCTGGGCTTATGTCTGTCTGCTATTGTGTTATGGCTGTGTATGGAGCTGCCTGCCTGGGGGGGGGGGGGTGGTGGTGGTGTTCCTCAGCAGGACTGGGTTTGATGTTGCCCTCTACTGCCACCTTTGCAGGGAGGTAGAGTGTGGATCCCTTGATGGGGACCATGTTTGCCATGGGGGGGGGGTGCCTGATGGCGGCAGACAGGGATATCCATGGTGTTTGTGCAGAAACTAGCTATCTTACACATTAACACTGCTTTGGAACACCCGCTTGGCCTCCATCAGCCATGGCAGGTGTTGTTGACCTGGTCCTGGCCACCTCATTGCACACTCAGGGTGAGCACAGTACCCGCACGATGTAACGGTGTGTGGCTACTCTGTGCCAGTAAAACACCCGGTCAGTGCCCCCTACTAGGCCAAGGTGCTGTGTGGGTGCACCCGGTCACTTCCCCCAACATGGCCGAGGTGCTGTGGGGGTGCATTCCCCATCTTGTGTCCATCTGCGGACAGCTAATTTGCATGTGCAGTGCATCATGGGTACGGGTGGCCTAACCCTATCCTGTTGACACCAGCAGACTGTCTGTGAGGTGACGTGTAGGCTATCTGCAGCCAGCCAGGGACCTGCTTACAGCTATGGAGCTGTAGCGCAATGGTTACATCACTGCCTGTGCAGCCAGAGGTCATGGGTTCAAACCCACAGTGGGGCCCTTTGGTAGGGCTGTCCACAGCTTTATTTTTATTTACTGTACATATGTCTATGCCGGCAAGACCACCCTCAGCTTACTATACCCATTAGGTGCCTCTGAGGGTGCTTCATAGGGCACCCTGTAGGCCACCTTATGGTTGCCATCCCTATAGGGTGCACTATACATTATCCTGTGTCGCAACATACATGCTGCCCTATAGGGGTCATTCAAGGGTGCCTTGGCGAACAGTGCACTGTAACATGTGCCTTATGGGCCGCCGTATGTTAACATGCTGGGAGAGTGCGTTTGCTAGTAGTGATAACAAAATAAAATTATACAGCCTCCTACAGCACTCCACAACATAATACATACTGCCTCAGCAGGCATTTTTCACTGGGCATTGTGAGAAGTTGAACCCCTGATCCCTGCACCATTGGTCAGTGTTTTAACCATTGTGCTGTGGCTCTGTTCCTGTGCTTGTGCATCAGCGCGCCGCCTTGTGCCTATCAGCGCGCCGCCTTCTGCCGCCAAAGGGGACCAGTGCGCCGCCTTCTGCTGCCCAAAAATAACTGTGCGCCGCCTTATGCCGCCCAAAAATAACTGTGCGCCGCCTTATGCCGTTCCAAATTAATTTGCCTCCTAAAACAATGTTAATCATTACAGTTACTGCCTCAGCTGACCTTTGTCGTTGCGCACACTGGGGATTGAACCCATGGCCCCTGCACCATTGGTCAGTGTCTTCACTGTTGTACCACGGCTCTGTTGTTTTGTATACTCAGCAGCGCGCCACTTTGCCTTTCCACGCGCTAATGTCGACCCCCGCACATTAGCGCGACGCACACACGTCCGGTTGCTTACTACCGTTTTTTTTCTATTTTCTGCCTGAACCGCCCACTCCTTATATGGCACAGGCACACTAGCACGGCCCCGCACGTTAGGAATGTTTAGTAAACATGCCCCTTAGAGCCAATAGTTCTTGTCTTGCAATTTGAGATCCAATCTGTTTCATATCTCCTTTTATTCCTTGTACAATAGGCGGGGGTCGCTCATACAGAATCTCAAAAGGGGAAACTCCTAAAGACTGAGTAAGGGCTAAGCATATCCTAAGAAGGGCTAGAGGAAGAACCTGGGGCCACTTCAGATGAACTTCTTGGCAAAGTTTAGATAATTGAGATTTCAGGGTTCTTTTCATACGTTCTACTTTTCCTAAATTCTGAGATCTGTAGGCAGTATGCATCTGATAATGTCACTATCTCGGAGCCATACTTAATGGACTTGCTTCCTGAGGTTATCCACCCTCATTCTTTGTACAGGGCCCCATGTGCACATAAGGTTGTAAGGGCATACTTGGAATCTGGGTACACATTTAGACCGATCCTTTTTCCTATTGTCAGTGCTCTAGTGAGAGCTATCAGTTCCGCTTTCTGCGCTGAAGTTCCAGGGGGCAAAGCTGAGGACTCAACTACCAGATCAAAGGTCACCACTGCATACCCTGCACAACGATGTCCATTAATGATGAGACTACTTCCATCCACAAAGAAAGTCCGTTCAGGGCTCTCCAAAGGAACATCAGTCAAATCCGGACGACTTGAGAATACAGTGTCCATAATTTCTAAACAGTCATGATTAGGGAGGTCAAGACCAACTGGTAATAGCGTAGCAGGATTCAGAGCTTGACTGACCTTCAATTGTACAACATACTTTGATACTTCAACATTCGTGAATTTGTAAGCCAGAAACTTCCTTTGTGTTCCATAAGGGTCAGAACAGAGTGTGGTACAGTAACTTGAAGATTTTGTCCCAGAGTGAGCTTGTATGCTTCACTCACTAGGAGGGCTGTGGCTGAAACAGCTCTTAAACAAGGGGGCCAGCCTTTGGCCACCACATCCAATTGTTTTGATAGATAGGCTACTGGCCGTTGCCAAGATCCGAGGGATTGAGTCAGCACTCCTAGAACATTTCCTTGTGACTCATGGACATAGAGACTGAAAAGTTTTCTGGACATCTGGTAGACCCAGAGCTGGTGATGACATCAGAGAGGTTTTTAGAGATTGAAAGGCTGCATCCTGTTCAGGTCCCCACTCCAATGGAGACTTTTCCATTCCTTTGGTAGCCTGATACAATGGTTTTGCCAGCAGAGCGAAATTGGGGATCCATATACGACAGTATCCTGCAGCACCCAGGAAGGCTCTCCTTGCCTCCTGGTGGTTGGAGTGGGAATACTGCATACAGCTTCTTTGCGTTCTGGTCCCAAGCGTCGAATTCCGCTGTACAACTGGATTCCTAGGTATTTGACTTCAGTTTGGAATAGTTGTGCCTTGGCTCTTGAGGCTTTGTATCCAGCCTCATTCAGAAGGTACAGGAGTTCACTGATGGCTTGTAGACATTCACTTTCTGAATTAGTGGCTATGAGCAAGTTGTCCACATACTGAAGAAGAACCCTTTTCCCAGGGTTCACATAGTAGCTTGAAAGATCTTGATTCAGGGCAGCACTGAAAAGAGCATGTGAATTCTTAAATCCTTGGGGTAATCGAGTCCAGGTAAGTTGGCCCCGCCTTCCTGTTGTGGGGCCTTGCCATTCAAAAACAAACAAAAGTTGACTGGTAGGGGCTAGGAGTATACAGAAGAAGGCCTCTTTCAGGTCCAGAATGGTGAAATGAGTAGCTTCAGCAGGGATCAGTCCCAAGAGAGTATAAGGATTTGGTACCACTGGGTGTATAGTTTTAGTTGCATCACTCACTCGCCTCAGATCTTGTACTGGGCGGTAATCCCCTGTCCCAGGTTTCTTGACTGGGAGAAGGGGGGGTACTCCTTGAGAAGCCCATACTTCAGTAGTTTCATCAGATGGCAGTGGATACCTTTAATAGCTGGTCGAGGAAGAGGATACTGCTTCACATGCACTGGTTCTGCTCCTGGCTTGAGGGTGACGATGACAGGGGCTATGTTCTTCACTAGGCCAGATGGATTATCTTCTGCCCATACTCCAGGCGGGGCTATAAGGTTGGTGGGTATACAGAAACTAGCTGACTTGGTTGGAGATGCACTATAGAACCGCCACTCTTCTTCTCGGGGGACACTTAGCACCATCAATCCAGCAGGCTTTGGGTTCACAGTCATTTGCATTTCTCCCCCTTCAGCAAAGGATATCTGTGCCTGGAGATTTGCAAGCATATCTCGGCCCAAAAGTGGAATAGGGCATTCAGGCATATGCAAGAACTGGTGCGTTATTTTCTGTCCCCCTAGTTTACACATGCGGTTCTGCAGGAAAGGCTTGGTGGCCTTAGCTCCAGTAGCTCTGACAATGGTGATGCATCGAGAAGACAAAGGGGCTACTGGCTTTTGCCACCACTGAGTGTTCTGCTCCTGTATCCACCATAAAGTCCATATATTGGTCCCCTATTTTCAGACTGACCATAGGCTCCTGGGGACCCAGGGTGAACTTGGAGTCCGGTCTGGCCTAGTCTTCATGTCATAGCCTGTTGCAACTGCCACTCCCTCAATAGCTTCTTCCCTCTCTTGCTGGAACACTGTGCTCGGTTTATTCTTCCATGACTCTGAAATCAACCTCCTGTTCTCCAGGGACTCCCTCCTCCCTTCCTGGGGGTGGAGTCAAGATGCGGGCATTCACTTCTCTAATGTCCTTCTTCTCTGCAGTGGGCGCACTGATTCGCACCCAATGGAGGCCTGCTACTTCCACGGCCTCTTCCACGTTCTCTGGTCCTTTGATTAGGAAAATCTCCTCCACGTCATTCAACTAAAGCAGCAGCAAGATGATCTGCTTTCTTCTTTACTTTCTCTGTCACATTTATTTTCACGATTCACATACTTTCTGAACAACTTCCATTAACAATGCTGTATTCATGCCTGCAAATCCATCCATTTTCTGTAATTTTCGTTTTATATCTCTCTGGGACTGACTGACAAAAACTGCATTTATTATCTTTATTATCTTTATTAGGAGCTTAATATACCGCTCAATGCGTCAGCGTTTGAGCGGTGTACAAAGTATACAAAAGCTGCTAGGAAAGAGGAAAAGAACGCCACTTAAATGATAGGACAGACAAAAAAAGGTTCAAAAAGTAGGGAGAGGTCAACAGTCATGATAGACAGAGAGAAATCACCGGGGGGGGGGGGGGAAGAGGGGAAGGTGGTGGGGGAAGGTCAAAGGCTGAGCAGAAAAGGTGAGTTTTCTGGCGGGCCTTAAAGGTCTTCAAGGAGGGTTCCAGGCGGAGGTCTGGGGGAAGCAAATTCCAGAGGCGGGGTCCAAGGAAGTAGAAGGCAGAGGAGCGTGTGGATTCGAGGTGGGCTTGAGCGGGGGAGGGTAAGGTCAGACGATTAGCATGAATGGAACGGAGAGAGCGGTGAGGAGTGTGGAGGTGGATCAGATCAGCAAGGTAGCGAGGGGTGCCAGTGAATTTACCATATGCAAATTCTCCTGAACTGGCAAATGAATCCCTGCTTGTAGCATCATCGGTGGACTGTGGCCCACTCGGAATGCTTTAGACTGAGCCGGGGCTTCCGGTCAAGAGGGGGTGCACATCCTACTGCTGCGGAGGTGGCTGGTGAACTACTTGGGGTACATCTGCAGGGAGGTGTTCCCCCCCCTGCCCTAGGCTCTTCCCGGGGTGGTGGCAGAGCATAGGGGACTGGCCTATAAAGACACTGGGACGGACAGAGTCTAGAGATTCTGGGGCAGAATAAGCGGGCAGGTTTTTTTTTTTTCTTTCTCTCAGACATCCGGGCCCCCCTCCCTTGTGGCTGCTACTAATCTCCTATGCTGTTTCTCATAGTAACGCTTTATCCAGGAGGGCTTTTTTTTTTTTTTTTCACAAACACTTAACCAGGAATCTATATAGGGGAATTGATCAGGGAACATTTTTTGCACAATCTGATGAACATGGGAAACTACATTTAACATCAAAGGTGCCCTCACGGGGCCATGAAGTAGTTAACACTGGCCACTCCCTTTCACAGAGCATTTCTAATCTAGACGGAGACATTCTTATGCCGTAGTCTCCTGAAAATCCTTTGCTAAAATTCTTAGTCATACATTTCAACAGAATCTGCGTGGACTCCGAACCCCCTCCCCCTTGGTGATATACTTGACAACAGACAGAGGGGGCGGGCAGTCAGGCTGCATTTTCCTGTGGACTAAGCATAATGGATGTGTGTGCTCATTCTAAATAGGAACAATTTAGATAAAGTCCTTAAAATATAAAACTATTATTTTGCAACATGTTATAACAACAATTCCAATAGAAAGAACTATGGCTCCTAACATGACGGCCACATATCTGTTACGTATGGCTGGAGTGATAATACTTGGCATGGAAACTAACTGCCAGCCATAATCAGCACTTAAGCTGAACAACGTCTCTGCAAAAGAAATTACTTTAAATCTTACAGGTCAGAAAGCAGACATTCAAAGGACATGTACATTCCCTCAGGATTTAAATCATTTTCAAGTCGTGATCTGGTAACTAATGGCTCGGGATGCTTCATAGTCCTGTCAGGGTTCTTAACCTCTACTTCGAAGGTCAAAGGAAAAAAACAAAAGCAGTTTCCTTAACTTTTCTATCATTTCTATCTGAACCATTACAGTATTTGCTGAGGATTTTATTTATTTATTTATTTTATTTATTTACTTCTCTTATATACCGCGCTATTAAAATCAGTGTGGTTTACAATTGAACAAAAAACATACTGCAATGTCACACGACAATTGAGTTTTTACATTGAACATGGACGAGATAACCTGGAGGATTGAAACATAAAAAACACAAGACAAGGCTAAGCCCACAAATGCATTATACCTATAGCTTGACAGAATCCTCCTCACTTGGTCCGTACAAGAACAGTTGAGGAACTCGAACGGGGTTAATAAGAACTTAACCCTTTCCAGGCTGAGCCAAAAACTGTCGGGATCCAAAATTTCTGACTAAACAATCCTTTCAAATGATATATAATACATGACCATAGCAGAAGGAACACCACTATTAAAACTTATTGAATAAAACAGGTACAATTTTCCTGAAATAAGCACAAATTAGCCCAGTTGCAGAACGTAGAAAATAAGCCTTCACAGGGTTAAAAGATACTAAACATTCCTTTCTACAGCCACACCCCGTCTCTCTCTGCTTGCCAGAGTCTCAAGCTGTACTGGAGAAAAAACTGAAATTAATGAGACAGCTATCTTTGTATTTAAAAGTGACTCTTGAATTGGTTTTTCCTTCTTCTTTCTTCTTCTCTTAATACTATTCCTTAATCGGTTTCACAAATCACCCAACAGAATAATCTTACATTATACCAGAAGGGAAACTCGTGGTTTCAACAGATAAGAACAACGGAACAACGGGGGAGACAAACACCAAACGCTTCCTCCTTTTCGTGACCTGGGCGCAGTCATCTGGCCAGGAACTGCGCTACTCAGGAGTCCGCTCTCACTTGGTCTGTATTGCAAGACCTCTCAATCAAACAACACACAGACAAAACATGCTAGCAATTCCCAAATTCCCAGGCCTGACTGACTAAACCACGATTAACCAAAAGGGTCAGTGGGTTCTCCCCGCGCATACTCATGCAGGGGTACTAGGACCGCCCTGAGAGTTGATCAGGCTCTCTTTTTACCATATAATTCCCAAACTGCTGACTGAATATTCAAAGAATACTCACCGGATCCGGTCCCCGATACCAAACCAGTTCTTGGATTGGATCCCGGACTCCCCTCGGGTTCGTAGGTGTTGGCCAGCTGGACCCGGTGATCCGCCGAGGCCAGGCGGAACCCTCTCTGATAAAATAGGACCGGAGGAACCAGAGAATTCCCCCGCGTCGGACAGACACGGTTCCAACTGGGCCAAACCTGGAGGCGAGAAGTCGTGGTATATTTACTTGAATACCATCCCCCACTCACACAGTCCCATCTGGGTCGCCAGAACTATGTAACAGCAGAGTGTATGCAACCAAATAATACCAGGAGTCACTTTTCAGGATCCAAGCCAATTTATTGTGCACAGGCTCAAACGGACAACTTTTGTGTCTGAAAAGAATGAGCAAGGAAATACAGCAGCAAATTCATTATATATATTTCTGTCAGTTTAATACATGCAGACTTTCTATTGGTCCCAAAACCCCTCACCCCCATCCAATCAGGGACCCCTCCTGGGCCTAGCTCCTCGTTCCCCCTCCTCAGACAAACTTAACAAAGGCACAGTCTCTAGGTATAGATACATCTCTACCACAAGGTCATATCTGGCTTAAGGAATGTCAAGGGAGAATACTGAGTGCTGGAACATATCTGTCATCAGAACACAAGAGAATAATAGCGGATTCATAAAAACGTCTTACAAGCAGTTTAAAGCAGTTTTCTCAGACTTTGGTTTTCCAAATGCATTGCTATCAGCACTATTATTCTCAAGTGGGGGTTGGGATCCAGGCCTAACTTACAGGCCTCTCATACATTTACAGGCTATTATAGGCCATAGCCTACCACACATAAGCCTACATTTCCTGTTCCTATCTGCTTCTGATGTTACTGTCTGTTAGGCCTACATACAAAGTAATCAAATATTGCTAGTCCAGAATCTTGTTTCTAATTGGACAGAGATGTACTGGGCCTGTCTTTGTGATTTCTCCTATTTAGGATAGGCCTTGGATTCAGGTGCTTTATTTTATTCTGTAGATTGGTCCTCCTTTCCCATTCCTTGCGGCTATCACACACATTCAAGAGAGGAATTCAGTGCCTAAATGCATCTCAGTGATTGGATGAAAGCCTGACTTTTGGCAACTGAAACCACAAGTCTAATCATGTATAAATACTTTGTACAGGACAAAGTCCCACCATCCAATAGAAGGAAGAGATGCACACAAAGAGACCAAGGGGTATGTTTACTAAAACCCCGGTAAACTGCGGGCCGCGGTAGAGTGCGGGTGCCATATAAGGAGTGGGCGTTCCCTACTGAAGAAGAGAATCTGGAATTTACATATGCGCTAAGGTGCGCGGCGCCCTTGTGCGCCCCGCACCTTAGCGCATCAGATAGCTGCGCGGGAGGCATATGTGGCACGCTGATGAGCAACCAGAAGAGCAGAAGCACAGTACAATGGTAAAGGCACTTACCAATGGTGCAAGAAGCAGGTGTTTGATCCCCCACAGAGCACAATAAAGACAGCTGGCTGAGGTGCTAATTTATGAGGCAGTGAAATAATGGGCAGCATAAGGCAGCACGCTAATATTTTTCGAGGCATATTAATAATGGGCGGCATAAGGCGGCACGCCAATGTTTTGGAGGCAGTCTAATACTGGGCGGCATAAGGTGGCGCGCTGATGAGTAAACAGATGAGCAGAACCATAGCACAATGGTTAAGGCATGTACCAATGGTGCAGGGATCAGGGGTTCAATCCCCCACAGTGCCCAATGAACAAGGCTGGCTGAGGCATTGCGTATTATGGGGAAGAGTGCTTTAGGGGGAATTTTATTTTTATTATCATTACTAGCAAACGCACCCTCAAAGCATTTTAACATAAGGCGCCCTATAAGGCACATTTTAAAGTGCACTGTCCGCCAAGGCACCCTAGAATGTTGCTTATAGGGCGCTTTAGAGGGTGCCGTATGAGGTACCGCAAGGTCAGAGCACTGTTTTTGATGGCAGCACAGTGCAGTTTAAGTAATGAAAAGCATAAGTAGCTGCGCTGACATGCAAGGAGGAGCAGCAGTGGAGCACAATGGTTAAGGCACTGACTGCTGATACAGCGGTCATGAGTTTGCTCCCCAGGGTGCCTAATACGTAAGGCTGTCTGTGGCATCAGCTTTGCAATGTACATATTTTTTCCTGCAGCACCTTATGTTTATTTTATTAATTGCTGCCAGCAAACATGCCCTCACGTGCCGTAATTGAAGGTGCCGTATAAGGCACCCTATAAGGCACTCCATAGGGCACATTATAAAGTGCACTGTCCGCCACGGCACCCTAATATGTCCCCTATAGGGCACCCTATAAGTTGCGTCAAAGGATAATGTATAATGCACCTTATATGGATGGGAACCATAAGGTGCCCTATAGGGTGCCCTATAAAGCGCCCTCAGAGGCACCCTATGGTAGAGTACGCTGAGGGTGTTTTTGCTAGCATCAAAATATGTACATTAAAGAAAAATAATGCTTTATTTATTTATTTATTAGAATTTCTTATATACCGTGCTATTTAGTATCAGCGCGGTTTACATTATAACTTAATGACCATAACAACAAGCTGTCAGGTTTTACATCGAACAGGAGTACAAACTTGGATAACGGGGTTAACTATATACATAAGCTATTTACACTGGAAGGATAGGTAGAAATCACCTAATGCATGTAAGGGCCTTTCTAGATTGGGTCATTTCCTGAGAGGTATATCTAGGTTCAATTGCTGTCTGGGAAGTATTGGAGGAAAAGGTAGGTTTTGAGAGCCTTCCTGAACTGATATAGATTGGCAATGGCCCTAATGTCAGGGGGTAGTGCATTCCAGCATTTGGGGACATAAAAACTGAATGCTCTGTTTGTGGTTGTCGTGTTGGACTTTGTCGATGTCTTTGGTATTGCTAGCAAGTTGACAGCTGTTGCTCTTCTGGATCTGTTGGGGGGGACAATGTGGATAAGATGTGTGAGTGAGGAGGCAGAAATACCTTTGATTGCCTTGAAAGCTAATAGAAGGGTTTTGAATGTGATCCTCCCATGGATCGGTAGCCAGTGCAACTGTCTGAGAATGGGGGTCACGTGGTCGTTTCTGGATGCTCCGTAAAGGACCCTAGCTGCGGCATTCATGGCCAACTGTAAGGGGGTTAGTGTGGATTGGGGGAGACCTTGTAAGATGGCATTTGCAAAGTCAAAATGCGGCAGGATCAACACTTGATATATGGTTCGGAAATCATCTGGGTCCAAGAGGGAGCGTAGGTGCTTGAGTGAACGGATTTTGAAATAGACGGCTTTGACAATGTTGCTTATGTGGCATTTCATGTCGAGATGTTGGTCCAAAGTAACTCCCAGGTATTTTACTGCATCTTTGGTTTGCAAATCAGCTTCGTTGACACTGACGTGGGATGGGGGAGTAAAGTTGGCGTCTCTGGTGATGAAAAGCACTTCTGTTTTTTTATGTTGAATGCGTAGATTCTGTGTCTGGAGCCATGTTGAAACTGCATTGAAGCAGTCTGTGAGTGGGGCCAGGTCCATGTGAGTTGTGGAGAAGGGCATGTATAAGAGAATATCATCTGCAAATATCAAACATTTCACATTGAATGATCTTATGATATTGCAGATGGGCTGCATGTAGATATTGAAAAGTAAGGAGGATAACGAAGAGCCTTGAGGTACCCCTTGCTTTTGATGGAAATGTATTGACTCTTCTGATCCAGATTTCACATATTGCCATCTACTGTCCAGATAAGATTTGCACCATCCTAGTGCACTGTTGCAGACGCCCTTCTCTTTCAGTCTTCCAAGGAGAATTTCGTGACTCACGGAGTTGAACGCCGCGGCGATGTCTAGGAAGATGAGCACAAATCCTTGACGGATGTTGTCAATTCCTGTGATGATGTCGTTGAATAGACCAGCGAGTAGTGTCTCGACCCCATGATATTCTCTGAACCCATGTTGGCAGCTGTCTAAGGGAGCAGTGGCATCGATGTGATCTTGAATTTGCCGTTGAGCCTCTTTCTCAATTATTTTGGCTAAGAGGGGGATACTGGCTATTGGAGTCAACTCTTTGGGGATCAAGTTTGGGGTTTTTCAATAGTGGCCTAATGGAAGTCTGCTTGAGTGAAGTGGGAAAATATCCTGTTGTGAAGGAGAGTTTCATTATTTTTGCGATGACAGGGCTGAACACATCACGTAGCTCTTTGATACAAAAAGCTGGACATGGGTCAGTCTGTGCAGTGGAGGTGTTGAGAGAAGCTATGGTGTCCTCAATACATTTAGTGGATGGTGTGGAAAATATGTTAACTGGGGATAGGCCCGTTGGTTCTTGGTATGGGACCGCTAACACCTTGTTGGTTTGCACAATCTTGGATTGCAGGTAATCAGCGAATTCTTGCGGGTGAATCTCGCTGTGTTGTTCAGGAGATGGTTCCTTTGAGAGGGATTTGACCAGATTGAAGAGGTCACGTGGTTTGTTCAGAGACCTCTTTAGGGTGTCAGTGTGATATTGTCTCATTTTGGAAGTGATTGTTTCTCGGTGTATTGCAAGGTGGGTTCGGTAAGTGGTCTGATCTTCAGTTGAGCGCGATCTGCGCCATCGGCATTCAAGTCTACGTAGTTGCGTAAGAGACGATCGCAGCTCAGGGGAGAACCATGGGGCAGAGCTTCTTTTTGTCCTTGCTGTATTCTTAGGGTTCGAGTGTTGTGAGATGGCAAGCATGCTAGAGTTCCAGTAAGCAATTAGTTCATCAAGGTCCGGTGTGGTTTTGTTGATGAGAGATGAGGTCTCCGACAGGATGTGTTCCCTATCGAAGGGGCAAAAGCATCTAGTGGCAGTTCGAGAGGTGATGCTCGAAGGTTGGCTTTCGTTCGTCTGGTCATTGATGATGGCTATCTGGATGATGATCAATTTGTGGTCGGACCAGGGTACATCTATGACTGATATTGGAGGATTGTGGTATTGGTCCATGACTGGGTGTGGAACAAAAACCAAGTCAAGAATGTTCCCCTTTGTGTGTGTGGGTTCATTGATGATTTGTTTGAGACCTAGGTCTTCCATTGCATCAAGGAATGCATTTGCATGGCTTTGGGGTAAAGATGGGAGATTGAAATCACCCATTATCCAATTTGGTTTGTTGGGAGAGAGGGTGTTAGCTGCAAGGTCAATGATGGTTGGAAGGTCATCTAGAGAAGTGGATAGTGTTCTATATAACAGGTTGAGGGAGCATTGTTGGTTAGCAATGGAGAGAATGTCCAGGCTGTTTGTGCTAGAAGAGTCTAGAATGTGGGAGGACAGCTCTATCAAATAACCCCACTGTGGGTTTGAACTCATGACTTCTAGCTTCATAGGCAGTGAAGTAACCATTGGGTTACAGCTCTATAGCTGCTAGCAGCCCCCTGGCTGGCTGCAGAGAGCCTGCATGTCACCACACAGACAGTCTGCTGTGGTCACCAGGATAGGGTTAGCCCACCCGTACCCATGATGCAATGCACATGCAAATCAACTGTCCACAGATGAACACATGATGGCGAATGCACCCCCACAGCACCTCGGCCTGGTAGGGGGAAGTGACCGTGTGCACCCACACAGCACCTTGGCCCGGTAGGGGGTACTGACCGTGTGTTTTACTGGCACAGAGTAGCTACGCACCGTTACATTGTGCGGTTACTGTGCTCACCCTGAGGGTGCAATGAGGTGCCCAGGATCAGGTCCACAACACCTTCCATAGCTGAAAGGGGCCATGCCGGAAGTCCAATAGTAGTGTTAATGTGTGAGATAGGTAGTTTCTGTACAAACACCTTGGATATCTCTGTCTGTTTCATTCAGATGTAGACCCCCAGGGCAGCAAACAGGGTCTCCCATCAATAGATCCACATTCTACCTCCCTGCAAAGGTGGCAGTAGAGGGGAACATCAACCCCAGTCCTGCTGAAGAACAGACACCCCACAGGGCAGTCAATGCAGCTCTATACACATCCATACTATAATAGCAGACAGACATTAGGCCAGGATCTGGTAAGCTGAACCCCACCACTATCTGATATTCTCCTGCAGCAAGCCATCAGCCGCTGCACCCTGCAAGCCACTCCATCAAGACACATACCAGCTGCAAACAACCTGCTAGTTAGGCCATAGTGCATGTTCCCAGTGGAGATACATGCACCCAGAACTGGTATGTCAACAGACACAGCAAGCAGGTAGATCAATGACTAGGCCCCAAAAGGAAACCCATATATATCACATGGGAGAAATACCATATCGCACTATGGGGGTGCCTAGCCATGCTGTGGTCACTGCACAGTCAGGGTGAGAGTGATCTCCAGCAGGACATACTGAGGTCACCCTGTCTGTGTAGGTGGTGGCCGGGCACTAAAATGTCCTAGTCCGTGCCCTATGCCCTGTGCAGATGCACCCTGGCCAGGCCACCCTGTCCGGGCTATACCCATGGTACCTTGCACCTCATTATGCACATTGGCAGGCCAGTACTGGCAACAGTGCTGGCAGTGTGGGCTGTGGAAGATGTTTGCAGCCACCCCACACTGTATAGACAGACAGCCACCCCCACACCTATGCCAGCATTGTGCTACTATAGAGGAGGTCAGCAGCCATACCCACCACACCAGTCCTGGGCACAGTACAGGCATGGATATGGTACTCAATACTGTTGGGGGTCACTCCCCAGGGTGGTAAACACTGTCAGGGACCAGACCTGCAGCACACACCGCAAACATCTGAATGATTGTTATGGTGGAGCTCAATGACCAAAATGTGCTTAACGCAGGAATTGATATCTGCCAGTTATCATAGGAAGCGTTTGATAGCTGTGTACCGTATACCCAGGTGTAGGGTGGCATTGCTAAAGTATGCAACTGCTAGTATTGGGAGATACAGGCAGGGCCCAATGTCCTGCCTCTCCAGGAGGCATTGGCCAATGGGGCCTGTGGGGGTGTGTGTGGGTGTGTCTGGCCCTGTTTGCTGCTGCTTTACGGCAGGGTTTCCCAACTCCAGTCCTGGTGTTCCACACACTGTTCGGGTTTTCATGCTGTTCCTCATAACTATGCATGAGCTACATCGGCATACCATGGGGGTGGTGCATAGATATGCAGCACAGGCATCATTATTAGAGGCAGCATGGGACCTGAATGGTGTGGGGCCCTCCAGGACTGCATTTGGGAGACTCTGCTCTAGGTAATGCGCCTGTTTATGGTGTCTGTGATTGGTGTGGTAAAATATAGGTGTATTAACCATGCATATTTTCTCAGCTATACAGTTTTGTCCTTACTATCACGGTTTAGTTGTGAGAAAAATATGTCGACAGGATTGGCAGTAGCCCAAACTGGGCTTTGACCCTGTGGCCTTCTGTTCTTGCACACACTGTCTGTGTGCACTGCACCACTGTGTTGCCACAGATGTGCTGCATTCCCTGGGGAGGCCATGACTGTACATCCAACAGAGCCTGTCTGTTGCGGTGGACAGTGCTAGCCTGCACAGGCGTAGGCCACTATGTGCTGTGGCTTGCAGCCACTGGGCCCTCCACCACCTGTACCCTTCCACCAACATGCTGACATGTTCTTATCTTGGTAAAAGCATATGACCGGATTGAGTTGTGGCACTCCAGGATTGAATTTGGGGGACTCGGCTGTAGGTAATGCCCATTGGTATGGTTTGTGTGCGGTGTAGGGTAAAATATGGGTGTTTGCACCATGCTTATGTGCTCTGCAATACAGGGGTGTCTTGACTATCACTGTTTAGTGGTGGGTAAAACTATGGGGATTGGGTTGTCATGAGCCCCAGTTGGGATTTGAACCTCTGATCCTACAGGCACTGGCTGTGTCTGCTACACCACACTGTGGCCACAGAGATGTTACAGTCCCTGGAGATAGATAGCCTGACCGAACGGCTCAGAAACCCTGCTCTACATAATTTTACTGTGTACTCATTCACCTTGTATGGAGACAAAATGGCAAATAAACCTCAAAAATGACCTCGAAAAAAGGGGAAAAAACACATAACCAAGCTGGGCAACAGTGATATCAATGGGCAACATTAAAAACACTCCCAGGTAAGCTCCAAAAAAAGAAATGATTTTTGGAAGGGTCTACGCTCCGTAAACCCTTCCTTAAATCATTCCTTTTTTTTGGAGCTTTCCTGGGAGTGTTTTTTATTGTTGGCCATTGATATCACTGTCGCCCAGCTGGATTATAATTTTTAAATGTTTTGTTGTGGTCATTGTCAATTTTTATTTGCAATGTTGTTCTGTGCACATGTATCACACTGCTCACGTTATTTAGGTTTCCCAGGTTTTGCTGTACATTGCTGACGTAAATGGTTTCTCTTCCCTTTAAATGCAGTCTACCGCGAGTGTTTCACTCGCGGTAGTTTTTACTTGTAAATTCGGACCCGCTCCTGTGCGGGGAGCCTCTCCCCTCCCACTTTCCACCCATTGACCCCGTCTCTCCGCCCTTCGGGGGCCTTCCTCCGCCCTCCGTTCGCCTTTCCCCGCCTCTATCGCACAGCAGCGCACCGCACACGTGCGCGTGTTCGTCGCACATGTGCGGGGCCCGTTAGTGTGATGCGCAAGTGTGCGGGGCACTTAAGAGCACTTAAGTGCATCATTTGCGAGCGTTCAAGTGCGCCCCGCACAATTGCGCGGTTTAGTAAACATACCCCCAAGACAGTAAAATGCACAAGATTTTAGCACAGAGGGTTTTGTGATGTGTGCACATAATATTCTGTGCAAACATCATGCCCAAATTCAGGAATGGGACTAGTGCAAGCATTATTGGTACACAAGTGTCTGTGCAGATGGTAGTACTCTGCTTTTTATAATTATATGGTAATCTGTTCTGCATATTATAATGATGTGATAATGAGGTCATTGTCTATTTCACCCGGATGCAAAGAATCTTGCAGAAGACTGGAAGGTTGAGTGCAGAATTCCAAAGTGCTATGGATTTAGTATGTGGTTAGAGGTGGAATAAAATTTCAGCATTAGTGCCAGAAATGGAAAAATGTTTTGTACAGCTGAGTGTTACTCACAGCTAATTTGTTGTTCATGTGGAGGCCGATTCTCAAAGGTGCATGGCTGGGCCATTGGGATTCCCAAAACATGAAGGGAGCCCAGTGGGACCCAATTCTGCAACTGTGAGAGCTGTACATTCCTGTGATTGCAGAATTGGCCATTTAGATGGACCAGAGCACACCTGATTCCCTGCTGGGAAACATCCTGACATCTGCCCATCTCTACTTCACAGTGCTCCGGCTGGTGTGCCGGTGCAGTGACATCCTGTCACCATAGCACTGGCACATCCAGTTGGAGACATCGAAGGCCAGGACACAAACAGCCCCGTTTCCCTGCCATTTGACCCTTATAGGTTGCCCCCAAGGCAAGGGATCGGACAGTGGGAGCCCTCCTGCGGCATTGCAATGGGGAAGGGGGCTGCAGGCCATGTATGTCATAGTGCCCAGCACTTATTCCATCTTTGGGGTGGAAAAAGCCTGGCGTCTATTGTGGTGTTGGGGGATGTACAGAGGTATGACCAGAATTGCCTCTATATATCAAAGCACATTGCCTCTTTATATCCTCCATTCCACCCCCGCTCTGCCCTGGCATTGCTCCATCCTGCCCCCAACTAGCACTACCCACACAAACAGATTCTTTATGCGGGGAGCACATGGGGACAGAATTGGCATTGGGGGCTGAGTGAGGGTTGGTTGTCCATCCTGGATGTCCACCCCCACTATTCGCGGAATGGAGAAGATTAAAGAGAAGATGGGTAAGACAGACAACAGAAGAGACAGACAACAGAATAGGGATTGAGGCAACAAGGCTGAAAAAGAAGGATAAGGGAGTATCAGATGGCACAGGCTCAGCTCAGCTCATCATGAGGCCCCACAGATAGGCAAGACAGCAGGCATTTTGAACAAGGGTTAAACTAGAGGGACAACCAGGGAGACATGCCTTGTGCAACTACCATTTGTGCATGAGTGATTCTGTCTCTGTATGAACATATTAAAAGTGATATGTATCCAGTTAGAGCTCATGTGCATGCCCATAATAAAACTGGTAATGTTACTTGCCACATTACGTTTCTTGGACAATGGATCTTTCCAAAATGCTGTTGAAGTAGCCTGCTGAATGAACCAATAATCTTTTCCAGGCATTTTAGCCAGTACTTCAGGCCTTAAAAATATGTGCTTAGGATTATGTACAGGACCCTGAGCAAAAGGCATAGTGTCAGGAGATGAAGGTGGAATATTTTAATGCTGCTGGTCAGGGCCGGATTTACCTATACGCCATGTACGCCATGGTGTAGGGCCCACAGCCGGCAGGGGCCCACAAAAAAAGAACAAGTAATTTTTTTTTAAATACAATTTTAAAAAAAAACCTGATGGCTGCCGCCGCGGGGCCCCCTCTGCTGCCGCGTCAGCACCGACTGACCCGCGGGGGCCCCGTCTACAAGCTGAAGCCGTCGGGTCGGGTCGGGTCGGGTCGTTCCTCCCTCCCTCCCTCCGTGCGGGCTGCAGGCTGTGAGAGACGCGAAAGGAGAGTGTCTCCTCGCGTCACTGTTAAGCCCGCAGGGGCTGATGGGAAATTTCCCATCAGCCCCTGCGGGCTTAACAGAGACGCGAGGAGACGCTCTCTCTTTGCGTCTCTCACAGCCTGCAGCCTGCACGGAGGGAGGGAGGGAGGGAGGAACGACCGACCCGACCCGACCCGACGGCTTCAGCTTGTAGACGGGGCCCCCGCGGGTCAGTCGGTGCTGCCGCGGCAGCAGAGGGGGCCCCGCGGCGGCAGCCACCAGGTTTTTTTTTAAAATTAAATTTTACTTTAGGCCGACGGGGGGGGGGGGGTAGGACTGGTAATGGGCTATGGGGGGGTAGGACTGGTAATGGGCTATTGGGGGGGCTGGGGCTGGAAATGGGCTGGGGGGGGTAGGACTGGTAATGGGCTATTGGGAGGGCTGGGGCTGGAAATGGGCTGGGGGGGTATGGCTGGTAATGGGCTATGGGGGGGTAGGACTGGTAATGGGCTATTGGGGGGGCTGGGGCTGGAAATGGGCTGGGTGGGGTTAAGGCTAGAGGTGGACTGATGGGGTTAGGACTGGTAATGGACTGTGGGCTGTTGGGGGGGCTTAGAACTGGCAATGGGCTTTGGGGGGGGTTAAGACTGGTAATGGGCTGTGGGCTGATGGGGGCTGTCTGGTAATGGGCTATGGGGGGCTAGGACTGGAAATGGGCTGGGGGGTTAAGACTGGAGGTGGGCTGATGGGGTTAGGACTGGTAATGGGCTGTTGGGGGGGTTAGAACTGGTAATGGGCTTTGGGGGGGTTAAGACTGGTAATGGGCTGTGGGCTGATGGGGGTTGTCTGGTAATGGGCTAGGGGGGGCTAGGACTGGAAATGGGCTGGGGGGTTAAAACTGGAGGTGGGATGATGGGGTTAGGACTGGTAATGGGCTGTGGGCTGATGGGGGGGTAGGACTGGCAATGGGCTATGGGGGGCTGACTGGAAATGGGTTGATGGGGTTAGGACTGGAAGTGGGCTGATGGGGGGTTAGGACTGGTAATGAGTTATAGGGGGGCTTAAACAGAAAATGGGGTGATGGGTTAAGGACTGTAAGTGGGTTGATGGGGGGCTAGGACTGGTATTGGGTTGGGGGGTTGCTAGGACTGGAAATGGGCTGATGGATGGCTAGGACTGGAAATGGGCTGATGCAGGGACTAGAAGGGAATGGATGCTGGGTGAGGCTGGAACTAGAAGGGAGCTGATGTTGGGGGAGGATTAGAATGGGATGGGGCTGGAAGAGTAAAATGGAGAAGGGAAAAATATTTTGTGTGGGAGGGATAAAAAATCTACAATTGGCCGGGTATTGGGAGAGTAAGTGGGGATTGAGGATGGAGGGGTAAAATTTGAGTGGATGAAATAGGAATGAGGAAAGAGCAAAAGGAGAAAGATTAGTATGTTAAAGCAGAGGTAGAGAGAGAATGGAAAAAAATCTAGAAGAGAGAAGAAAGGACAAATGGACAGCAGATGATGGAGAGTTAGCAGAAGACACGAAGAAACCAGAAGAAAGTGGCTGGAGCAATTGCAGCTGAAAAAAATGCACAAAAGGTAGAAAAATATCTCTTTATTTTGAATTTATTAATTGGAATATGTCAGCTCTGGTAAATGTGCATCATTAACGTCTGCGCTTTGTTTAGTACAAGAGCAAATTAATGTATAGTTTTATTTCTACAGTGTTGTACATTCCAAGTTTGGCTTTTGGGATTCCCAATTTAATTATTGTCTTCCTGTTTCTAAATTGTGATTACTTGTTTGGTGATGGTCTATGTTCTGCATGTGTAACTGAGCTGAGGTGTTCTGTTTATATAATTCCTATTTGACATTGCCACTTGTTCTCTTTCCCCAGTAGGTCATGTATTGTTGTTCTCTGAAATGTATTGGTTTAATATTTGCAGTGTTGCCTTTTGATTGGTAGGGTATGGTGCTTTGTGAGTCCTGGTAGTGCTGTTAGGATACGGCGGGTTTACTATGGGTTCTAAATGGGCAGTGTTTGTAGTAGTTCCTAATGTGTCTGGCAGTTGGCACTGGATTATAGTAATGTAGAAATCTTTTAGTCTTTCTTTATCCATACACTCATTAAGAGGCACGTTTACTAAAAGTTAGTATATGGTAACATTATGCAAATATTTATGCAAATGAGGCCCCTTATGCAAATGAGGCCCCGCACCCCCCTTGGGCCGCCCCTGCTGGGGGCCCACAATTTTTGTTGGCGTAGGGCCTCACTCAAGGTAAATCCGGCCCTGCTGCTGGTACATGATGGGTGCAATAGGTTGCTCCCATGTTGCTCTTACATCTCCATAGAACTGAAAAATGGCATTTCACAACAGAAAACACTTCTACTTCTTAAATTTTCAGGTGGTGTTATGCATGTATTCAGATTCTGAATGTTGTCTCCAAGGTTTTGGGTAACTGTCATGATTCATACATTTTGGCCAACTTGGCACTTGAGTGCAATATTGCAGAAGGAAAGTGTGACAAAGATTGACTCCTGGGTAAGCATTGCACATGTTTATTGCCAGAGGAAGTGCTTGTCTCTTTGTGAACATTTCTTTCCTTTGCACGAATCCATAAACATTTGAGACAAGGGGGAGGGGGGTAACAACAACACGATGGTTATTTGGTATATATGATATTGGAAAATGCTGTTGGGAGGCACAAAGTGAAGGGGTATGGGACCTTTTTGCATTGCAGCTACATATAGAAATATAATATAAACTATGTTATTGATAGGAGGTGCTGGATACAGGTTCTGAACAGCAGTTTCAAGTGTTTGGATCATTCTGGAGGAACATTGCAGCATGCACTAGAAAGGTTGCAGACAATGCTGTGGTATGCTGTATGTTTCACAATATCTCTTTGAATTATACAGTACATGCCAAAAGAGATTGATCTGGACCTTCCACCTGAACCTCCCATTTGCTTTCCAACTACTGTACTGGATGCTGTTAGGGGGAATGAGCTCCGATGGAAGGTTATAATATAGAGGATTACTTCACATGTGATGACATTGAAGCTGTTTGGTCTGAAAGCACTTATAGGAATGTTGTCTTTCAGGGCAAGTTCTCCAAATGGGTTAGTTTTGCATGTGATATATATGGAAAATCACTGCACAAATCTTATTCCGAATGTATCACTTATAAATACAAATAAATTAATTCACAGGTTAATGTGAGGAGAAAAGGACCTTAGATTGCATCTATTTCTCTTTTACAACATAATATGACTGGACAGCACATAATTGTGCCTATATTTTAAACCCACAGGGGATAGCCCCATATGTCTCACACTGAATAGATACTCAGAAAATCCACAATGCAATCAGAGACTAAAAAATGTGGCAGAAAGATACAGAAATTTTACTCATTGTATTGTGTGCTAGAGGCTTGATTAACAGGCGTTTTCAAGCACCTTGATAAATTGTCTGTACATAATACATCTTATGAACTCCAGAAGGAGGATCTCTTTGATATGATGCAAGTACTAAGGTGAGGTTCACAATTGTCATGGTACGTGCAAAAATAACCACAAAGCTAAAAGTGATATACAGACGTATCATGTATATGGAAAACCACTGCACAAATCTTATTCTCAATGTGTCATTTAAAAATACAAAGAAATTATTTCACAGGTTAATGTGAGGGGAAAAAGACCTCAGACTGCATCTATTTCTCTTTTATAGCCATAAGATGCCCCTCTCAGAGCCTTCAACTGGCTAATAGGACTGTTCATCATATGAAAAGAAAAATAAAACAACCTATTCTTAGTGATAAACAGAAGGCACACCCGCAGGGGCCTATTCAAGATGAGGAAATGGTGTGGGTATTTCAAAAGCTCAAAAAGAAGAGGTCCCTGGGTCTGGATGGCTTGTAAGCAGAATACTATGGTATGTTGGGGGGGACTTGTTGTTCCTTCTCTTAACCTCCTAACTAAGGAAGATGAGTTAACTTGTCCTCCCTTTGCTATTTAGCAATGGGGAAGCTGAGTTAACTCATTTTCAGATTACTGCCTGTTCCCCGATCCCTGCTGGCATATGCTAAAACTGGAGCAGTACAGCTCAGCTGCTCCACTGCGGGTCCAGAAAACTGCAGGGAGTTTAAATGCGCTATCAGAATAGTCAAGACTTACTGCCCTGCAGTGATCGCCAATCAAGCCTGCCCATCAATTACCACCAGCATCAGTCTGACAGACACCACTGCTGGTCCAGAAAGAAGCAGCAACCCTTCCACCAAAACTGGAGCAGCTCAGCTGTGTGTGACTGAGCTGCTACTGTTCTGGTGGGAAGGTACACCATGTAGGTACCCACGGTAGTGTACCTTCCTGCCATAACTGTAGCAGCTCAGCCGCACATACATTAGACATAGCTGAGCTCTTCTGGTTTTGGCAAAAGGGCTGCCACTGTTTATTGGACCCGTGGTGGTGTCTGTCAGACTATCCTGAGTGATTGCTGATGCCAGCGGTGATCGGGGGACAGGCTAGATCAGCAATTGCTGCAGGGCAGTAACTCTTCACTTCCCAGGTAGCACGTCTAAGCTCCCCAGGCAGCAGATAGCGGGCCACTATACGCTTTCCCCAATTAACGAGTTAAGGCTCTATTCTCTTGGTTTGAGCAGGTGGGGGTTTTTCCGCATGGTGGTTATGCATGTGATTTTTACCGTACTTCAGAAAGAAAACTGGGACTTGATGAATCCATATTGTTACCATCCAATCTCTTTATTCAATGTGGATATCAAAATCTATGGTAACATTTTAATGGATCATCTTAGGGCTGTCCTTCCTGATTTAGTAGCCAAGGAACAGGTTTGTTTCATCCCAGGATCCTATGGTGTTATGAATATCTGGCAAGTATTGGCAGGTATAGTGTTCGATCGGAAGAGCAAACATCTCACAATGCCATCCTTGCACTTCCACTTGTCACTAATATATCTAAGAACAAGTTTTATGCCCATATTTTACTGTATGAGCTATTTTTATTTCCATTTACATCTTTACTTTCCTGACTACTTTCTCAGCTTATTTTAGATTCTGCAGATATTGTTCTTTGCTTTCCTCTTTCTTTGATCTCTTATAGTTTATGAAGACTATCCTCTTTTCCTTATATTTTCAACTCTTTTGAAAACCACATGTGTGCCACACATATGCGCACATTTTTTCAGATGCTTACTTTACTGAATTAGGCAGAAAATTAAGCCCTGATATGTCAGCATGTATTCCCAGTCAATTGTAGGCACCCATTCTCCAAGTCTGCCTTATATGGTCAATGAATCACTTTAGGTCACAGGTGCTGCTCTGATCTACATCAGAGTGGGATGGGTTCAGCAATCAGTTTGCAGTACACCTGTGAGGGATTCATGCCTGGATCATTACTCACCTGGACTCCATCGATGGTTCTCTGACCATCCCTTCCATATGGGATGGAGCCTCCCTCCTCCTTCAAGATCTAATGTTAACACTGCTACGATGTGTGTGGGCCCTGTTCTGGGAGTGGAGGGCTGATCCACATACAATGATTTTATTGTCATCTGAGTGGGTGTGTATATCAATCCATGAACTCATGGGGATTGCCACCAAGTCTACTGCACATAGCCGAAGATATGGATATTTAGTCCCATGAATCATGCCTTCTTGGAAGATACCTGTGGGTGCATGACAGTGTAAATTCTGAGAGTCATGGTCTCTCTAACTGGCAGATATGGTGTCCAAGCAACTTGCCAGATGATGTGTCTGACTGCATACTTGCAACACTCTAATGTATGCTATAAGAGATGACATCTGCTTGGCCCATTCTACTATATATATCTGTGGGATCCAGGCGCCTGTCATGTGCCCCATAGCTGGCCTTAGGATGCCAATGCCATTACAAAAGGGAACAGTCCTGGGGAGGAATGGAATTTCCATTGTGCCAGCGCTGGAGAGTTTGTATGCATGGGAATCCCAGGAAGGTGTCATGCCCTGGAGCAGAGCCTAATATGTGCCATATTCCCAGTGGATCACTTCCAGTGGGCTATGCCTGGGACTTAGGGGCCATCACAGTACTAGCATGCCAGACCTGGGAGATGAGGTGGGAATGTCAATGCCCTTGGGGTCTAGTTTGAAGGCCACACCTGGGGACCTATACTACTCTCCATGCTGTGGGGTCTCATATGGGTGCATCATGCTCCACTGCTTCTCATCATGTTGAGGAACAACTGGCACTATTTGGAGTACTGGTACAGAAGTTGCACTGTTGGTTTCATGTCCAAATAATCACTGTCCATGGAGGGTGCTACATGTGAGGTCCTGGCGAGCTAATCTGATATGAAACAGGTTGAGAGGAGTGGGAAGCCCTCAGTGTGATGAAAGGTAAAAGGACAGAAACACATGAACTGGCAAATAGGTCATTTAATACTAACAAACAGAACATTATACAAGTATGATCACAGGGTGTCCAGATCTCTGGGTTTTTGGAGGGAGGTGGGAAAGGCTTGGATCCTTGGAAGCGCTGGGAGAAGGAGAGGTCCAATGCCAGCAGAGACATCAGCCAGGGTCAGCCTAATCATTAGACAAACTAGGCAGTCACCTAGGGTGGCAGCTTCTGGGGAGGGAGGGGATGGCAAGGAGCAGGGAATTCAAAGTTAAACAATAGATTCTGACAGCCAGGAGGGCATAAAGCTTAAGGTCTTCCTAGGGGCCCACACCTTGAACCAACCCTGGGGCCAGTCCTGGCAACAGCTATGTGATCAGTTTAAGGATGCCCACATGCTCAAGAGTGAATGTTAAGAGGACAAAATTTCCAACATTTGCCTTTGAACCTGTACAATCCATTCTGTCAGCTGGTCAATGCAGCATAGTTGTTTCTGCATATCAGCCAGCTACTGCTAGAGCATCTGCTACTTGGCAGCTACATTCTCACAGGTGGGAGCAGTAGGTCCTCTATGTATATCACCCTTTACCAGGGCTGATATGCATATGGCTGCCAGAGTGACAGCCATCAGCAGTAGATGACTTCCAGGGACCTCCATAGGTTTGGGCACCAATGCCACCTCCTGCCCATCATACTCCTCTGCTAGGGACGCTGAGGTATATGTGTTGGGTGATAGGGTGAAGGAGAGATTTGTGAGGGAAGAGGGGGCTGAAGGTGGCTCGGGCCTCATTGTCTACTTCCTGTGGTTCACCAATTCTGGGGACACTCTCTCACAAAGATGGTATGGTCAGGTCTGCACCAACACCAGTTGGAGGGCCTAAAAGAGTCTGCAGCATCCTCTAATTTGCCTGTGGGAGACAAGGGGGGACGTTATGTTCAATGACTGGCAACATGGGCAGCCCTGGATCCCAAACCTGCCCTTCCAGTGTCATGCCTCCTCTGCTTAGCAATGCCCTAATTTCTGGATCCCTGCACACTCACAGTTGGCCTGCCCTGACTTCACAGCATCCCTTTACCCATAATTTGTGACCCTTAGTCCTGTACATTGTGTGGATTTGGTGAAGACAAGTCCAGACCTCTGTGCCTCCCCAGGTCTGATAGCCCCTTTCTGTGATACTTCTAAAACATCCTGAAGAGGGTCATTCACATTTTAGTTCACACTAAAAGTTACAAGCATGCAACTCTTCTTCTAAAAGGACACCATTGGTTACTGGTTGCAGTACATGTCCATCATAAGATTTTAACATAGACCCATAAAGAACTCTACCAGAAAGCCCCAGAATAT
Source organism: Ichthyophis bannanicus (assembly GCA_033557465.1). NCBI lineage: Eukaryota > Metazoa > Chordata > Amphibia > Gymnophiona > Ichthyophiidae > Ichthyophis > Ichthyophis bannanicus. Next base: position 369,740,561 of record CM066032.1, on the reverse strand, counting down.
CTTCCTTTGATCGGTCCATACTTTCCTTCTTCTTCCCTCCATTCATTGCACTTATGCTTACCATCGCCTACTACTGCACATTATGAGTTCACCAGGTAAACTGCATTCTGCTGTCTTGTTCCCCTGTTGTGGAATAGCCTTCCCACATATCTCTGTCTCCAGGACTCTTTTAATGGATTTAAGGTGGACTTAAAAACATACCTATTCAAACAAGCGTTTGAAATTTCAGGTTATCTTGAGGCCAGCTGGCCTCCCTGATGTATTGGCTATGACTGTAGATTGCTTCTTGAGAAATGAATGTTGAATGTTGTATTGCCTTGTTTTCTCTTTCCACTTGTTTCTATTTTCCTATCAATATTTGGAGTTCCTCTCAGATTTGTGACTTTTAATTGTAGACTGCTTTGTATTGTTGGAAAAGGTGGTATACTGTAACAAATAAATGTAAACGTTAAAAATAAAACACAGCATTGCATCTCACACTAGAAAAAGGCATGCCACCATATGTGTCACACCATTTTCCAAGGGGATTGGGGTGTTTATGCCTCCTTTCCTTACACTGTGAACATTGGGACCACTTGTTTGGTGAGGGCTATTTTGTGGCATGCCTCATTTGGGGGCAGCTGTATAGCAACAGATTTGCAGGGGCAGTGATGGCAGGCTTACTGCGGATAGGTGGTAGATCCAGGGATATTCTCCAGGCCTATGGGTGGTAGGGTTAAGTCTGGGGGCAGTTAATAGGCAGGAGCTACAGTGCCATGAGCTGACCTGCCCATCACCCTAATCCTGGGGATTGTTGGGGGCCTGCATATTGACCTTACTCCTGCTTCATCACAAACTTGTCCTCCTCCAGCCATTGAGCTCTCTGCAGGTACAAGAACCTGGCCCTATTTTCCAGGACCTCAGTTTGTGGAGGGAAAGAATGGCACAGCTTGACAGACAGTGTTCCTAGAGCCATCTTGACTGTTCCTTCATGACAGATCAAGTCTAGATCACCTGATTCCTAGGGAGGCATGTTCCATATGTTTCTATGTCATTGCTATAGTGCTCATAGTAGGTAAAATTGTGACACTCCAAGTACTATGTGTGTGCAGCTTAACATGTATGTTGTTAACATGTATGTTCTTTTGGCTGTCCTGCTGAACCACTTTATAGGTTTCCATGGGCATCATAGCTTGATGCAGACCCTGGGGTGAAATAATGCTCTGAGATGGCAGGGTGGATGTGGGAAGATATGGTATTTGGCAGGACCTCTCCAAATACCAAATCATGTCAATTTAATTTCCATGGTCACAACATTGGGAATGGGTTTCTGTGTATAGCCAGGTATGCTGGCAACACATGTACATCACTGGTCAGCATGCTTATTGTGGATGTACTGAATACCTGCCATGGGCATGTCCCCAGGATTGGGTTGGGGCACATAGCAGTGCACTTAGATATCAATGAGATATACATCAATCTTTGGTCAGTCAGGGTCCCTCTCTCCCCATGTGCACCACTGTGGCCCATTTTCTTCTGTACATTTTCCAGGTCATTTATAAATATGTCAAAAAGCAGCGGACCCAGCACAGATCCCTGGGGTACACCACTATTCACCTTTCTCCAATGGGAAAATTGGCCATTTAGCCCTACCCTCTGCTTTCTATCTTTTAACCAGTTCCTGATCCACAATAGTACATTGCCTCTTATCCCATGACTCTTTAGTTTTGCCAAAGGTCTCTGATAAGGGACCTTATCAAAGGCTTTCTGAAAGTCCAAATACACTATGGGGTATGTTTACTAAACCGTCTTACCGTGCACCTGGCAAAAGTTTGCAGGCTGCCATAAAAGGAGTGGGCATGTCGGTCTTAAAGTAGCAAAATGGGATTATCGCGCGCTAACGTGCGCTGCGCACATTATCGAGCGAGATGCCGCTAAGCACGTTAACGCGCGGTAATCTTAAGTAGGCGCGTAGACATACAACCACAGAAACAGAGGTGTAGCACAATGGTTAATACCCTGACTGCTAGTACAGGAGTCATGAGTTTGATCCCCCAGTGTGTCAAATCAATAAGGCTGGCTGAGGCTGTAGCTTTTATGTGTAAGTATTGATTTTTGAGGCATTTTATTTGTAGTTTAATTAGTGCTGCCAGAAAACACACCCTCACGTGCTGTAACCTAAGGTGCCGCATAAGGCACCCTATATGGCACTACATAGGGCACATTATAAAGTGCACTGTCTGCCAAGGCACCCTATAATGTCCCCTATAGGGCACCCTATAAGGTGCTTTAGAGGACACCTGATAAGGCACCTTATAAGGCGCTTTATAGGGCACCCTATAAGGCACTTTATAGGGCGCCTTATGGTTACAGTACACTGACGGTGTTTCTGCTGGCAGCACTAATGTACATTAAAAACAAACAATGCCTTGGACAGCCTTATCAAATAAGCCCACCATGGGTTTGAACTCATGACCTCTGGCCTCACAGGCAGTGAAGTAACCAGTGGGCTACAGCTCTATAGCTGCTGACCAGCCCCTGGCTGGCTGCAGAAGGACTGCATGTCACCACACAAACTGTCTGCTGTGGTTACCAGGATAGGGTTAACCCACCCTTACCCATGATTCACTGCACATGCAAATCAGCAGTCTAAAGATGGGCACAAGATGGGGTATGCACCCCCACAGCACCTGGGCCTGGTAGGGGGAACCGACCGTGTGTGGTACTGGCACAGAGTAGCTACAAACCGTCACATTGTGCTGGTACTGTGCTCACCCTGAGGGTGAGGTGGGGCGCCAAGCACCAGGTCCACAGCACCTTTCATGGCTGAAATACGCTATGCTGTAGGTCCCCATCAGTGCTACTGTGTGTGATAGGTAGTGTCTGTAAACACACCTAAGATACATCTGTGTTCTTCTGTATTTCTCAATCATGTTTAGCTCTTATGGGCTATGATGTAACCAGAATAGTGCATGTCCTGTGTTGGTGCCATGGTTACATGATGTAGGTGAAGGGGGGGTGTTTGGGCCCATAGGCGGATTATGTACCACCACACAACCCACCCTCTGGGGCTAAGGGTGGGAAACAGGATCACACACCAACAGATCCACATTCTACCTCCCTGCAATGGTGACAGTAGAGGGGACCATCAACCCCAGTCCTGCTGGGGAATAGACACCATACAGGGCACGCAATGCAGAGCTTTACACATCCATAAAGCAATAGCAGACAGACAGTAGGCCTGGAAATGCACAGCTGCTCCCCACCACTATCTGATATTCTCCAGCAACAAGCCTCCAGCAAGGTGCTCCAGCAAGATACATACTAGCTGCAAACAGTCTGCTAGCTAGTCCGTAGTGCATGTTCCTGGAAAAGATGCATCTACCCAGAACTGGGATGTCAGCATACACACCAAGCAGATAAGTCAATGATTGGGCCCCCAAAAGAGAACCCATAAATATCACATGCAAGAAATACTATGTAGCACTATGGGGGAACCTAGCCATGCCGTGGTCACTGCTCAGTCAGGGTGAGAGTGACCTCCCAGCAGGACATGCTGTGGCCACCCTATCCGTGCAGGTGGTGGCCGGCCACTACAATGTCCGAGCCATTGCCCTTTGCTATGTACAGATGAATCCAGGCCAGTCCACCCTATCCTGGCTATTCCCACAGTATCTTGCTCCTCATTAAGCACATTGACAGGCCAATACTGGCAACAGTGCTAGCAGTGTGGGTTGTTGAGGGTGTTTGCAGCCACCACACACTGGATAGACAGACACACACTTACCACACCTATGCCAGCATTGTGCAGCTATAGAGGTGTTTGGCAGCCCTGGCCACCGCACCAGTCCTGGGCACAGTGCAGGCATGGCTGTGGTACGCAATACTGTTGAGGTCACCCCCCAGGGTGGTAAACACTGTCAGACATAAGACCTGTAGCACACGCCACAAACATCAGAAAGGTTGCTATGATGCAACTCACTCAAAAAATTGTACTTAACCTCGGAATTGCTATCTGCCAGTCATCATAGCAACCTTTTGATAGCTGTGTACCGTATTCCCAGGTTTACGGTGGCATTGCTAAGGTATGCAAGTGCTAGTATTGGGAGATGCACGCAGGGCCCAACATCCTGTCTCTCCAGGAGGCATTGGATAATGGAGCCTGTGGGTGCGGGTGTGTCTGCCCCTGTTGGCCGCTGCTTTAGGGCAGAGGTTCCCGACTCCAGTCCTGGTGGGCCAAACACTGTTCAGGTTTTCATGCTGTCCCTAATGAATATGCATGAGTTACATCTGCATGCCATGGGGGCGGCGCATAGAAAAGCAGCACAGGCATCTTTATTAGAGACAGCATGGAAACTGAATGGTGTTTGGCCCTCCAGGACTGCATTTGGGAGACTCTGCTCTAGGTAATGTGCATGTTTATGGTATCTGTGCTCTGTAGGGTACAATGTAGGAGTTTTGGGCATGTTTACGTCATCTGAAATAAAGGTTCTGTCTGTATAGCACGTTTTAGTAGTGGGTAAATATGGGGACTGGGTTGGCAGGAACCACAGCTGGGACTTGAACCTGTGACCTTTTGCTTCTGAACCCATTGGCTGTGTGCACTGCACCACTGTGTTGCCACGGAGACAGTGCATTCCCTGGTGATACCATGACTGTTCGTCAGACAGGGCCTGTCTGTTGTAGTGCATGGCACCCACCTACACAGGGCTAGGCCACGGTCTACTCTGGGCAGCTGCCACTGCCCCCTCCACCACAAGTATCCCTCTCCACCATGCTAACATGCCCTTCTGCTGGTGGTGATGGTGGAGCGCAGTCTCAGGCCATCCAGTGTGCGGGTAGGCGGCTGCCTATGGTGCGGGTTCTGGGGTAGGGTTGTCTGTATAGCTGTCCACGCTTCCCCCCAGCACCGCCTGCCAATGTTCTGTGCCCTTCGGGGTACCTGCTGGGTACTATCCCCTGTGACACTGTGGGAAGCACACTCGTGCCCAAGTTGGGCCCTCAGCAGTTGCTGTCTGGCTGCTCTACTGTTTCAGCATTCCTATGGGCCACCTAGGCATCACCCTAGTCCGCACTGTGGCCCAGCTGAACCGCAGCATGTGCCGCCTGCAGCCCTCTGTGTCCCCTTTTCCAGCATCTGTCCAGTTGCCCGTTCCGACATGCCCGCCCTGCTGTTGTGGAACATGTGCACCCCATAGGAAACCTGGCCAATGGAGTCGGAAACCCTGCTCAGTGCAATTTCACTGTGGGTTCATTCACCTTGTATGGGGACGGAGCATAGACCCTTCCAAAATTCATATCTTTTTTTTGGAGCTTTCTTGGGAGTGCTTTTTTATGTTTCCCATTGATATCACTATTGGCCAACTTGGTTATTTTATTTTTACATTTTCTTCTGTACATTTTCAAAGTTTATTTGCCCTTTTGTTCCGTGCACATGTATCACACTTATCACTTTTTGTAGCTTTCCCTGGTTTTGCTCTACATTGCTGACGGAAATGGTTTCTTTTCCCTTTAAATCTGCTCTAACGCCAGGGTTTCACTGGCGTTAGTTTTGAGCCTCGGATTTCACAGCGTTAGTGTGCGGGGAGCCTCTCCCCTCCCACTCTTCACCCATTGACCCCTTCTCTCTGCCTCTGGGGAGCCTTCCTCCGCCCTCCGGGAGCCTTTCTCTGCCTTCCGCGCTCATTTGCGCCGCTGTGCGCATTATCACGCGTTAAGGGACCTGTGCGCCCGATAAAGCGCCATTATTGTGCAATAAGGTACCTTATTGCTTGATAACGTCGCAGAGTGCACATTAAGACGGTTTAGTAAACATACCCATATATCAACCGACTCACCTTTGTCTACCTGTTTATTCACACTTTCAAAAAAATATAACAGATTAGTAAGATAAGATCTTCCTTGTCTAAAGCCATGTTGGCTGTTTCCCATTAAGCCATGACTATCTATCTACATGTTCAGCAATTTTGTTCTTTATGATGGTTTCTAACCATTTTCCCTGGTACTGATGTCAGTCTCACCAGTCTGTAGTTTCCCGGATCACCCCTGGAACCCTTTTTAAAAATTGGCATTACGTTCGCCATCTTCCAATCTTCAGGTATTACAGATTATTTTAATGATAGTTCACAGATTACTAATAGCAGGTCTGCAATCTCTTATTTCAGTTCTTTCAACACCCTTGGATGTATATCATCCGGCCCAGGTAATTTGCTACTCTTCAGTTTATCTAATAGTTGTAATACATCTTCCCGACGTATTGATATTTCCTTCAATTCTTCCGCACCTTTAAATACCACTTCAGTCATGGGTAACATCCCTACATCTTCCTCAGTAAAGACCGATGCAAAGAATTCATTCAGTCTCTCCACTATTGCCTTATCCCCTCTTAGTGCCCCTTTAATCCCTCTATTATCTAATGGACTAACTGACTCTCTCACAGGTTTTTTGCTACGAATGTACTTGAAAAAGTCTTTATTATGCGTTTTTGCTTCCACAGCAAGCTTCTTCTCAAATTCTCCCTTTCCCTGCCTTATCAATGCCTTGCATTTGACGTGCCAGTGCTTGTGCTGCTTCCAGGTTTTATCATTTGGCTCTTTTTTCCATTTCCTGAAAGATGCTTTTTTGGCAAGAATGTTTGCCAAAGTATATTAGTACAGTATTTAGTGCAGTAAGCAGACTGAGGTAACCGTTACCATGCACTAATACATCCAGAGTGGTAAAAATTATCTGATAATTGCTCAGCTCCTGACAAGGCAGAGACTGGAAGGGTGAGGGTGGAGCATGGCCATTGAGTATACATTACTGTTAGAATGGAATTCACTAGCGCACCCTAATAGTCAATGTTTCAGTTAGCACGGGTCCACTTACTGCCACCTCAGTGGGTGGTGGTAAGTGCACCTGAGTTAATTGTGGCTGATGGTTTGGCATAGGAAGGTGCTTCTGACTGCAGTAACTGCATGGGGACATGCCAGCATGCCCCTATCAGTTAGCATGGGTCTGTCATAAGTCCCACACTAATTCCTGGTACTTAATGTGGGTTCCCTCAGTGCAATTTAATAAACATGCCCTAAAAAGTTGATTCCGTTTATTCTCTGCCTTCAGGAATGCCTATCCATGTGGAGAATAATTTTATAACAGGTCGCCCAGCTGGGGAGACTAAGTAGGCTCTAATCTTATAGCGATCATGGGTAAATGAACCCACATACATCTACATCTGTTCAGAAGCAGGCTTAATGCATGCATAATAAGTAGATGTAGATGCATGTACATAATAAACAATACACATAAATCATGACACTGCCATACTCCACCCAAAATCTACCCTCCCAAACATACCTACACCCAAGTCACATAAAAGTGCATGCATATTTGTGTGTACTTTACATGCAAAGGATAATTTTATAAGATAAATTTTATGCATTTATACTGAAATATGTGTGTAAAAAAAGCATTCTATAAAACCACCCATATTGCATAAAAGTAGATACTATGGGCACAATATTCAGTGGCAGCAGCTAGTGCAATTACACTATACCCGGATATTCAATGTCGAGGCTGTATCCAGACACCAGCATTGAATATGTGGCTTTACCACTGAAGCAGGAAGCTAATCGGGCAGTGGCAAAATCAGCTGCTGCCTGGTTAACCGGTGGTGAAAGTTAGGACAGCCTTTTCTCTGCCTAAGTTTCACGACCGAGGGATAACCAGTCAGTGGCTGTAGAGTTCAGCCTCAGAATGCCCCTAAAACAGCCCATTATTAACCAGTTAGCATCTGGGAGTGTAGTGGTGGTACCCATGGATACTCGATGGTACTAACCGTGTTAGTGCTGCTAAATATCTCACTTAGCAGCATTTACACAGTTTGCACCTCTACAAACCATGTGAATGCCTTTGAATATCAGGCCCTAGGTTTTCTGTGCACCTATTTCATGTGCATATACTTCAATCATCAGGTATTTCCCCTACTTTGATGAAAATTATGTGTGTAGTAGCACTACACACATAATTTTACATGTAGGGTTGGCAGTTTCAGAACTGCCATCTTATAAAATCTTGATAAGAAACAAAGTACAACATTTTTCTTAGAAAGCATATGCAATCTAAAAGCCATTGGAATGATGAGCTTTCTCCTTGACATTTAGAATGTCAAGTCTTTATTTACATACCCATTATGCTAATGGTGCACCATGCAAGAGCACTAGATGGATGTCTTTACTTTAAGCTATATCATTCTGATCTTTTTTCTTTTTGTAAAGAAGAAAACAGTCTCACAGGGCAAACCTGCTACAGTAGAAAGAAAAGAAAACCACAGAGAGAATATCCATTGTAGTAATATACAATCCAGACCTAGAAAAATCATTAAAGACCTACAGCCACAAGTCCAGGAGGATCAGCTCCTGAAGGAGAGATTTCCTGCTCCACTAGTACCAGCATTCTGAGAACCCACCTAATCTGAAGCAAAGATTAGTGAAAAATAAGCTTACAGCAGAAACTCAAAAAGATGAGTCTGTCAGAAGTCTCTGCAATATACCAAACTGCAAACTGCGCCAGCACAAATCACAAGATCCCAGTTACCCATATGGGAAAGATGTTCCACATATGGCATCATACTAATGCTTCTAATGTAGTTATGATGGGGTGTACATTCTCTTCACTAGAGAAAAGAAAAGAAGAGACCCCTTCCCCCCCCCCCCAAAAAAAAAAAAACTCCTCCAGTTCCAGGCTAGGTTTTCCAAGCTGCTAGGCAGAGGGAAAAGAAGGAGCGAAGTTCTCCAAGCAACCGAGGAGGATAGGGATGGAAAAAGTGGTGCCAGCCACTATACCAAAAGCTGAGAGGAGAACCATGGTTCAGTGTCAAGGGAGAGACTGGCGTGGTGAAGACCAGCTGGAATTTTGTCTGAAGCCTCAGAGAAAGGTATAGCTTTGCTTTTGATAAAACCTTGCTTTATTTTTGGAAAAGTTTGGTAACATCCTGTTTTGTTTTAAATGCAGTTCTGGACCATCCTGACTGTGGGTGGCAATGGCCTGATTCATAAGCCAAAGTACAAGGCGATCTGAATCGAAGGACCACAGGAGTGCAAATAGCATGTTGGACAGAGGCTGGAAGGTTAAGCCCTAGTAAAAACTGATACAAGCAGAGATTGTTCTGCTTGAAAATTACAGAGTAGCTCACCAGCTGGGACTGTATTTTGAACTATGGTTCAAGGACTATGACCAAGATGGTATTCACTGAACTAAGCATCTCCAGCATTAAATCAGGCTCAACTCTAAAACCCTAGAGAGTAGGATTGCAAACTGGCTCCAGATGTGCCCGATAGACTGGTTTTACCCCATTGTATGCAGAGACATGCATTCTGATTTCTCTGATTGCTCACAGCAGAACATATGAGGAAGAATGCTATATCTGGGAGAAAGGCCAGATATTAAAGAGAAATATCAATTCATACAGACATAAAATCAGGCACCACAAAGCAGAGCAAGGGAAGCACCTTTCAGGATCAGAGTGCTGCACTAATGCCCTTATGATCAGGATACCAAAAGAAAACTTTATCACAATGCAGAAATGTCAGACTTGTGAAGTTAAAATGATCAAATACTATAAAACTAACAAGAAAGGACAAAGTAAATATCTGGGTTTTCTAATGCATTATTAACCATGAAATTGTACTGTCTGTCATCTTCTGATCAACCATCCATCTCCCTATTCCTCTTATGCTTTTTCCCCTTCAGACTGTCAGTGGAATGCTTTTATTATTCACTAGCATTTTTAGTATTGCCATCTTTTGCCTATTCTGTTCTGATCTGGGGCTTTGGGGGGGGGGGGAGGGGGAGGGGTTAGTTCCTGAAAGCTAGTAAAAATGTATTATGTTAATCAAAAGATTCATTTTTTGGTTTTGCTTAATTTTTATTTACCTTTATGTCCATCAGTCTTTGTCATAGGGGAATGTTTATCAAATTGAGGAGAAAGAGGGAAAGGGTCTAAACCTGCATTGGGGTGTTACTAGGGTCCTGCTGGCTCTAACTACCACTGGGAGTAGGCCTGGAACACCTCACACCCCAAGAACATGTGTCTAACACAGTGTTTCCCAACCCAGTCCTACGGGGCACACCGGCCAGTCAGGTTTTCGGGATATCCCTAATGACTATGCATGAGATATATATGCATTAGAGATATCCTGCCAACCTGACTGGTTTGTGGCCCTCCAGGGCTGGATTTGGAGACCCCTGCCTTACACCTCTGTCATTTAAGATTGTGAGTGGGCAAGGTGCAGATGTCCTAGACATCGAAAGGGTATATAGAATGTGACACATTCCTCCTCGATTCTCACCACCACCAAAAAGTTGTCTAATAGACAATATTTTGGTGGTGGTGAGAATCGAAGAGGAATGTGTCACATTCTATATACCCTTTCGATGTCTAGGACATCTGCACCTTGCCCACTCACAATCTTAAATGACAGAGGTGTAAGGCAGGGGTCTCCAAATCCAGCCCTGGAGGGCCACAAACCAGTCAGGTTGGCAGGATATCTCTAATGCATATATATCTCATGCATAGTCATTAGGGATATCCCGAAAACCTGACTGGCCGGTGTGCCCCGTAGGACTGGGTTGGGAAACACTGGTCTAACATTCACCCACAGCCAGACTGCACCTGTTGACCCCACTGGTATTTTACAGCCATATGCATATGAACTGCAGACAAGCCACATTACATGTGTACAGAACAACCATGGGCACCCAGAATTTGACTCAGTGACGAAGCTCCAAGGACAAAAAGTGCATACACATCACTGGAACCAAACACATCACTGGAACCAGACACTATATTGCACTGCTTGGTCAGGGTGAGAGTGCCCTACCACTGGGACATGCCGTGGCCACCCAAGCCATGCACATGGCAGACGGGCACTACAATGTCTCAGCTATTACCCTTACCCCCGAAGCAGTCACATCCTGGCCAATCTGCCCTGTTTCAGCCCTTACCCACAAGTCTTTGCTCCTTATCATGCACATTTGCATACCAATGCTGGAAACAGCATAGGCACCTCAAGGCTCTATGAGGTGTGTAAAGCCACAAAATGATGGATAGACATACACACACACACTCTCATATTGATGCACTGTGCAAAAAGGGGGATGATTGGTATTCCTGCCTGCCACCTTGGTCCCGATACCAGCCCGAGCATTGCTAATGTGTGCTCTTTGGGCAGGAGCTAGTAGCGTGCTCTAATTTTAACACCCACTCAGTGTGCTGGTACTATCAGCCTGACTCTCCATGCAGCTGTGGATAGTGGAGACTGCCTGTGTGGCTGATGGGTGTTTGCACCCTTGATGGCCAATTCATTGGGGATTGCACATATTGGTGCTGTAACTGCACTGAGGGCTAAAGTTTAGCCATAGGGACATGCAATGAATCATCCACAGCCAGGACCCAGACCTGTGACCCTCCACTCATATACACAACTGTGTGCAATGAGCCACAGTGCCACCATGTAGTTACAACACACCCTGGGGCTGTCATATTTCACAGCAGACAGACCAGGGCACATGTTGCAATGCACACGGTGCACAGGACCAGGGCATGGCTTTGATCTGTGGCAAGCGGGTACTGCTGGCCCCTCTGCCAATACCTCCACATCATGTTGACATGCCCATGTGCTGTCTGTGTTGGTGGTGTGCAGTACCAGCCCATCCAACATGTGGGTTGGCGGGTGCCTTGAGCACAAGGCCCAGATGGGAGAGGCAGGGCATACATGGACAGCCACACAGCCCTCTCTCCAACTATCTGCCTCTGCAAGAACCCCATCACAGCCTGCCAATGATGCATATTGGGGGAAAAATGACAGCTACTGTTGTAGTACTCCCCTGGGTGCTTGTGTAACCTCAGCTTCTGCCACTATCGGCCTCTTCCTCCACAGCTGGGTTCAGCCGCAGCAGGGGGGGGGGGGGGCAGCCTGGATCTCTGTTTGGGGTGCCAGGACCCTTGGACCACCCCATGTGGCACATCAACCTTCCACAGCAGTAGCATGACTGGGTGCTGCTATTGTCACTGTGGCATCTTGACGGACATCACAGATGATAATGCGGATGGCACAATCCCCATTTGTGTAGAGGCTAAAAAAGGTTGGGGCTCATCAACCTGGGGAAGAGACAGCTGAAGGTATATATGATAGAGGTCTATAGATTGTTGACAGGAGTGGAACAGATAAATGTAGGTCTGTAGACAGTCTAGGGGATATGCAATGTGGCTACAGTGTAACCCCTTTAGAACGTCTAGGTGAGAATATTTTTTCAAAGAACACATAATCAAACCCTGCAATCCATTACCGGAGGATGTAGTAGAAGCTATTATTGTAGCTGGGTTTAAAACAGTTTGGACAGGTTGCTGGGTAGAGGTCCATAAATCATTGCTAGGGAGGACCCGGGCTTGGAACTGCTTGCTCTATGACAGTTCTTGTGGATCCTCTGTATCATTTGGGGAAACTGCTATGTACTTATGACCTAGATTGGCTACTGTTGGTCACAGGGTACTAGGCATGATGGACCTTGGTCTGACACAGTTTGACATATTTTCTAATTCTAGGTTTGTATGTGCCACCTAGACAGCTGCCTGGTTCCCCTTGTGAACCAGCAGCCCCCACTGCAAGACTCGTGTGCCACCTCCTTTGCCCCCATTTGCACCATCAACATGGTGCTATACAGTGTCTGGTTCCAGCGATGTGTCTGGTTCCAGTGATGTGCATGCACTCCTTGTCCTTGGGGCTTGATCACTGAGCCAAATGCTGGGTGCCCCTGGTTGTTCTGTGCACATGTAATGTGGATTGTCTGCAGTTCATATGTATATGGCTGGAAAAACCCTGTGAGGGCAGCAGGTGCAGTCTGACTGTGGGTGAATGTTAGACACATGTTCTTGGGGTGTGAGGTGTTTCAGGCCTACTCCCAGTGGTAGTTTATACTTGGACACTATGCTGTTGCTGCTAATGGAGCACAACTATCACTAACTTGGGCTCCCCTGTCTGTTTGCCACATTGCATACATGAAACAGTCTTTCTCACCTCCGACGGCGCCTTTTCCACAAGGTTTTGATCAGCGTTAAGGTTCCCGATGTTAAGGTGCCTTTGGGTAGGTTGCACAATCGACGTTAAGGGAGCACACCTTGTTCACACCCACTCCCCACCCATTGACCTACACTCTCCACCCCATGTATGCCTTATCTCCACCCATAGGGCGCTTTATGCTGCTAGGTACCGTTAGTGCACACTAAAGTGGCTTTTTGGGCATGCTAAGGATGCAAGTGCACCGTTAACATGTACTAACGGCACACTTGCTCCTTTACCGTGGTTTAGCAAACATACACATAAATGAGGTTAGTCAAGGGGCTAGCTTATACAAAAACTACTTACCACCACTTGATATTAATCCCTGAAATAGTTTTATCTGAACACTTCTAAATGGCCAAATGCTTCATTGGAGACACAATTATTTTTGAAAGCACAATTTTTGTGCAAAGAGGTGCAGTAATTTTCAATACAGGATGCACATATTTTTTTCCAAAATATAAGTAAATTAAATTTCTATTGTCTGCACACATAGGATAAATCTATCCCCCCCAACACACCCTTAGGGGTATGTTTACTAAACTGTCTTAACGTACACCCGCCGATAGTGTGCAGGCTGCCATAAAAGGAGTGGGCGTTTCAGTCTTAAAGTAGCAAAACGGGATTATCGCGCGATAACACATGCTGCTTCGCACATTATCAGGCGAAGCGCCGCTAAGCGTGTTCATGCATGGTAATTTTAAGTAGGCGAGCAGACATGCAAATATAGAAGCAGAGGTGTAGTGCAATGGTTAATACACTGACTGATGGTGCAGGTGTTATGAGTTTGATCCCCCAGTGTGTCCAATGCATAAGGCTGGCTGAGACATCACCCTTTGTGTTTAAATAGTGCTTTTTGATGCATTTTACTTTTATTTTAATTAGTTCTGCCAGCAAACACACCCTCACGGTGGCATAACCTAAGGTGCTGCATAAGGCACCCCATAACGCACTCCATAGGGTACATTATAAAGTGCACTGTCCGCCAAGGCACCCTATAATGTCCCCTATAGGACACCTTATAAGGCATCTTATAAGGCGCTTTATAGGGTGCCCTATAAGGTGCCTTATGGGGCACCTTATGAGGCACCTTAAGGTTACAGCACTCTGAGGGTGTTTTTGCTGGCAGCCCTAATGTACATTAAAAATAGACAACGCCTCAGACAGCCCTATCAAATAACCCCGCCATGGGTTTGAACTCATGACCTCTGACTTCACAGGCAGTGAAATAACCAGTGGGTTACAGCTGCTAACAAACCCCTGACTGGCTGCAGAAGGACTGCATGTCACCACACAAACTGTCTGCTGTGGTTACCAGGATAGGGTTAACCCACCTGTACCCATGATGCACTGCACATGCAAATCAGCAGTTGACAGATGGGCACAAGATGGGGTATGCACCCCCACAGCAACTCGGCCTGGTAGGGGGAACTGACCGTGTGTGGTACTGGGACAGAGTAGCCACAGACCGTCACATTATGCGGGTACTGTGCTCACCCTGAGGGTGATGTGGGGTGCCCAGCACCAGGTCCACAGCACCTTTCATGGCTGAAATATACCATGCTGCAGATCCCCATCAGTGCTACCATGTGTGATAGGTAGTTCCTGCAGACACACCTAGGTTACATCTGTGTTCTTCTGTATTTTACAGTCATGTCTAGCCCTTATGGGCTATGATGCACCCAGAATAGTGCATATTCTGTAGTGGTACCATGGTTACATGATGATTGGGGGGGGGGGGGTGTTTGGACCCATAGGCGGATTATGTACTATTGTCAACCCACCCTCTGGGGCACAGGGTGGGAAACAGGATCGCCCACCAACAGATCAACATTCTACCTCCCTGCAATGGTGGCAGTAGAGGGGACCATCAACCCCAGTCCTGCTGGTGCACAGACACCCTACAGTGCAGGCAATGCAGAGCTGTACACATCCATAAAGCAATAGAAGACAGAGAGTAGGCCTGGAAATGCTCAGCTGCCCCCCACCACTATCTGACATTCTCCAGCAGCAAGCCTCCAGCCACTGCACCCTGCAAGGTGTTCCAGCAAGACACATACTAGCTGCAGACAGTCTGCTAACTAGTCCATAGTGCATGTTCCTGGAGGAAATACACATACCCAGAACAGGGATGTCAGCATACACCAAGCAGATAAGTCAGTGATTGGGCCCCAAAAGAGAACCCATAAATATCACATGAGGCATTGGATCAGGGGTCCTCAAACCTGTCCTGGAGGGCCGCAACCCTGACAGGTTTTCGGGATAGCCCTAGTGAATATGCATGAGAGATATATGCATTAGAGATATCCTGCCATCCTGACTAGTTTGTGGCCCTCCAGGACTGGATTTGGAGACCCCTGCCTTACACCTCTGTCATTTAAGATTGTGAGTGGGCAAGGTACAGATGTCCTAGACATCATAAGGATAGATAGAATTTGTCACATTCCTCCTTGCTTCTCACCACCACCAAAAAGTTGTTTAATAGATAACATTGGTGGTGGTGAGAAGTAAGGAGGAATGTGACAAATTCTATCTACCATTTTGATGTCTAGGATATCTGCACCTTGCCTACTCACAATCTTAAATGACAGAGGTGTAAGGCAGGGGTTTCCAAATCCAGTCCTGGAGGGCCACAAACCAGTCAGGATGGCAGGATATCTCTAATGCATACTCGTATATCTCATGCATATTCATTAGGGCTATCTCAAAAACCTGTCAGGGTTGCAGCCCTCCAGGACAGGTTTGAGGACCCCTGCATTGGATAATGGAGCCTGTGGGTGCGGGTGTGTCTGCCCCTGTTGGCCGCTGCTTTAGGGCAGAGGTTCCTGGCTCCAGTCCTGGCTGGCCAGACACTGTTTGGGTTTTCATGCTGTCCCTCAAGCATATGCATGAGATACATCTGCATACCATGGGGCGGCGCATAGAAATGCAGCACAGGCATCTTTATCAGAGGCAGCATGGAACCAGAATGGTGTTTGGCCCTCCAGGACTGCATTTGGGAGGCTCTGCTTTAGGTAATGTGCATGTTTATGGTGTCTGTGCTCTGTAGGGTAAAATGTAGGTGTTTTGGGCATGTCTACGTCATCTGCACTAAAGGTTCTCTCTGTATTATCACGTTTTACTAGTGGGTAAAATATGGGGGCTGGGTTGGCAGGAACCACAGCTGGGACTGGAACCTGTAACCTTCCACTCCTGAGCACACTGGCTCTGTGCACTGCATCACCATGTTGCCACAGAGACAGTGCATTCCCTGGGGATACCATGACTGTTCATCAGACAGGGCCTGTCTGTTGCAGTGCATGGCACCCACCTACACAGGGCTAGGCCATGGTCTGCTCTGGGCAGCTGCCACTGGCCCCTCCACCACCAGTACCCCTCTGCCACCATGCTGACATGCCCTTCTGCTGGTGGTGATGGTGGAGCGCAGTCTCAGGCCATCCAGCGTGCAGGTAGGCGGCTGCCTATGGTGCGGGTTCTGGGGTAGGGGTGCCTGCATAGATGTCCACGCTTCCCCCCAGCACCGCCTGCCAATGTTCTGTGCCCTTGGGGGTACCTGCTAGGTACTATCCCCTGTGACACTGTGGGAAGCACACTTGTGCCCATGATGGGCCCTCATCAGTTGCTGTTTGACTGCTCTACTGTTTCAGCATTCCTATGGGCCACCTAGGCATCACCCTAGTCCATACTGTGGCCCAGCTGCAGTACAGCATGTGCCATCTGCAGCCCTCTGTGTCCCCTTTCCCAGCATCTGTCCAGTTGCCCATTCCGACATGCCCGCCCTGCTGTTGTGGAACATGTGCATGCCATAGGAAACCTGTCCAATGAAGAGGGAAACCCTGATCAGCGCTATTTCGCTGTGGGATCATTCACCTTGTATGGGGACAGCGTAGACCCTTCCAAAATTCATATCTTTTTTTTTTAGCTTTCTTGGGAGTGTTTTTGATGTTTCCCATTAATATCACTAATGCCCAGCTTGGTTATGTTTTTTTTTTATATTTTGTTGGGGTCATTTTCAATGTTTATTTGCACTTTTGTTCTGTGCACATGTATCACACATATCACTTTTTTGTAGGTTTCCCTGGTTTTTGCTGTACATTGCTGACATAAATGGTTTCTCTTCCCTTTAAATCAGCACTAACGCCAGGGTTTCACTGGTGTTAGTTTTCAACCTCAGATTTCACAGCGTTAGTGTGCGGGGAGCCTCTCCCTTCCCACTCTCCACCCATTGACCCCTTCTCTCCTCCCTTGGGGAGCCTTCCTCTGCCTTCCGGGAGCCTTTCCCCGCCTTCAGTGCTCGTTTGCGCCGCTGCGCGCGTTATCGTGCAATAAGGTATCTTTGCGCCTGGTAAAGCGCCATTATCGCACAATAAGGTACCTTATCGTGCGGTAACGTCACAGAGCGCACATTAAGATGGTTTAGTAAACATACCCCTTAGAAGCAGTCAAAATCCTACACAATGTTGATAAGAAAGTTGTTTTCAGAAGGTTTTTCTCCCTTACATGTTCTCTCATTAAAGAAACTTGCTACTGTTATAGTTATTACCTACAGGACATAACCTTACCTCAGTACTTAATTTTACCATATTAGCTTTTCCACTTGACTAATTTTACACTCTTAGATGGTGCTTCAGTAGAAAATAACCCTCTAATAATGTGGCCTCAGTGCAGGCAATTTGTGGCAGAAGCAGTAATGGGAAAATGCGGAATCACATAACACTGATGTTATGGCTAAAAAGATCATGATTCAGCAAATGCGACGCTCTTTGTAGAATGATATCACTGTCGCCTTAACCTATGGTCTACTTTAATATATTTAAAGATATCATTCTATTAACCTGTCTTGTTCCTGGTTGTAGTGGAGTGTAGTAAGGACCTGGATTTGCAAGTGATCTTTCTGAAAGGTATTAAGAGGCATGTTTACATATTAGCAAACGTTAATGAGCATTAAGTGCCACTGCACCCATAGAAATAAAAGAGCCATGGCGGCTCTTAACGCACGTTAACGTTTGATATTGCACATTAACCTTTAGATAATATGTCTCGAAGGGGTATGTTTACTAAGCAGTCTTAACATGCGCCCGGTGACATTATCGGGCGATAAGGTACCATATTGCCTGATGAAGGCGCATTACTGGGCACTAAGGTACCTTAGAGCGCGATAATGCGCGCAGCCGTGCAAATGAGCGCTGAGGGCGGAGAAAGGCTCCCAGAGGACGGAGGAAGGCTCCCCAGGGGCAGAGAGAGAGGGTCAATGGGCAGAGAGTGGGAGGGGAGAGGCTCCCTGCACACTAACGCCGTGGAATCCGGGGCTGAAAACTAACGCCAGTGAAACCCTCGCGTTAGAGCAGATAAAGGGAAAAGAAACCATTTACGTCAGCAATGTACAGCCAAAGCAGAGAAACCTACAAAAGTGATAAGTGTGATACATTTACACAGAACAAAAGGGCAAATAAACATTGAAAACGACCTGAACAAAATGGAAAAAAACATAACCAAGCTGGCCAATAGTGATATTAATGGGAAACATCAAAAAACACTCCCAAGAAAGCTCCAAAAATAAGATATGAATTTTTGAAGGGTCTATGCTCCGTCCCCATTAAAGGTGAAAGCCCACAGTGAAAGTGCGCTGATCAGGGTTTTCCCTCTCCATTGGACAGATTTCCTATGGCATGCACATGTTCCGCAACAGCAGGGCGGGCATGTTGGAATGGGCAACTGGACAGATGCTGGAAAAGGGGATACAGAGGGCTGCAGGCAGCACATGCTGTGGTGCGGCTGGGCCACAGTGCGGAATAGGGTGATGCCTAGGTGGCCCATGGGAATGCTGAACCAGTAGAGCAGCCAGACAGCAACTGATGAGGACCCATCATGGGCATGAGTGTGTCTCCCACAGTGTCACAGGGGATAGTACCCAGCAGGTACCCCCAAGGGCACAGAACATTGGCAGGTGGCGCTGGGGGGAAGCATGGACAGCTATGCAGGCACCCCTACCCCAGAACCTGCACCATAAGCAGCCACCTACCTGCACACTGAATGGCCTGAGATCACGCACCACCAGCACCACCAGCAGAAGTGCATGTCAGCATGGTGGCAGAGGAGTACTGGTGGTGGAGGGGCCAGTGGCTACTGCCCACAGCAGACCATGGCCTAGCCCTGTGTAGGTGGGTGCCATGCACTTCAACAGACAGGCCCTGTCTGACAAACAGTCATGGTATCCCCAGGGAATGCATTGCCTCTGTGGCAACACGGTGGTGCAGTACACACAGCTGGTGTGTTCAGAAACAGAAGGTCACAGGTTCAAGTACCAGCTGTGGTTCCTGTCAACCCAGTCCCCATATTTTACCCACTGCTAATACAGACAGAACCTTTATTGCAGATGATGTAAACATGCCCAAAACACCTACATTGTACCCTACAGAGCACAGACACCCATAAACATGTGCATTACCTAGAGCAGAGTTTCCCAAATGCAGTCCTGAAGGGCCAAACACCATTCAGGTTCCATGCTCCCTCTAATAAATATGGCTGTGCTGCATTCCTATGCACCGCCCCCATGGTATGCAGATATATCTCATGCATATTCATTAGGGACAGCATGAAAACCCGAACAGTGTTTGGCCCACCAGGACTGGAGTTGGGCACCTCTGCCCTAGAGCAGCGGCCAACAAGGGCAGAAACACCCGCACCCACAGGCTCCATTATCCAAAGCCACCTGGAGTGGCAGGATGTTGGGACCTGTGTGCATCTCCCAAAACTAGCACTTGCATACCTTAGCAATGCCACCCTAAACCTGGGAATTTCGGCACACATATATCAAAAGGTTGCTATGATTAGTGGCAGCTAGCAATTCCTAAGTTAAGCACAATCTGCTCATTGAGCTGTATCATACCAACCTCTCTGATGTCTGTGGAGTGTGTTTCAGGTCTGGTGTCTGACAGTGCTCACCACTCTGGAGAGTGACCCCAACAGTATTGCTTACCACAGCCATGCCTGCACTGTGCCCAGGACTGGTGCGGTGGCCAGGGTTGCCAAAAGCCTCTATAGTTGCACAATGCTGGCATAGGTGTGGGAGTATGTGTCTGTCTATCCAGTGTGTGGTGGCTGCCAACACTTTACTCAGCCCACACTGCTTGCACTGTTGCCAGTGTTAGCCTGCCAATGTGCATAATGAGGAGCAAGGTACTGTGGGTATAGCCCGGACAGGGCGGCCTGGGCAGGATGCATCTGCACAGGGCATAGGACAATGGCTGGGACATTGTAGTGCCCAGCCACCACCTGCATGGACAGGGTGGCCACAGCATTTCCTGCTGGGAGGTCACTCTCACCCTGACTGAGCAGTGACCATGGCATGGCTAGGTTCTCCCATAGTGCTATATAGCATTTCTTTTAAGTGATATTTATGGGTTCTTCTTCTGGGGCCTAATCACTGATTTATGTGCTTGGTGGGTGTGCTCACATCCTCTCCAGGAACATGCACTAAAAACTAGCTAGCAGACTGTCCGCAGTTAGTATGTGAATGGCTGGAGACTCACTGTGCTTGCTGCTGGAGAATGTCAGATAGTGGTGGAGTCAGCTGAGCATTTCCAGGCCTACTATCTGTCTGCTATTGCTTTATGGATGCATACAGATCTGCATTGACTGCCCTGTAGGGTGTCTGTTCCCCAGCAGGACTGGGGTTGATGGTCACCTCTACTGCCACCATTGCAGAGATGTAGATTTTGGATCTGTTGGTGGGAGATCCTGTCCCCCACCCTGAGACCCAGAAAGGAGGTTGGGTGATATTACATAATCCATCTATGGGTCCAAACACCCCACCCCCGTCACTTAAATCATGTGACCATGGCACCCACCCAGGATATGCACTATTCTGGGTGCATCATAGTGAACAAGGGCTAGATGGGACTGGGAAATACAGTTGGACACAGGTGTAGCCTAAGTGTGTCTGCAAGGACTATCTATCACACACTGGCACTGATGGTGACCTGCAACATATCCAGGTCAGCTAAGCCAGGTGCTGCGGATATGGTGCTGGATGCCCCACCTCAACCTCAGGGTGAGCACGGTTCTCGCAGAATGTGACGGTCTGTAGCTACTCTGTGCCAGTAACACACACGGTCAATTCCCCCTACCAGGCTGAGGTGCTGTGTGGGTGCATACCCCATTTTGTGATCATCTGTAGACTGATGATCTGCATGTGCAGTGCATCATGGGTATGGATGGGTTAACCCTATCCTGGTAACCACAGCAGACAGTTTGTGTGGTGACCTGCAGTCCCTCTGTAGCCAGCCAGGAGTGTGTTGCTAGCAATAGAGATATAGTCTGCTGGTTACTTCACTGCCTGCAGAGCCAGAAGTCATGGGTTTGATCCCACAGTGGGGCTATTTGATCGGTTTGTCCAAGGCATTGATTATTTTTAATGTAAATTAGTGCTGCCAGCAAACACACCCTCACAGTGCTGTAACCTTGATTGGATAATGCTGTTTGTTGTTTCTAGCAGATAACACATCTGGAGGCCTTTGTACTGGAATCTCAGCTAAAAGATATCCAAAAGTGCCTTATAAGGCGTCCTATAGGGGACATTATAGGGTGCCTTGGCAGACAGTGCACTTTATAATGTGCCCTCTGGAGTGCCTTATAGGGCGCCTTATGCGGCACCTTAGGTTGCGGCTCTGTGAAGGTGTGTTTTCTGGCAGCATCTAATTAAAGTAAAAGTAAAATACCTCACAAAGCACTGCTTAAACTTAACAGGTAATGCCTCAGCCAGCCTTAATTCATTAGGTGCACTGGGGGATTGAACCTATGACCCCTGTAACATCAGTCAGTGTATTAATCATTGTGCTACACCTCTACTGCCCTGCTTGTATGTCAGCGTGCCTACTTAAAGTTAACGCGCGTTAACGTGCGTAGCTCGATTCTTCACCCGATAATGTGTGCAGTGCTCGTTATTGCCCGATAATCTCGGTTTGCTATGTTTAGACCGGAACGCCCACTCCATTTATGGCATCCTGCACACTATCGCCGGGCGCACGATAAGACTGCTTAGTAAAGATACCCCTAAGTCTTTTGCCATTCATTTCAGATGTGAGAATGGTCCCTTTACTTCCAGAGATGAAATAGACCTTTATTTATTTATTTAATTTATTGAATGGTTTTTATACACTTCCCCTTCCATAGCAGATAACACCTTATGTGAGTGATATCTGTTTCTGCATGTTTGTGTTCTGCCTAATTCTTTTGACTAAGTGGGCAGGTGTTTTAGGAAAAAAAGTTCTCTTTTATTATAATTGTGTGACAGTAAAATGGTAAAAATGCAATATTCAGTGACAGCCCCCCCCCCACCCAGTACATTAAAGGATAACAGGAAATATCATGAACATTTTCCCATTTTGTTTCAAATGAATGCACAACCCTACTAAAGACAAACAAAAGAGTTAAAAGACAACTTAGAAAAGGCTCTGGAAAGTATAGTGAGATAATGAGCAAGGTAGAAGAGTTTTTACTGGGCAAAAGTAGTGGAGTGGAGGAGTGGCCTAGTGGTTGGGGCAAGGTACTTCAGGCCAGAAGGTCAGGGGTTCAAATCCCAGTAGAGAACAGCAACCTTGGGCCAGAAGGACTGGGGTTTCTAGTCCCACAGGTGCTCCTTGTGGTCTTGGGCAAGCCACTTAACCCTCCATAGCCCATGTTCCCTGTAAAATAGTTATCTCCAAGTTATAATGCCCTGTTCAGGGGCGGAGCCTGATGTCCAGCGGGATGGTCGCATAACGCTGAGGCTCCCGAGAGGCCTACTCAGAATCCTGCATTAACACCGGACATTCTTGAATTTCTGCTCTGATCTTACCGGGTCACATTGGTGAGATGGCGGGGACCAAACCTACGCGCCTGGAATTTGGATCTCCAGCGGCTTCTCACGGCAAACGCTCCAAAACTGAACCCCCGTCCCCGCAGAAGGGGCTGGCTCTACGCGAGGGCCCCGAAATGCAGCAGGAGATCCTCGCAGAGATCAGAGGGGTTAAAGACCTCGTGCAGTCAAACGGGGAAGCACTCCGAGCGCTGCGGGAAGACCTTGGTGTATTGCAAGGCAGGCTAGAGGGGCTCTCCTCGCGTCAGGACAAAATGGAGAGCATATTAGACTCCCATGCGGTCCGGCTGTCCAAACTCGACAAAGTTGAACGTCAGGTGCGGGCCTTGCAGAAAGAAGTGGAAGATGGCAATAATAGAGCGCGCCGCAACAACCTACGACTAGTGGGCATACCGGAGGGGGCGGAATCGGGAGACATGAAGGAGTTTCTATATAAAATCCTCCCTTCTCTGCTCCAAATCACCTTTACCAAAGAATTGGAGATCGATCGCGCTCATCGTGTACCCACAAACATAACGCTCAACAGGAAGACCCCGCGGCCTATCATCTTTCGACTTTTGCGATATCAGCATGTGGAGCAAATTCTCAGCGCTTCTCGGGCAAAGGGCCATATGGAGTTTGAGAGCCACAAGATCTCCTTCTATCCTGACTTGGCTAAACCCACGGTGGATCGCCGAAAGCGCTTTCTGGAATTCCGGCCGAGCACTGTTCCCTCTAAGCTGTGCGCGTGTGCGCGCGCACACACCTCGTCGAGCGAGCGCACATACTTTACAACAGAGCGCAGAAAAATTACGGTTCTGATTCTGATAGAAAACAACACAGACGTCTTAAAATTTAAAAGTTGTTGTGTATTTACAGTTTTCACAAGTTCTACAATATTTTCTAGTGCAATCAATGTGGTGTACATACTGTATTCTGACGTGTAGTCAAATTTTAAAGTATATAACTCCGAGTGTCGTTATGTGGTGCACAAAAATTTAACGTTCCTTCAAAAGCTGCACAGCTGATATTTTATGCGCACACAGCCTACAGAAAATTAGAGGGAACATTGCGGCCGAGGCTTCAACAATTACAAGCACGCTATGGCCTAATGTACCCGGCCAAGCTCCGAGTCACGCTACACAATCTGACAAGAACATTTGAGGACCCTGATCTACTAGCGGAGTTTTTGGATGCTAAAGAAGCCGACTTGATGCGCTGACTTCCAGAGTGTTCCTACCAGTGTTCTCATATCCGCTGTACCCGCCATTTTTGATTTGCCACGGTTCGGCAAAGAGTCCGTCGAGGGCGGTTTGTTGCCTTAGTATGATGATATTTGTGACCCGACTCCATCTACCCAGAGTAGCTTCGATGAATATCAGAGACAGTGTTAATTATGGACTCTGGTGTTTCTTTTCTTTTTTCATGTCTTTATCCTCCTCTCTAGGGCCTCCTCCCGCAGACATATGGTCGCCATATTCATTGGGGGTTTTGCTTCTTCTCTAAGTTACTTTGGTACATGCTTTTCAATATGGGGTGTATTAGCCAGCATACTCGGTGATTATGTCATTGCTGTACAGATTCTGCTTATGTTGTATGTTTTCAAGCGCCCTTACCTAAAATGTCTATTACTGATTGATGGCACCATGTAAGTTTTTATCATTGAACGTAAAAGGCATCAATAACCCGATAAAACGGAAGAAAATCCTGAGCTATCTAAGTCATGAAGCTGCGGACCTGATTTTCCTCCAAGAAACGCATTTAAATTCGAAGGAAACTCTTAAACTCAATGTTAAACCTTACATGGTGGCCGCCTATTCCCCAGCTGTTTCTAAGAAATGTGGGGTTGCCATACTGGTTAGGAAATCTCTGCATGCTACTGTTATTGCGACTAACTCAGATACAGCTGGCAGATGGTCCAGGGCTCACCTCAAGATAGGTAACCTTGAAGTTACATGTATATGCCTTTATGCTCCTAATGTAGATGACCCTGCCTTTTTTGCTACCATTGCTCAGGTTGCGCAGGCCTCTGCTAACACTTCATTGATAATTGGGGGGGATTTCAATTTAGTTCTTGATCCCCTGATTGACAAACAGCCACCTAGGACGAGTGGTCCCCCCAAGAGTCACACTACGCTTACCTCTATGATCAAAGATCTTGCTTTAGTCGATCTATGGAGGTTACTACATCCCAATGAGCTTGATTTTACCTTCTTCTCTTCCCCTCATAAATCCCAGTCTCGCATAGATTTCTTTCTAATATCAAAACTGTTAGTTCCTCAGGCAGACACTGCAAAGATTCACTCCCAACATATATCAGATCACGCTGCTATTTCTTTTCAATTACACACCACTGCGCCCCAAGGGAATTCGGGGGCCTGGTTCTTTGATAGAGCCCTATTAACTCAACCAGAGTTCCAGTTAGAAATTCGAGCAGCCATACAGGACTACTTTCACTTTAATCTACCCCAGGACACTGCAAATTGGGCTTGGTGGGAGGGTTTTAAAGCGGCCATTCGGGCAACGATCACTAGTTATCAAATTCGCCTGCGGAAACAGCGCAAACAGCAGCTCCTTATACTAGACCAACAAATCAAAGCAGGCGAACGAGTTCTAACTTCCCGTACTGATCCATGCGTCTTAGTTCGCTTACAGCGTCTCCGTTTTCAATATAATGCAATCCTCTCAACTGCAGCTTCTCAGAGTATTGCACTTCAGCAAGGGACATACTACCGTGAAAGCAACCGAGCCGGTCGACTTTTAGCCAACGCCTTGAAAGGTCAAAAAGAAGCCAAACGCGTAGCGGCCCTTCGCGCCCCACAGGGAGGGGGCATACTGACCACAGACTCCGATATCGTAGAACTTTTTCGGGATTTCTATACCCGTCTATATCAATCTGAATGTGAGTTCTCATCCGAGACCTTTGAGCGCTTGTTTTCTGGTATTCAGCGGCCGACCCTTTCTGAAGCTGATAGGGATGCGCTGGATGAACCCTTCTCCACTTCAGAGATCCATTCTGCCCTAAAACGAACAGCCTCGGGTCGGGCCGCTGGGCCTGATGGTCTCCCGACAGAATTCTACAGAACGTTCAGTGCAGATTTAGTTCCCTACTTAAAACTTTACTTTACTGCCCTTGCGGTAGATACATCCTCTTTGGGATCCTTTTCTGCAGCTAATGTGGTAGTTTTTGAGAAAGAAGGCAGAGACCCGCTGCTAACCGCCAACTACCGTCCAATCTCCCTACTTAATGCCGATTATAAGATCTTCGCAACGATCTTGGCCACCCGGCTATCTGACAGGATGGCCACCTTAGTCCATCCCGACCAATGTGGTTTTATACCCGGCCGCTCCACCGCTGACAATGCTCGGACCTTGTGCCATGTGCTCTCCAGTGCTGCCAACTTAGACCACCCCTGGGTGGGTCTTTCCCTAGATGCTGAAAAAGCCTTTGATCGCTTGGAATGGCCCTTCTTATTTGCAGTTCTCCGATGGTATGGCTTTGGGGAGGGCTTCCTCCGATACCTCCAAGTTATGTATTCTCAACCCGTTGCCAGTATTTGTGTAAATGCCATTAAGTCTCGGCCTTTTAATCTTCAAAGAGGCACGCGTCAAGGTTGCCCCTTATCACCAATGCTCTTTGACCTAGCTCTTGAAACCCTCGCCCTCCTTATTAGACAGTCCGCACGTATTCGAGGTGTCCCCTTCAGTCACAGAGAGATTAAACTCTGCATATGCAGATGACCTTATGCTCTTTGTATCCCTTGATTCGGTCCCGGCTGTCTTGGACCTGATTGATGAATACTCGCAATTATCGGGCTATAAAATAAACTGGACCAAATCCGTAGCATTCCCACTGAACCGCTGGGTACATGAGGCTGACATGCAGGCCTTTCCTTTCCTTTGGCAATCCCGCATGGTGAAATATCTTGGTGTCCACTACTGTTCTCCTTTAGAAGACACTATTAGTTTTAATGCCAAGGAGGTAGTCTCCAAAGTCCGTGAGCTCACAAATCGGTGGTCTCCCTTATCCCTCACATGGTGGGGCCGCCTAGAAACCGTCAAAATGATGATAGTCCCCAAAGTGAATTATATTTTAGAAATGCTGCCCTGCTTCCTCCCGCTACACACCTACAAAGACATAGAGGGCCTTCTCGTCCGTTATCTCTGGCAGGGAAAACCACCCAGAGTAGCTAAACAAAAATTACAGTCTGCGAAGGAACTAGGGGGTACCCGCTTTCCTGATTTTCTTAGATATCATCAAGCCTTCCTACTTAAACAAGGTGCCCGATGGCTAGCTGCCTCAACAGACAACAGACCAGTTTGGCTTGACATTGAAGAGGAGCTAAGTAGCCCAATTCCGTTGATCCATCTCCCCGGCATGTCTTATCAAGTAGACACACGCCATCCCCCAATGATTGTCGACACTCTTGCGGCCTTTAACACTCTCATTCTGTCACTGGGTCCAAACGTATGTCCTCTGGATGGACTCCCGCTGTGGAATAACCCCAGAATTCAAGTCCTAAATAAAACGATTGCATGGAAACCCTGGTACTCTAGGGGGATCTGGACACCCCAACAACTCTTCTCTGCAGCTCGTTGGAAGACCTTTTCTGATTTACAAAAGGAATTTGCGTTGCCAGCGAAACATTACTTTCAATTGATGCAGCTTCAACACTGCCTCAAAAGTGCTCAAATCCTGCCGCCCTCTGCCCCTACTGAGGACGGGCTATTAGAACTAATTCACTCTATTAGTAATACACATGGGGTAGCCTCTAACTTTTATAAATTATTATGTCAGGGTACCGATACTGCTACCTGTAGAGCTCAACAAGCCTGGGAACGCGAACTGCAAACCACTTTAACCCCTGTGCAATGGAGCGTTTTCTGGAGCAAAGTAGTGCGGGTTTCCAGATCTGCCTCTGTAACCCAAACTCTCTTCTTTTTTGCACATAGATGCTTTTATACTCCAGAAAGAATAGCCAAATGGAACACAACTGCTAGGGACCAGTGTTGGTCTTGCCACACTGCTGTGGGGACCCTCGCTCATGTTCTTTATGAATGTCCTCAACTGCAGGTTTACTGGGGGCGGGTCTGGGGTCGTATTCAATCTATCTTACACCTCCACGAGCCCCTTTCTTGGAAGATTGTGGGACTCCGCTCAGTGGCGGAGGTCCCCTCTCTTCCTAAGAAGGGTCGCTTTCTCCTTGATTTCATGCTGGGTATAGCCATCTGTTTAATCACGAGGAATTGGAAGGATAGCTCTCGAATTACTGCCAATGAATGGTGGAACCTCGTCTGCTTATATAGTAAATATGAGCAGATATCTCGGAGAGCTATTCCCCATATCCAAACTCACTCTCGCTTGTCTAAATGGCAGATGCTCAATGATTATGTACACTCTGCTCAATGCTCCGACATGTCTGTTTAATGTATACTCATCATGTTTCAGATCACCGTCAGGTTTTGTACCACAATAATGTCAGTACATGCCCGTTTTCGGGAATGATTAGTTTCTAGAGAAGAAGCAGGGGGGAGGGGGGTGGTAGGGGTTTACTTTGGTGTATGTATCACATTCTATGTATGTATTTGTCTTTTAAGCTGTATGTCTTCCTTTCCTTTGTTGTTATAAAACGAAAATAAAGCATTAAAAAAAAATAATGCCCTGTTCAATGTAGTTTCTGTTTGTTCAATGTAAACTGCACTGATGCAGAATAGCACGGTATATAAGAGAATGTTAATAATAAAAAGGGACCTTGAACATGAGAGGGAGAGGACAGGAGCCAGTCTATGGAAACTCTAGGTCGGTTTTACAGAGTGCATGAATCCAGAGGGAGCTGTCAGAAAGAGTCAATGACCTGAGTTTGATTGGATAATGCTGTTTGTTGTTTCTAGCAGATAACACGTCTGGAGGCCTTTGTACTGGAATCTCAGCTAAAAGATATCCAAAAGTGGCTGCAAACAGAGCTGCAACAGAGGTTAAATCAACACATGGAGATAAGCAGGTAAAATCTGAGGAGCCAGCTGAAGAAATAAACTCAAAGAAGAGCAGGAGATGAAGGCAAGGTTATGGAAGATATGGACAGAAAGAGTTGAGCAGGTGCTGGCAGAAGAGAAGTCTAAAATGGAATAAAAATACTTTATTAAATTAAGTGTTAAATTAAATTACATTTTTAGAGGAATGTGGCTATACAGAGATAGAAGCAAGGGAAAAAGGAAGTCAATATCTTAGCCTTCAACCAGGCTCTTGAAGGATCCCAAACCAGCAGACTGAGTTGAAAAAGTTCACCCAAGTTCTTGAGAAAGAAGTGGAAGATGTGAAGAGTCAGCTAGAGGAGTTTGAAGTTACTGCAGAAGGCTAGTGAGGCAGGTTCCCAAGCAGACTACAGTAAATAGGCTAACTGAAGAAGTTATGACCTTCAGCAGCAGTTACATGGTACTCTGAGTCAATAATGTACCAAAAGGCAAGGGATACTTTAGAGGAAATGAGAACAAAGCCATAAGAATGTTCCGGGTATACAGAATGAACAATTGCAAGTGGGATGTAGAAGCCCTGGGAACTGACCTGATTTGAAGAAAAGAACGTATCAGATAATATAGCAGGCCAAGGTTGTCTTTCAGCTGGGAGACCCAGAGAAGTGGATATGGGCCTTTGAAGAAAAGATGACTCAGGGGTATATTGAAGAAAAGGGATCAAATAAGGGATTCAAATGCACAAAGTAGGAATGCATAAAAGGTTATGCACCAAACTCAGTCTCATGGATGGCCAGGCTGGCAGTTAGAAGACATAGTTGGCAAACTATAAAGTCAGAGGGATTGAGGGCCGATATTCGAAGTGTTAGGCGGCAGATAGGCACCGGGAATGATGGCAAACTTGTGTAAAACAGCAATAGCCACATAGAACAGATTGTCACATAACCAGCAACATACAAAAATGACCACTCCATGGGTAGCACTAACCAGATAGCAGCGAGGATGAAATGGGGCATGCCTTGAGCAGGGTGCAACACAAACCATGTAACATACATATTCAACAGGTATGACTGCCTCCCTGAGATGCCACAAACCGCATAGGACCCAGGAGAGCAGGAAGGGCCATGATAAAGCCGTGTATCAGACAACCGAGTATCATCAAAGTGCAGGCAATGTAAGGAGTGCTGAGGCTTATCCAGAGGCACAGAAGGACCTGAAGAGCCTGGGCACAATGGAGGAGGCAGCAAAGGGAACAACAACTGCAGTGGGCAGGCACCCAGCACCAGAGGCGCATATACCGTGTCCCCTGAGTGCACAGGCCCAGGGTAACCTACCTCTAACTAACAGAGGGGGAGGTCTACCAGTGTACTGACTAGATGGCGTGACAATAACAGAGTTCTGTGCCATCCTCAGCCAGGACATGGAAGCAGCCATTGGCAAGAGTGCATTGTTTTGTATTGCAGCATTCTGGAGGAATAATGAGGAAATTGGTCATTTGTTTTCTTCTTTGCTGGTCATTGGGTACAGTTTTGACCAGGTGGGAGAGAGTAGTGGGTGCTATGTTCCTAATGATTTTAAATGTAATCATCAAAATTTTATATTTGATCTGACTTTGTACCGGCAGCCAATGTAAGTCAAATAGGATAGGTGTTATGTGTTTGTTGTGGGGGGAATTGTGAATAATACGTGCGGCCGAATGTTGTGCCATGATAAGTAGGTGAAGGGATGCTTGAGGAGGCAGTGGAGAAGACTATTACAATAGTCTTTGTGAGGAATAATTAAGGCTTGCATTATAGTTCTAAAATCCGAGGGTTGTAGTTGGGGTTTTAAGTGTCGCAGGAGTCGTATCTTATTGTAAATTGCTTTTGTTAGATTTTTGATGTGGGTCTGAAATGAGAAGTGTCTGTCAATTGTTACACCTAGATATTTAACCTCTTCTTTAACTTCAAGTTCACAGTCATCAACTGCAACACTTTTTGGGGGTTTATAGTTTTGATTCCTGGTTATTATTAGGATTACAGGTTTTTTTCCATCAAATGACCCCCTTGAACTGTTGGTCCTCAACTCCCATGCACCTTCTGCCCCCTCCTCCCTGCCCATAGCCCTGACATGTCAGGACCAGCCAACAGTGATGTGATATAGCCCCTGTTCTATCTGGGACAACAGGTGATTGGTGTGAACACCAGCCTGCTGCCCATGTATAGGGTGTCCAGCCAATGCATGTAAATGGGGACACACATATGTGTAATGTGCTGATGTGCATCCCTCCCTGCCCCCACAGGTGACCATGGGTACCCCTTGAGGACATGGCTGCTCACACTACTGCAACATACACAGACTGCTCAGGAGGAGTGCTACAATGCTGCACAACAAAGGACCAGGGCTGTGATCCTGAAAAGCTGATTCCAAAACCTGGACCGGAGTGGGGCCAAGCTGCTATATAGCCTGCAGAATGTCTGCACAATATTTACAGCATGCAGTATACTACACAATGGCCGCATGGAATCCCCGACCTCGACCCAGATGTGGCAGTCGATGATGACACCGTGGAGGCGATGATATAGGCCTGGTGGAGATGGGGACCCAACAACAGATGGCTCTTGCATTTAACACACGGAACAGACTCATTAAGCAATCATTCTAGTTAGTGAGTACACACACTGAGCAGGGATATTATGACTTTATTTGCCCACAAGCAGATACAGCACCTATGTAGCCTCCTTACCCCCCTTGCTGCTCACAGCCATCCAACTGTGTCAACAGGCCAGCCCTCTACCCACTGTCCTCCCCCTGCCCCCTCAGTACTCTCATAAGCTGGTGAAATGACCCTGCCATTGTGGCCTACTAGGCCACCATCTCCTGCAGAAGATGCATCTGTGCCTCCTGTTGGTGCTGCACTCTCACATGGTGCTCATGCATTGCTTAATGTACATCCTCCAGTTCCTGGTATATGCTCTTCATGTTCCCTCAAATTGTGTGGAGCTCAGACAGGATCCTCTCAGTATGTTCCAGCATGCGTGACCCCTCCCGAAGCAATTAGCAATTCCTGGTCAATATCTTCTGGATCATTGTCGAATGCCTCCTCCAGAATAGGGAAAGCAAAGTCCACTGCAGGCTGCTCCTCTGTTGCTGCACTCGCTGCCCCCACCTGGATCATCATGATCAGCACCAGCAGTAAGGGGTGTCTCACCAGCAGCCTGGGAATCCACCAGCTGGGATTGTTCAGCCACCATCTGGTCTGTGGGAGGGCCGAAGAGACACAGGTCACTACCAGCATGAGTGTCAGGTATTATTGTGGGGGCGGGGGATAGCTGCAGTGACAGTATGACTACATGATGACAGCAGCAGGTGGGCACACACAACACCACTGAGTGCCCACATCATGTGTATTATGGTATCTACTCACTTTCCTGTTTGACAGGTGCAGAGCTATCGTAGCCAGCAACCCCAGTTATGGTGACCTCATTTACAAATTGAAGGACTGTTCCTCAATTGGGGAGAGCTTGTACTGGTGCTCTGGGGGCAGCTTGTTGTTCACTGCTCCTTTATTTATTTATTTTATTTATTTATCCAGTTTTATATACCACTTTATCCTGCAATCAAAGTGGTTTACAGAGTGAGATTATGTACATTCTAAGAAGGTAGGAAGGGGGTAAGGGTGAGGGTAGAGATAAGTATGAGAGGCATTGGATGACTGTAGCTGGTTATGAGCTTTGGGAGAGTCCATAGTGTTCAATGAACAGAAGTGTCTTCTTTTCTCCTTGGCTGTTTGCTGCACCGCCCACCACTTTTTCTTAAGGTCCTCAACGTCCTTGTTGTGGTGGTACACCATATTCAGCTTCTTTGCAATGTCCTGCCATGACCTCTGTTGGGTGCTGGCATCCTTGGCCCCAAAGAGGGTAGTATGTTGGTCTCCAAGAGGCTGAAATTTGCTTTCCTGGCATGCTTGTGCCTCTTCCACCCTGCCTGTGACATGCTGCTGGTCATGGACTCACGCACTGGTGAGTTACCCATGTACGATAATTTTTAACTCAGGCCAGCCATGTCCTGTCCAAGCCCATGAGAGCTGTCCACGTATGGTCTTACAAATAAGCTCCCGAAATCTTATCACTTGATATAGACCATTTATCACAAACCCTACCTTTAGAGCTAGAGCTTTTAAGAATCTATTGTAAATAATTGAATATATCTGTTAGTTGTTTATCCCTGTTATCCATGTTTTTATTCCCTGTTCTCTGTAAACTTAACATTTGTTTTATGTTTAAGTACAAAATTTGTTGAAGTGTAAACCGCGCTGATGTCAAAAGTGCGGTATATAAAAACTGTTAAATAAATAAATAAATAAATAAATAAAACATATGAATATGTGCATCAGCACTTGGCGCCGGAAGCCATCATACCCATGCAGTGGCATTGGTGGAGATTTTGGAAACGTTACATGGTTATGATAGCATGGTAGACCTACATGGGTAAGTACAATATCTCTCTATGCGGTTAGGTCTGTGATCCCCATGTCATGTTACATTACCCATTGTTGGCGGAACCACACTTCTGGAACATCTAGGCCTGCAGGCATGGGTTGGTCACCTGCTCCAGGGGACTGTGGCACCCTATACAAACACACACTCTGTCAGTCGAGGGGCAGAGTGCATGCTGCTGTTGATGGAGCCCCCAACAGAGCCAGATGGTTGCATGCCTATGTGGGACCCATAGTTGGCAGCCATGCCCCCTGCTGCGACATCAGAGCACCACACACATTACTGTAGGGTCTACGGTGACTGCTACCTCCACCACTTGTCCATGCCAGCATTGTGGTGGCAACATGGGCTGCCATCAGCCTATGCCACTGATACCAACACAGCACTTTCTGGAGCTGGCATCCTGCTGGATGGTGATGACCTGGAGGTCTCATGGCCCCTGTGCCCCACCTAGGTGACACCCACATAGCCCCACAATATCAATACCCTGTGTTTCAGTGGTCACTGGGGCCACTCCCGACCCCCACCCAGTACCGTAACATATGCACAGGCACTGTCCACACCCACCCACTCTGTGTCTGCCAGCCTGGGACCTGGAACTGTCTTGCCCCACAAAATGTATCCTGGGGTACACTGTGCAGGGTTTGACTGCCATAGTTATCACTGGCCACCAGATATGGCGGTCTGCGCATACCTGGTACATTCAAGGTGGCACTGTGCATTGGCTAGTGCCACCATATGTCTGGATAGCAGACACAGAACAGGGGTGTGTGGCGGTCACCTGGCTCTGCAACTGACTCCAATGAAAACATGCACAGATACAAACATATAAAACCTTTTATTTTACAACAGCAGAGGTACAAACATGCCCATGGTGCCTAACAACTTGCACCAAGCCCACATCAGCTACTGCACCACCACCATACGTTGCCTCCACCCCACCCGTACACCCTCCACCTGCCACTGTTTGGCACATACATGCCCCTTACTAAGCAGTTGGCCATTTCAGTCACCAGCACACCCCTTCCTACCTGGCAGCTGGCCCCTGTGACCCTGGGGTGTGTGCACCCTTGCTCCCCAGCACTTCCGCTATGTTGCGTAGGCCCTCCACAATTGCCTGGGTGGACAGGTGCATCACCTGGTGGAGGAGCTGCACCTCCATGACTGGGCTGTCCTGTGCCACAGGCAGGTCCTGTGGCCTGATGGTGGCAGTGGTTGGGCCTGGTTCAGACCCCACAGAGCATGGACCTGGGACCACAGTGCCTGGGCTGGGCACATGATCTGATCTTGAGGCAGTGCCTGCAGTAACCCCAACTCCTCCAAGGATTGGCTGTGCTGCTGACATGTGGCCTGTATGTGTGGACATGTTACTGTGGGGGGTTTGTGGTACTGCAGACAACTGCAGCCCCTCCTAGTGCTCCTCCTTTATGCGCTGGAGTATCTGACAGATGACCACCACCTCCATCCATGGCCACACATGGACTGGTGGTATGGCCCAGTCTCCTGCCCCCACAGCCTAGACTCTTAAGTCACTGGCCGGACACAGGCCGTGTTTCATTGCCTTCTTCAGGGGCTAAAACTGGCTTAACTAAAAACATATAAAACATTGGTAAATACATCACTATAAACTAAAAACATTAAAATACAAACTGTGTGAAACATAAGCAACCTTAAAATGAATAGTGAAACCAGTATGTAAATAAAATGAAAATACACATCTATAAACTTAAAAGAACAGATCAAATAATAAACAATAGTATAGCATAAAACATTATTAGTCAGAATAATACAGCAGATATGGAACAAATCTAATAAATTGATTAATACTTAACAATGCCACATACATATACAAATGAAGAATCTCACAATCTTATAATTATGAGCTTAGTCACATTTAAAATAATTTAAGCATTTAAAATGATCATCTCACCCCCCTCATATAATTGAACCATGATATAATTTGTAAGTACCTACAATGTAAATATGTTATAATATTTTATTTTACTGTTCAAACGTTATATTGTTACTTGTAAATAGTTCACTTGTTCTATGTAAAACGACTAGGTATGCACTATCACATACCATATAATTTACTGTTCCTTGTAAACCGCACTTGATACTTGGGAAAGAGTGATATAGAAATAACTGTTAAATAAATAAATAAATAAATAAATAATATAAATGCATCAATTAACTTGTCATAAAACTATAAAAACATAAATATAACATAAAAAGCATAAACTTTACCTCTGTATACTCTTGTATACTCAATACATTCTACGTTTTTTGGGAAAAAAAGAAGACAAATTATACATATGAACAAATATGTATATGTTCTCACATAAAATAAAAAATTCATCATATAAAAAAAATGGACGGCGGAGATATTTAAATTTGTATTGCTAAAGGAGAATTGATAGATTTATACAGTAAAGGAATCATTTAAATTCGTATTGCTAAAGGAGAATTGATAAACTTAATACAATAAAAGGAATCAGTGGAATCGCTTGACGCACTATAGAAATATACTGTATTGTATTACGGCTAGCCTCCCCTCACTAAAGTCCATAGATTAACTATACATAACCCCTTTGAACCACTTAAAACGTTACCTGCATAACCAAAAACAGATAAGTGTATTCTTTCAAATTGGAAAAATGTGTCCACCAGGATCACCGTTGGCTATGCACCATGAATGGAGAAGAATCCTCCAGCGGTTGGCCATTTCAGTCACCAGCACACCCCTTCCTACCTGGAGGCTGGCCCCTGTGACCCTGGGGTGTGCGCACCCTGGCTCCCCAGCACTTCTGCTATGTTGAATTGTGTATCTCACTGTTTTTTGTGAACCGCGCTGATGCCTAATAGTGCGGTATATAAGAGTCTATAAATAAATAAATAAATAAATAAAATGTTGCGTAGGCCCTCCACAATTGCCTGGGTGGACAGGTACATCACCTGGTGGAGGAGCTGCACCTCCATGACTGGGCTGTCCTGTGCCACAGGCAGGTCCTGTAGCCTGATGGTGGCAGTGGCTGGGCCTGGTTCAGACCCCACAGGGCATGGACCTGGGACCACAGTGCCTGGGCTGGGCACATGATCTGATCTTGAGGCTGCTGTGACTGCAGTGACCACAACTCTCCCAAGGATTGGCTGTGCTGTTGACATGTGGCCTGTATGTGTGGGCATGTTACTGTGGGGGGTTGGTGGCACTGCAGACAACTGCAGCCCCTCCTAGCGCTCCTCCTTTATGGCCGGAGTATCCAACAGGTGACCACCACCTCCATCCATGGCCACACAGGAACTGTTGGTATGGCCCAGTCTCCTGCCCCCACAGCCTAGTCTGACATGCTAGACCCCTTGCTAGATTCTAAGGGTGTGTTCTCCTCCCCCTCCTCACCTATCCCTGCCTCCCAATCCTCCTCTTCCTCAGACACCTCCTCCTCTGTCCCTCTTCCACATCCTCTCCCTCCCCTCTGCCACCCCCTCTCCTCCCTCCCCCTTAGCCCCTCTACCATCCACCTCTCTGCGCCCCCTCATCCCCCTCCTCTGCTGCCCCCTATACTTCTATCTTCTCTGCCTCCTTCCCCTCCCCTCCCCTCCCCCTCCTCCCCCTCCCCTTCCTCCTCCTCCTCCTCCCCTTCCTCCTCCTCCTCCTCCACCTCTTCCGCTAACTCCCCACTCCTTCCCCCTCCACCTCCTCTTCCTCCACCCCTCCCCCTCCTCCTCATCATCTTGACTTTATTCCCTCTTCCCACTCTGCTTCCTCCTCTACCTCCATATTCTCCTCTGTTTCCATCTCCTCCTCCTCCCTCTCCGTTGAGATACTGGAGGTGCTGTCACGGCCATCTGCAGCTGCTTGGGTTGGTGCAGCATGTTGCAGCCTCCTCTCCAATGTTACACCAGAGGGAATTTTTCTACAAGTCCAAGTAGAGGGGATAAATACTATGGCTTTTCTTGATTCAGGGGCTGAACAAAGTTTGGTCTCTCAGAAACTTTGGGAAACCATAAAACATTCTAACCCTGCTGTTTTGAATCAGGAAAAAGAACAGGTACAGGTAAAATGTATACACGGGGCACAGTTCCCATATCCCCTATACCAGGTGCATGTCAAAGGAATGGGCATCGAGAAAAATTTACAGGTAGCAGTAGTCTCTGAGCTACCACAAACTTAATTCTAGGACGCGATTGGCCTTTTTTCCAAAAGGGGTTAAAACAAGGGATGGGTTTGAAGATGGGTTTAGTCTCCACCCGATCCCAAACTAGTAGAGTAGAAACTAGGGAGTCCCCGGTAGGGAAAAGAATTGAACCGGAAGAAAAGGTTGATGTGGAAGTTCCCGGAGGAGAAGGGACAGATACACTTCCCCATCATGATGATTTGGTCCAGGGTCCGAGTGAAGGCGGGAAAAAGGCTAAGGCCAAAAAGCGCCATGAAAGGAGTCAAAGAACTCAGGGAAGAAGGGAATTGGAAACGGGTGAGGGATTACCGTGGGTGCCTGCTGCACTGGTACAAAAATTCCCCTCCTTCCCAAAAGAACAGAGAGAGGATTTGGCGCTCAAAAGAGCTTTTGAGTGGGCCCAAAAAGAAAGGACAGTATTACCCCGGTTCTTTCTAGATGGGGATATTTTGTATAGAGAGAGTCTCGACCCATATACAGATGCGATACGTAAACAGCTGGTAGTACCTGTAAATTTCAAGTCGGTAGTGTTGCGTTTAGCGCACGACCACCCAGTGGGTAGCCACAAAGGCGTTCAAGGAACGCTTGACCAAATTTTGGCGCGTTTCTATTGGCCAGGGGTATATCAGGAAACAAAACGGTACTGTGATTCGTGCCCTACCTGCCAAAGGGTTTCTGTAGTAAAACCCAAGGCCGTGCCCTTGATACCGTTACCAACCATCTCGGCACCGATACGCCGAATGGGAATGGACATTGTGGGCCCATTAATAAGAACACCCCGGGGCTA
Source organism: Ichthyophis bannanicus (assembly GCA_033557465.1). Classification (NCBI taxonomy): domain Eukaryota; kingdom Metazoa; phylum Chordata; class Amphibia; order Gymnophiona; family Ichthyophiidae; genus Ichthyophis; species Ichthyophis bannanicus. The sequence continues at coordinate 369,702,237 of CM066032.1, read as the reverse complement.
TCAATACCTCCTAGTCATTGTGGACTATGCAACCCGGTTCCCGTGGGCCGTTCCACTCAGGAACATTTCGGCTAAAATAATATCGCAAGAACTGATGAAATTGTTTTGTGAGGTGGGGTTTCCCCAGGAAATATTAACTGATCAGGGCAGTAATTTTGTTTCGAAATACCTTGCTAAGTTCTGGGAGGCGTTCGGAATACGCCACATAAAAACAGCGGCGTACCACCCTCAGACCAATGGGTTGGTGGAGCGTACCAACCAGTCAATTAAACACCTACTGAGAAGAGGTTTAAGGAGTGGGGAGATGGCGGAATGGGATACGCTCCTTCCGTTTGTACTGTACGCCTGTCGGGAACGGGTTCAAACCTCCTTAGGAGTATCACCGTTCGAGCTTCTATTTGGGAGGACCCCTAGGGGGATATTAGACATTCTGTGAGAGGAATGGGTAGAACCCACGATACCCGAGATCGGCATCCCACAGTTCTTAAAAGAACTAAGGACTCGCCTGGAAAAGACTTCCCGGACCTCCCTGGAAAATTTGAATCATAGTAAGAAGAGACAAAAGTTTTACTATGACAAAGGTACGCAGGCCAGAGAGCTGGCAACGGGGGATAAGGTTCTAATTCAAGTGGCAGACCCTGGTCCCAAGTTTGAGACTCGTTGGAGGGGGCCTGGCACAGTAATAAAAAGGGTAGGATTTGTGTCCTATCTCATTGAAAATGATAAAGGTCGAAGACAAGTATATCATATTAATGTGTTAAAGCCCTGGAGGGAAAGGTCAACCACAGCACATTTAGCCTTTTGTGAACAGCATTTTAGAACCCAGAAAGGAATTACATGCTGGCCACATAAAATGGCGGCAGCAAGTAATGTTTTAAGGGGGGGAATATGTCACAAGGTAGACCCAATGGAGCCGGAAGAAATGGAGATTAGCAGAGAAGATCAGGCAGAACCTGATGATATAAACAAAAAGCTGTCAAATAGTTGCTATAAGCAACCACGGCACACGTGGGAGAAGGGTAAAAAGACACACCCAGTCAGCATGGGAATGGAGTTTGAATTACCCGATAGGGATCAGCTGAGAGGGGGTGGAACCCGGGGACAGATACATAAGGCACACTCACAAGTAGTGAGGGAGAGTGAGCAAGGACAGAGGTGGAAGCCACAGCCTCAGACGTGGGAACGAAAGGAAAGAGAAAGAGATATAGTGAGCCAATCTCATCTCCAGGACCAGAGTTGGTGGAAGGAGGGAAGTGAAAGAGTGAGTCAGCAAAATATACAACAGGACAGCGTGAATGAGGCTGAGGACTGTGTGAATACACGTGGAGGTCAGCTGCTGAATACAGAGTGTGTGTGTGAAAGCCAGAAGAAATGGGGGAGGAATCATACTGCAGGTAACAAAGCATTCAAAGCTGAACAGGGCTGTTTTACACCTGAATGGGCTAAGTTCAGGGTTAACCGGAGAAGCCAGCCAAGAACAGACATAAGGGGAAAAGGAAACAACTTCTTTCCTTGTGCTAACAGCTACAAGAGAAAGGAAGATTTCTTACCTTTTGAAGCACCTAATTCTGCTAGCAACTTTAAACTCCCAGATTTCTCCCGAGTGCCGTTGCCAGCACTGCAATCTCCTACAGCTGAGCCAGAAGAATTAACCCTTAGCCGGTTCAGGGCAGGACACAAGCTGTCTAATACTGAGGCCAGTGTATATGGGCAGTTACCTTATAGTTTCCCTCAGGGAAAGTGCTCTTATAAACCGCTTTCAAGAATATATGGTAATTCCCAGCAGAGCTTTAGCTCAGAACCAGGAAGTAATCACATACCTGACGTGACCAGCCAGTTTGAGGCCAGCAGAACAGCTGACACAGAGAACGTATGTACAAATGATTATCATTTAATGCAATGTGATATTCCTAATGTGCAAGGAAGTCCTGAGCCAATGGAATGCTCTTTAATGGTAACTGAAGAAGAAGAATTCTCACTCAGATAAGGGAAATATATACAACAGGAGGTTTAAGCAGTAAACATGTTAATTGGCAGAAGTTCCCTTGGTTAAAAGTAAAACCTGGTTGCTTTGAGGCAGCAAAAGAAAAGGTTAAGTGCTCACAAGGAGAACTGTTTAAGTACTTTTCTTTTGATGAAGTTTAAGCTGAAAAAAGCAGTTTTTGTTCTACATTTGTTTTCTGTTATTTGCCAGAAGTGGCTTTGTTATTTTGTTTGCCAAGAAAAGAATACCCTCATTAGACGGGGAATAAAACCCTTGATTTGAAGTTTGAACTGTGTGCTTGAATTGATTATAAAAGGACGGTACAACTACCACCCACAAAGGGCCAGGCAAGGCTATTTGCCGTATACACAGAGCCAGGAGGAGGTATTAACCTGTAGTACCAGTCTCCATCGGAGGGGCCCAATGAGGGTGTGACACATGGTGGTGCAGTGCACAAAACCAGTGTATTCAGAAGCAGAAGGTCACAGGTTCAAGTCCCAGCTGTGGTTTCCACCAACCCAGTCCTCATATTTTACCCACTACTATAGCGTGCTAATACAGACAGAACCTTTCTTGCAGATGACGTAAACATGCCCAAAACACCTACATTTTACCCTACAGAGCACAGACACCATAAACATGCACATTACCTAGAGCAGAGCCTCCCAAATGCAGTCCTGGAGGGCCAAACACCATTCCGGTTCCATGCTGCCTCTGATAAAGATGCCTGTGCTGCATTTCTATGCGCCACCCCCATGGTATGCAGATGTATCTCATGCATATTCATGAGTGACAGCATGAAAACCCGAACAGTGTTTTGCACCGCAGGAATGGAGTTGGGAACCTCTGCCGTAAAGCAGCAGCCAACAGGGGCAGACACACCCGCACCCACAGGCCCCATTATCCAAAGCCTCCTGGAGAGGCAGGACATTGGGCTCTGCGTGCATCTCCCAATACTAGCACTTGCATACCTTAGTAATGCCACCCTAAACCTGGGAATATGGTACACATCTATTAAAAGGTTGCTATGATTACTGGCAGATAGCAATTCCTAGGTTAAGTACAATTTTCTGAGTGAGCTGCATCATAGCAACCTTTCTGATGTCTGTGGAGTGTGCTACAGGTCTTGTGTCTGACAGTGTTTACCAACCTGGGGAGTGACTCCTACAGTATTGCGTACCATAGCCATGCCTGCACTGTGCCCAGGACTGGTGTGGTGGCCTGGGCTGCCCAACACCTCTATAGTTGCACAATGCTGGCATAGGTGTGGGGAGTGTGTGTCTGTCTATCCAGTGTGTGGTGGCTGCCAACACCCTCCACAGCCCACACTGCTAGCACTGTTGCCAGTATTGGCCTGCCAATGTGCATAATGAGGAGCAAGGTATCGTGGGAATAGCCTGAATAGGGTGGCCTGGCCTTGCCGCATCTGCACAGGGCATAGGGCAATGGCTCGGACATTGTAGTGCCCGGTACCACCTGCACGGACAGGGTGGCCATAGCATGTCCTGCTGGGAGGTCACTCTCACCCTGACTGAGCAGTGACCATGGCATGGCTAGGTTCCCCCATAGTGCTATATAGCATTTCTCTCATGTGATATTTATGGGTTCTCTTTTGGGGCCCAATCACTGACTTATCTGCTTGGTGTGTATGCTGATATCCCCGTTCTGGGTACATGCATCTTCTCCAGGACCATGCACTATGGACTAGCTGGCGGGCTGTCTGTAGCTAGTATGTGTCTTGCTGGAACACCTTGCAGGGTGCAGCGGCTGGAGGCTTGCTGCAGGAGAATGTCAGATAATGGTGGGGGACAGCTGAGCATTTCCAGACCTGCTGTCTGTCTGCTATTGTGTTATGGATGTGTATGGCCCTGAATTGCTTGCCCTGTAGGGTGTTTGATCCCTAGCAGGACTGGGGTGATGGTCCCCTCTAGTGCCACCATTGCAGGGGCGTTGAAGTTGGATCTGTTGGTGGGGGATCCTGTTCCCCCACCTTGAGCCCCAGAGGGTGCATTGGGTGGTGGTGTGTAATCTCCCTGTGGGTCCCAACACCCCCCCTTCACTTACATCATGTGACCATGGCACCCACACAGGGTATGCCCTTTTCTGGGTGCATCATAGTACACAAGGGCTAGATGTGACATACAGATGAACACAGGCATATCCTAGAGCAGGGGTGGGGAACCCTGGTCCTGGAGAGCCGCAGACCAGTCAGGTTTTTGGGATATCCCTAATGAATATGCATGAGATATATATGCATTAGAGATATCCTGCCAACCTGACTGGTTTGTGGCCCTCCAGGGCTGGATTTGGAGACCCCTGCCTTACACCTCTGTCTTTTAAGATTGTGAGTGGGCAAGGTGCAGATGTCCTAGACATCGAAAGGGTATATAGCAGGGGTAGGGAACCCTGGTCCTGGAGAGCCGCAGACCAGTCAGGTTTTTGGGATATCCCTAATGAGTATGCATGAGATATATATGCATTAGAGATATCCTGCCAACCTGACTGGTTTGTGGCCCTCCAGGGCTGGATTTGGAGACCCCTGCCTTACACCTCTGTCATTTAAGATTGTGAGTGGGCAAGGTGCAGATGTCCAAGACATCAAAAAGGTTAGATAGAATGTGTCACATTCATCCTCACTTCTCACCACCACCAAAATATTGTCTATTAGACAACTTTTTGGTGGTGGTGAGAATTGAAGAGGAATGTGACACATTCTATATACCCTTTCGATGTCTAGGACATCTGCACCTTGCCCACTCACAATCTTAAATGACAGAGGTGTAAGGCAGGGGTCTCCAAATCCAGCCCTGGAGGGCCACAAACCAGTCAGGTTGGCAGGATATCTCTAATGCATATATATCTCATGCATATTCATTAGGGATATCCCGAAAACCTGACTGGTCTGCGGCTCTCCAGGACTAGGGTTCCCTACCCCTGGTATATAGAATGTGTCACATTCCTCCTCGATTCTCACCACCACCAAAAAGTTGTCTAATAGACAATATTTTGGTGGTGGTGAGAAGTGAGGAGGAATGTGACACATTCTAGCTCACCTTTTTGATTTCTTGGACATCTGCACCTTGCCCACTCACAATCTTAAATGACAGAGGTGTAAGGCAGGGGTCTCCAAATCCAGCCCTGGAGGGCCACAAACCAGTCAGGTTGGCAGGATATCTCTAATGCATATATATCTCATGCATATTCATTAGGGATATCCCGAAAACCTGACTGGTCTGCGGCTCTCCAGGACCAGGGTTCCCCACCCCTGTCCTAGAGGTTTTTGCAAGGACTACCTATCACACGTTGGCATTGATGGGGACCTGCAGCATAGCCTATTTCAGCAAAGCCAGGTGCTGTGAGAATGGTGCTGGGCACCATACCTCTCCCTAAGGGTGAGCACAGCACCCGCACACTGTGACGGTCTGTAGCTACTCTGTGCCACTAACACACACCGCCGGCACCCCCTACCAGGCTGAGGTGCTGTGGGGTGCATACCCCATCTTGTGATCATCTGTAGACTGCTGATTTACATGTGCTGTGCATCCTGGGTACGGATGGGTTGACCCTATCCTGGTAACCACAGCAGAATGTGGGTGTGGTGCCGTGCAGTCCTCCTGTAGCCAGCCAGGTGTTTGTTAGCAGCTCTAGCCCACTGGTTACTTCACTGCCCATGGAGCCAGAGGTCATGGGTTCAAAACCCACAGTGAGGTTCATTGATAGGGCTGTCTTAGGCATTGTCTATTTTTATTGTATATTAGTGCTGCCGGCAGAACTACCCTTAGGGTACTGTCAACTTAGGGTCGCTCATAAGGCACCCTATAGGGCGCCTTATACGGTGCCCTATAAAGCGCCTTATAAGGTGCCTTATATGGTGTCCTATAGGGGACATTATAGGGTGCCTTGGCAGACAGCGCACTTTATAATGTGCCCTGTGGAGTGCCTTCTAGGGTGCCTTATGTGGCACCTTAGGTTACGCCACTGTGAGGGTGTGTTTGCTGGCAGCACTATTAAAGTACAACTAAACTTCCTCACAGCCCAATACTTAACCCTTTCCAGGCCAAGCCCAAAACTTTCGGGATCCAAACTTCTGCCTAAATATTCCTATCAAATGGTATATAATACATGACCATGGCAGAGGGAATGTCACTATTGGAACATATTGAATAAGACGGGTACAATTTTCCTGACATATGCAAACATTAACCCAGCTGCAGAATGTGGATTAAAATATTATAGTAGGCCTTCAAAGGGTTACACATGACGCCTCATTCATTAGGCACACTGGGGAATCAAACCCATGACCCTTGTACCATCAGTCTGTGTAGTAACCATTGCGCTACAGCTCTGTTTCTGTATTTGGGTGTCTGCGCGCCTTCTTAAGCTTAATGCGCAGTAACGCGCCCTGTAACGATCGTTTTCTGCGTGGCGCCTTATAACACGCGTTATCGGTAACGATGTACCGCCCATGTCCTTTTTTGGCATTTCTTCCACTAACACGGTTCCTAACGCGAATCAAACTAACGCAGTTTAGTAAACATACCCCTAAGAGTCTTGTCAAGGGTGACCCCCAGATATTTTATCTCCTGCTTCACTGGAAGGGTGAAGTTCTGGAGTTTAATGTCTGATGGTGGTGTAAAATTGGGGTTTCTTGAAGTAACTAGTACTTCAGTCTTTTTGAAATTAATATACATATTCTTTGAGCAAAGCCATAGTTCAGCTTCAGAGAGGCAGGCTGCTAAGTTGTCTGCTTCCAGAAAGCTCACACCCTAACAAGAAATATTCATAGCGCAGACTAATCCACATAAACACGTTACCAATAAACAACTTTCAAAATGACACAACCCCTCCTGCTTCATTAATATTTCTTCTAATTAATGCCAGATTCATAAGAAACAAAATTCCAATCTTTATTGACCATATCATAGATGAGAGGCCAGACTTCCTCTGCATTACTGAAACCTGGCTCTCTGAAACTGATAATGTCCTCCTGAATCAGATCAAAGCTCAAGGCTATAAACTATTTAATCACTCCAGAGACCAAAAAGAGGTGCGGGTGTACTCATAATAACTAAAGCTGAAATAAAAGCCTCACTCACTCTTTGTATAAACCATGAAGACATGGACATCCTCAAAATTGAAAACAATAGCACAGCCTATTATATAGACCCCCTACACTTAACCGACAAAGCTTAACAACAATCCTTGAACCCACCTGTACCTCAATGATAAAAAAAAAACCCACATCATTCTAGGGGACTTTAGCCTAATCTCTCTTTCCAATACTCAAGCAACTGCCTTCTTAGATGCTATGGATGTCATGGGCTTACAACAAACGATAGTCTCCCACCCATATCAGGGGTAACACTCTACTTACACACCTCCTCAAGTAATACAAGTTCCATGGTCAGACCATTTTCTAGTACGTTTCTCCCTACCTGCACCACTTTCCCCCATTACTGATATCCCATCACTAGTCCTCCAACAGAAGACACGATACAGATCCTTTGACAAGGACTCAATCAAATACAACCATACCACAACCTGATTTCACTTCACCTAACCTCAAATTAATGATATTGAAATGGAATTCCTCAATTAAAACAGCAGCCAAACCAATGCCCACTTCCTCAAAATCTCATCACAAACCGTCGATGGAATGGTACACCCCAGAGATAAATAAATTAAAAAAGGAACTCAGAAAATCTGAGCATAAATTGAGATCTAAGAAATCCATAGAATGCAAAATACACTACCTGTCAATGTTGAATATGTATAAAGAAGCCATAAACAATGCCAAAAAGAACCACCACAAGAAAATCCTAAACAAAGCCATCAACCGCCCAAGAGAACTGTTTGAGATTGTCAATCTCTAACCAAATCCCCACAAGATGGGGTATGCACACACGCACACAGTCAGGGTGAGAGTGACCTCCCAGCATGACATGCTATGGCCACCCTGTCCATGCCAGTGGTGGCCAGGCACTACAATGTCCCAGTCATTGCCCTATGCCCTGTGCAGATGCATCCTGCCCAGGCCACCCTGTCTGGGCCATACCCACAGTACCTTGCCCCTCATTATGCACATTGGCAGGCTAACACTGGAAACAGTGCAAGCAGTGTGGGCTCAGTAAGGTGTAGGCAGCCACAACACACTGGATAGACATACACACACTCCCACACCTATGCCAGCTTTGTGCAACTATAGAGTTTTGTGGCAGCCCTGGCCGCCACACCAGTCCTGGACAAGTTAGGGCATTGCCATGGTACGCAATACTGTTGGGGTCACTCCCCTGGGTGGTGAACACTGTCAGAAGCAAAGACTTAAACACCCTCCACAGATATCAGAAAGGTTGCTATGATGAATCTCTGTCAACAAATCGTGTTTAACCTAGGATTTGTTATCTGACATTAATCATAGCAACCTTTTGATATCTGTGGAACATGTTCCCAAGTATAGGACGGCATTGCTAAGGTATGCAGGTGCCAGTATTGGGAGCTGCTGCTCCGCACAGGGCCCAACAGCCTGACTCTCCATGAGGCTTTGGATAGTGGGGCCTGTGGGTGTGGGTGTGTCTGCCCCTGTTGGCCGCTGCTCTAGGGCAGAGGTTCCCAACTCCGGTCCTGGTGGGCCAAACACTATTCAGGAATTCATGCTGTCCTTAATGAATATGCATGAGATATATTTGCATACAATGGGGGCATGCATACAAATGCAGCAAAGGCATATTTAATAGGGCCAGCATGACACCTGAATGGTGTTTGGCCCTCCAGGACTGCAGTTTGGAAACTGCTCTAGGTATTGCACATGTTCATGGTGTCTGTGCTCTGTAGGGTAAAATGTAGGCGTTTCAGGAATATTTATTTTATCTGCAATAACTGCAATAATGGTTCTGTCTTTATTACCATGGTTTAGTACTGGGTAAAATATAGGGACATTGTTTGCTGGAAGCACAGCTGGGACTTGAACTTGTGGCCTTTTGCTCCTGAACACAGTGGCTGTGTGTACTGCACCACACTGCTTCCGCTGGGGCAGATAATTCCCTGGGGATACCATGACTGTTCGTCAGAGAGACCTTGTCTGTTGCAGTGCATGGCACCCACCTAAACGGGGCTTGGCCATGGTCTACTGTGGGCAGATGCCACTGCCCCCTCTACCACCAGCACCCCTCTGCCACCATGCTGTCATGCCCTTGTGCCAGTGGTGCTGGTGGTGCGCAGTTCCAGGCCATCCAGTGTGCCAGTAGGCGGCTGCCTATGGTGCGTGATATAGGGTAGGGGTGCCTGCATAAACATCCACGCTTCCCCCCCTGCCAATGTTATGTGCCCTTGGGGGTACCTGCTGGGTAATATCCCCTGGGACACTGTGGGACACACAGTTGTGCCCATGTTGGTCCCTTGTCAGTTGCTGTCTTGCTGTTTTACAGTTTCGACATTCCATTGTGCAACCTAGGCATCTGCCTAGTCCGCACTATGCCCTAGCTGGACCACAGCATGTGCCGCCTGCAGCCCCCTGTATCCAATTTACAGCATCAGTACAGTTGCCCTTTCCTACGTGCCTACTCTGCTGTTGCTGCACATGTGCACACCCTAACAAACCTGCCCAATATAAATGACAAAAACCCTGATCACCACTATTTCAATGTGGGATCATTCACTTTGTAGGGGGACAGAGCATAGACCCTTCCAAACATGATATCTTCCTTTTCACGCTTTGTCAGTAGTGTTGCTTTATGTTTATCATTAATATCACTATTGACCAGCTGGTAATTGGGATTTCAGATGTGGTTCTGGTCATTTTATATGTTTAATTGCCTTTTTGGTTCCTGCACATGTATCACTACTATTACTTTCTGGGTTTCCCTGCCTTTGCTGTACATTGCTGACTGAAATGGTTTCTCTGTCCTGCAAATGTGCCTAGCGCGAGGTTTTCACTGGCGCTAATTTTCAGAGCTTTATTTCACGGCGTTAGTATGCATGGAACCACTCCCCGCCCACTCTCCGCCCATTGACCCCTTCTCTCCGCCCCTGGGGAGCTTTACTCCACTTTCTGGGGTGCCTTTCTCCTCCCTCTGCGCACTTCAATGCCGCCAGAGATGTTATCGCGTGATACGTGACGTTATTGTGCAATGTTATCGCACGACGATATCGCACGATAACGTTACGTATCACGTGATAACATCGCCGCTGCTACGTTAAGATGGTTTAGTAAACATACCCCTATGTGTCTACCATACTCTTCAATCTTGTTATTTCCAGTTGTATTCACAAAAAAGGCTTTATACTACTGGCTTTCTGAGCATAGACTCATCCACCCTCTTTAAGGGTCCAGTATCTTGTCTTCTCTCCTGACCTCTATAATGATCCATATTTCTTTTCCTTAATCTTGCTTGGATAATTTAGCTTGATATCTTGCTATATACTCAGGGCCCGATATTGCATGAGGTGCCCAAGGAGACACAATGCGGCTACGGTTACCCATTCAGCAAAAGGGCACGAATCGCGAGAAAGGTGGCAGCCAGCCAGGCAAGCATGGAAAATGTGCGCAAGATCCCCCACTGTGCCAGGTGTGTAAATGTACCTAATCACACAGTACACAGGGGAGGATATCCAGCTTAACCGCGTAATGGAGGCAGATGAAACCTGGACAATATTACCCAAAGGAAGCATGTCATTCTGTGCACTGCTACCCATGCAAAGGCTACTCGTATGAGCAAGCTGCGAAATGGACAAGGTGACATAGGCTCACTGCTACCCAGGGTGATACAAATACCCATGCAGTGCACTGAAAGGGGACATTGCCATTGCCGCACCACTACACGGGCAAGGAAATGGGATGCGGGCCTGTACACCCACATGAATGCAGGGGATATGTGTCATCTTACACTGTAGGGAGAAAACCCACCTTGCCAGCACAGGAGTCCCCTCTGGCTTGGCTGAGAAACATCAACAGAATGGCTGCCCAGAGGATGGAGAATTTTAACCCCAACAAGGCAGAGGCCTTGGCCAGGATGGTCCTAAAATATGAGGGGGTGCTGTACCCCAGGGACATCAGAAGGACCAACCTGCACCTCTCTATTGTAATATGGAGGGGTTATACAGCTTTGTCTGCGGATGTGAGTAGCCAATGGAAGTTGCATGGAGAGTTGGGTATAGGAAAGGGGGAGGGGCAGAAGTGCAGGCTACAGCCAACACACTGACAGAGGGACAGCAGTGGGAATGTGCAGGCATGCAGAGATGTTGGGTCATGGCACAGGCAGGGGGCCCTGCATAGGAGTAGGGTCATGTGGCAGGCCTCTCTGCCCCTGCAAAGGGCACACACTGCCACCCCTGGCAACCGAGAACAGTATGCAACTGAACACCCAAAGTGGGTTGCTCTGACAGTGCCCCCAGCCGGCAGATGGTCAGCAAAGGCAAAGGCATGGGCGACGCACCACAGCAGGGGAACAGGTTGATAGGGATATACCTGCCTGCAACAGTGCAGATCTGTAGATGATGAACACAGTGTTGCAGCTGTGCATCATGGCCTGCTGCAACTGCTGAGATGGGGCTCAAAACAGACACCATGCATAGTGAGGGGGGTCCACCTGATGCTGATTGCAGTCCCATATGCACCCATCTGAGCACTACAGTATGTGCAGCTGCACAGTGTGTGGCTGGTATGGCATCTGGACCCTCTGTACGTGACAGCTGGGGTATTGGGGTCCAAAACATGGGGACTAATGTAACATATAGTATAATAGTATATGACGGCAGATAAAGATCAATATGGTCCATGTAGTCTGTCCAGCAAGGCGGCAAGAGTAGGTGTACCTGCCATTCCATGCAGGTCACCCCTCCCCATGCCTTTGTTTAGGGATGTACCCACCGCTTCATGTAGGTTACCCCTATTTGCTGAGATATAAGAGATAGTTATGTTTATTTTGATTTTATACTGTTGCTATAAAGGGATCCACTCTGTCCCATGCCATTTTGAATTCTGTCACTGTATTTGCCCATACCACTTCCATCGAGAGGGCATTCCAAGCATCCACCACCCTTTCAGTGAAACAGTATTTCCTGACATAGCCTTTCAATTTACCCCCTTGCAGCTTCATGCTATGCCCTCTAGTTTTATTTATTTATTTGTAACATTTATCTATACCACCCCTTCCAGAGATCAGGGGCGGTTTACATTGAAACTCAACAAGATATATTGAACAAAAGTTGGGTTTTAACAAACTAACTATTTACAATACAGCTATAATATATTTGAACATGATTAAGGGTAGTAATGAGAGTAAATGATAACAGTGTAATGTATACAGTGGAATAAACATTAGTAGAAGTATTTAGTTCAAATGTAGGAGGGGAGAGGGGGATAGATTGGGGGGTGAGGATAGAGTGCTGTGTGGAGGGGGTATTGTTAGGATTTTGATTATTGTAATGTTCAGTGAAAAGTAATGTTTTTAATTCTTTACAGAAGGTTTGGAGATCTTTGATTTCTCTTAAGGTATTAGGGAGAGTATTCCATTGGGTGGGGGCAACATAAGTGAAGGCTTTCTTGCTCGTTTCTTGTTTCATCTTATGAAAGGATGGTGGAACTGAGAGTGTTCAGAATAGATTTTCTTCTGGATCTGGTTTCTTGGTGGTTGTGGATAAGGGATGTGAGATAAGAGGACGCTATATTATTAATAAGTTTGAACTGTGATCATTATGATTTTGTATTTTATTCTACTGGCAATTGGGAGCCAGCGAAGTTCATACAGGATGTGATGCGGCCTGATAGCCGGGCCTAAACAATAATTCTGGCTGCAATGTTTTGAGCCATTTGTAATATATTTAAGTTCTTTTTAGTTGTTCCTCGTAATATGCTATTGCAGTAGTCAAAGTATGGTGTGATAAGGGCTTGATTACTGATCTAAAATCATTCAGGTCTATCAGGGGCCTAAGCTATTAAATAATCCTTAGCTTCAAAAATATTATTCTGGCTGTCTGCCTTATGTGTGAAGTCATGTTTAGGGTTTTATTGAGGATGACTCCTAGATATTAACTTCTTGCTTTACTGGAAGTGTGGTTTTGTGACGGATGATAGTTGAGTGGGGGGGAGGGGGTTGAAGTTTTCATTCCTTGATTTCTATTTTACTGAAGTTGATTTTATTTATTTATTTATTTAGCTGTATTTATATCCTGCTTTTCACCGGGTCAAAGCAATCAATTGGGAGATACATTTAACACGAGGAGATATGACACACATACGCTAATACTTACAGGGAACATGGGCAATGGAGGGTTAAGTGGCTTGCCCAAGACCACAAGGAGTGCCTATAGGACTAGAAATCCCAGTCCCTCCGGCCTGAGATTGCTGTCCCCAGGTGGGACTTGAACCCCCAGCCCTCCGGCCTGAAGTACCTTGTCCTAACCACTAGGCCACATATTGTTTGCGTGGAGCCACAAGTTCAAGTCCCAGCTGTGGCTCCTGCCAACTTTGTCCCTATATTTTACCCAGTACTAAACTGTGGTAATAAAGATGGAACCTTTATTGCAGATAAATTAAACATGCCTGAAACGCCTATATTTTACCCTACAGAGCACAGACACCATAAACATGTGCAAGCCTTAGAGCAGAGTTTCCCAACTCCAGTCCTGGAGGGCCAAACACCATTCAGGTTTCATGCTGTCCCTAATAAATATTCCTGTGCTGCATTTGTATGCACTGATCCCATTATATGCAAATGTATCTCATGCATATTCATTAGGGACACATGAAAACCCGAACAGTGTTTGGCCCACCAGGACCGGAGTTGGGAACCTCTGCTCCAGAGCAGCGGCCAACAGGGGCAGAAACACCCACACCCACAGGCTCCACTATCCAAAGCCTCATGGAGAGTCAGGCTGTTGGGCCCAGTATCTCCCAATATTGGCACCTGCATACCTTAGCAATGCCGTCCTAAACTTGGGAACACATTCCACATATATCAAAAGGTTACTATGATTAATGTCAGATAACAAATCCTAAGTTAAACACGATTTGTTGACAGAGATTCATCATAGCAACCTTTCTGATATCTGTGGAGTGTGGTTCAGTTATTGCTTCTGACAGTGTTTACCACCCCGGGGAGTGACCCCAACAGTATTGCGTACCATAGCAATGTCCGCACCGTGTCCAGGACTGGTGAGGCTGTCAAGGCTGCCACAAACCTCCATATTTGCACAATACTGGCATAGGCGTGGGAGTGTGTGTATGTCTATCCAGTGTGCTGAGGCTGCCAACACCTTACTGAGCCCACACTGCTTGCACTGTTTCCAGTGTTAGCCTGTCAATGTGCATAATGAGGAGCAAGGTACTGTGGGTATGGCCCGGACAGGGTGGCCTGGGCAGGATGCATCCGCACAGGGTATAGGGCAATGGCTGGGACATTGTAGTGCCTGACCACCACCTGCATGGACAGGGTGGCCACAGCATGTCATGCTGGGAGGTCACTCTCATCCTGACTGTGCAGTGACCACGGCATGGCTAGGTTCCCCCATAGTGCTATGCAGTATTTCTCTCATGTGATATTTATGGGTTCTCTTTTCTGGGGCCCAATTACTGACATAATTGCTTGGTGTGTGTGCTCACATCCCATTTTTGGATGCACAAAGTTCCTCCAGGAGCATGTACTAGCTAGTAGACTGTCTGCAGTTAGCATGTGTATGGCTGGAACATTGTGTAGTGGGTGGAGACTGACTGTGCCCTCTGCTGGTGAATGTCAGATAGTGTGGGGGGGGGGGGCAGCTGAGCTTTTCCAGCATTCTGCCTGTCTGCCATTGCCTTATGTGATGCATACCGATCTGCCTCGACTGCCCTGTAGGGTGCCTGTTCCCCAGCAGGACTGGGGTTGATGGTCCTCTCTACTGCCACCATTGCAAAGATGTACAATGTGGTTCTGTTGGAGGGAGATCCTGTCCCCCAACTCTGAGCCACAGAGGGTTGGTTGGGTGGTGTTGCATAATCTGCTTTTGGGTCCAAACACCACCCCCCTTCACCTGTAACAATGGCACCCACACAGGATATGCACTATTCTGAAAGCATCATAGTCCACAAGGGCTAGATACAGATGGACACAATTGTATCCTAGGTGCAACTGCAAGGACTGGGAAATACAGATGAACGCAGGTGTATCCTGTCTCCATCTGGGAAATACAGATGGACACAGGTGTATCCTAGGTGCATCTGCAAGGATGACCTATCAGAAAAGAGAACTGACAGGGACCTGCAGCATGCCTATCTTAGCTAGGCCATGTGCTGCGGACCTGGTGCTGGGTGCCACACCTCACCCTCAGGGTGAGCACAGGACCCGCGCAATGTCACGGTCTGTAGCTACTCTGTGCCAGTATCACACACGGTCAGTTCCCCCTACCAGACCTAGGTGCTGTGGGGGTCCATACCCCATTATGTGATCAGCTGAAGACTGCTGATCTGCATGTGCAGTGCATCATGGGTACGGGTGTGTTTACCCTATCCTGGTAACCACAGCAGGCAGTTTGTGTGGTGACCTGCAGTCTTTCTGTAGCCAGCCAGCAGTGTGGCAGTAGCTGTAGAGATGTAGCCCACTGGTTACTTCCTTGACTGTGGAGGCAGATGTCATGGATTCAATCCTGCAGTGGTGTAATCTAAAAACGCTGTCTGAGGCATTTTCTTTTAATTTAAATCAGTGCTGCCAGCAGAAACACCCTCACAGTGCTGTAGCCTAAGGTGCCTCATAGGCGCCCTATAGGGAGCCCTATAAAGCGCCCTGTAAGGCACCCTATACAGCGCCCTATAGGGTACATTATAGGGTGCCTTGGCAGACAGGGCACTTTATAATGTGACCTATGGTGCACCTTATGAGGCACCTTAGGTTACAGCACTGTGAGGGTGTTTTTGCTGGCAGCACTGATTTAAATTAAAAGAAAATGTCTCAGACAGCCTTTTTAGATTACACCACTGCAGGCTCAACCCCATGACCTCTGCCACCACAGCCATTGCAGTAACCAGTGGGCTACATTGTTATAGCTTCTAACACTACACTAGTATGTACTTAGGGGTATGTTTTCTAAACCGTCTTAATGTTACCGGCATTAGTTGCAGTCTTACTGTGACGAATGCCATATAAGGTAGTGGGCGTTCCGGTCTTAAGGTAGCATTTCGGGTTATCGCGCTATAACGTCCATTATCACGCGATAGAGGGAGCTGTGGCACGTTAACACGCATTAGCCTTAATTAGGCACGCTGACCTGCAATTATAGCAACAGAGCTGTAGCATGCTGGTTAATACATTGACTGCTGATACTGTGGTCATGAGTTCAATCTCTCAGTGGGCTCAGTTAAATGGCTGTTTGAGGAAATCTCTTTTCCTGCTTGTAACAGTGAGACACATCCCAACAATCTGCACTGCCAGCCAAAAAAGCCTCAACCCAGTGCCACAACTTAATTCACCTTTTAGGGTGCACCATAAGGCACATCATAAAGCACCATGTCATCCAAGGCAGGTCATAATGTGCCTCAGAGGGCAGCTGGAAAGGTTGGCACCCTCCAAGGCAGCATATAAGGTGCCCCATAAGCTGGCCAAACCTAAGGTGCTGCGAAAGATGCCCCAGGATGCTAAGGTGACACAGGAGATGGTGCCCAGGGGCACAAAGGTGCCCCAAGGTCACAAGCATGAAATGTATGGCTCAAACACAGAGGTAACCATAACACTACACAGAGCACCAAGGAAAGGCAATGAACAAGTGATGGAAGGAAGTAGATGACGGAGCTCATGGACTAGCCAAATCTGCATGCAGCCCATGTGGCAGCAGGTAAAGTGGACAAAAATATCGGGGGCAACTGTACAGGGTGATGGTAATGTACAGTGCAACAATGACAGTGTGTGGCAGAGGATGGGGATACGTGTCCACCAGAGGAGGTAGATGTGGCAGGATAAGTGCAATGACAGGAGGACAGAAGAGAGCAGTGCCATGCAGAGCAGACACAGGAGAGGCAAACATGAAGAGCCGCAATGCAGAAAAGTGTGCCAGTGCAGGATATGGGGTAGTAACCTGCACAGTAGGGCAGGACGCCCAGAGCTTGCAGACACAGATAGACTGATAGAAGGATGTTTGGCAACAGTGATGAGGGTGTAATGTGCCAGCAGCACAGATCGTCACAGATAGAACTGTAACAGGAATGCAAAGTACGTGTGGACGAGAGGCATAAAATAATTAGAACAGAGAAGAATCAAACCCATGACCAGTGGCACAAACAGCAATGCACAAACCGGTAGGCTACAACACCAACATGAGTGTCACAGCAAAGGCTGCATACAAGAACACTGAAAGGCACCACACCAAAACACAGCTGGCTGCCAGGATAGTGCAACCCCAACAGTCAAGAAGATGCAATGCACATGCAGAACCAGTGTGTACAGCTCATATCACAGTCAGTAATTGGGACTACAACCACATATAAACACATGCACACACACACACACACACAATGAAATGTTATGTAGTGGACATAGCATGCAAAAGAGCAAAGAAGCTAAACCCAATGGGCGGCAGGGGATGATCTGTGGAGCAGGGCAAAATGGGGAACAGAACAGAAAATGAGCATGCGAGACATGAACCTACAGACAGACATGGACCACATCAGATCAACAACAGCAATGCCAATCCCCCCAGCTGACATGGACAGTACAAAGAAAAAGCCATATGTAACAGCTAATATGTGACAGATAGACTGCGTAGAGGGCATACTGTGGTATAAGGTGAAGAGATGGAAGGGTGTGCAGAGAGGTGACCAGTCATCAGGCAGCTCCTGGTCAGGTTAGCACCAAAAAAGGGCAAAGAGAAGGAAAATGTGGGACTTGAACCTGCAACCTATGGTGCACCAACACATGTCCACAACCACTACCCCAAACAACCACAGCAGCAACATCTCAAATATGTTCCCTCAAAGGGAATGTCAGTATGGAAACACGTAGCACCCTGTGATGTATCAGACGGCTGCCACATAGCCAGCTGCCACCGTACAAGGATGTGAGCACAGGTGGGCCATGTACATTACCAGAACATAATGAAAGACATGTGTCAGTATGGTCAAGCAGCAGCAGAGAGAAATGTGGGTCAAACACATAATTTTATTGTGGTCACCAGTAGACATAACGTATATACCGCCTGTCATCATATCAAGGTGGTTGGTTTACAGTGAACATACTGAAAACACATTGAGCATTCAAGCTACCCACATGTCACCCCAAAGTCACTGGCACGTCTACAGATGATGGGCAGGAAAGATAATGTGCCGTAGCTGCATGGTGTTCACTATGCAGTATCCCCCCACCCCCCACTTGTTGCTGCACGTCCCAGATGCCCTAGTCGCATGTAGACACTAGGCAGTGCATGATGAGGGATCAACACACATCAGTCAGGAATTGTCCCCAAAAACATATCCGTCTGCCAATACAGGTGCCAAAAGCCTGAAAAAGCATAAGTAGCAACATGTAAGCCAGTGTACACACAGATATAGATATATATTTCACAGCTGCCCCAGAATGCATGATATAGCAATGAAAGAGTCAACAATGGAACCCAAAACAAAGGCCAAATGCAAAATGAGAATAAGGTAACAGGTACAAGAGGCACATGATCCCAGAGAAGATCAAAAAAGGAACCTCACAGACATGCAGAGATATCACCATGCAGCAGGTCCCCTGCAATGGGTGGTGTGGATACATGAACCATACACATAGATCACGGTACTTGGAATGCACAAATGAAGGACGAAAATGGACAATCACACTGCCACGCTGCAAATGTCATGGGCGAAGGTGAGTGGCGGAACGTCAGGGGACAAAGAGGACTATGCAGACATGCAGTGCTATGTTTGTAAATCAATGTACAGCAGCACGGCTGTACAGTAGCCAAATACAATGACCTGTATATGGAGTGTTAAAGAAAGGTCAAACATGGGCCAGTACCCCACACAGAAGCCCTTGTGTACCAACATATGCAGTCACATGCACATGCAGCGTGTAGGGTGAACCATGACACAGTGATGCCCCACATGCACTGTAACTCCTTTGTGAGGGCAAACATCAATCCAAAATGTTGGCGGCCATTAAACTGGTGTGGTGGTAACAACTGTGTCATGTCCAAGTGCAGGGTAGGCCGACATATACAAGAGTACGTATACAATGTTGCCCCTGTGCCACACACATGGCTGTATGCCCCCGTGACCTCAACAGGTGATGATATCTTGCGGTGCATGCTACACACAGGGCCAATACACTAACAAAACGTCAGATGGATGTAGAACATACAGCGACTATTCCAGTCCGTGATGCACACATATGGACCAGTACACAGTGTCCACAGTGCAAAGGGCATCTCCAACCCCACATGTCCAATTAAGACTGTCCGTGAATCACTGGGCATGCATAGTCAAGTGTGATATCTCAATGTGCCACAGTACTCGAATGGTCATGTGTGTCTTTCGCAATCAACAGAACACCCAGCCAGATCACGGCAACAACAATGTGTTGGACAGGCCTGTTATACAGAAAGTGGCAGTCCAACAGTAATGTTCATCATAGGAATGTGTCCCACTCGCAGAGGTCAAACATTCTATGGCACCATCTCCCAGGGATATTTGAATGGTGGTGTTGTGTCCTGCAACAGGTGAGTGATGTCACCCGCAGATGCACGTAAGTAGATGTGCTGTGTGTGTCCGCTGCCCTGTGTCAGAATAAGGATAAACACTGTCATGGTATGCTGGACGCAACATGGCTGCTCACACTACTGCAACATACACAGACTGCTCAGGAGGAGTGCTACAATGCTGCACAACAAAGGACCAGGGCTGTGATGGAATGAGCCATAGGGATCCTGAAAAGCTGATTCCAAAACCTGGATCGGAGTGGGGCCAAGCTGCTATATAGCCTGGAGAATGTCTGCACAATATTTACAGCATGCTGTATACTACACAATCTGGCATGGCCGCATGGAATCCCCGACCTCGAGCCAGATGTGGCAGTCGATGATGACACCGTGGAGGCGATGATATAGGCCTGGTGGAGATGGGGACCCAACAACAGATGGCTCTTGCATTTAACACACGGAACAGACTCATTAAGCAATCATTCTAATTAGTGAGTACACACACTGAGCAGGGATATTATGACTTTATTTGCCCACAAGCAGATACAGCACCTATGTAGCCTCCTTACCCCCTTGCTACGGATTTAGCCAGGGGCGCTTTGCTATACGGGTGCTCTAGAACCATGTCCATTGTTGTGCTGGCTGCATCATTCTCCTCACCAGTGGGCTGGCCCAGTTCTGGCTGCTCACAGCCATCCAACTGTGTCAACAGGCCAGCCCTCTACCCACTGTCCTCCCCCTGCCCCCTCAGTACTCTCATAAGCTGGTGAAATGACCCTGCCATTGTGGCCTAGTAGGCCACCATCTCCTGCAGAAGATGCATCTGTGCCTCCTGTTGGTGCTGCACTCTCACATGGTGCTCATGCATTGCTTAATGTACATCCTCTAGTTCCTGGTATATGCTCTTCATGTTCCCTCAAATGGTGTGGAGCTCAGACAGGATCCTCTCAGTATGTTCCAGCATGCGTAACCCCTCCCGAAGCAATTAGCAATTCCTGGTCAATATCTTCTGGATCATTTTCGGATGCCTCCTCCAGAATAGGGAAAGCAAAGTCCACTGCAGGCTGCTCCTCTGTTGCTGCACTCACTGCCCCAACCTGGATCATCATGATCAGCACCAGCAGTAAGGGGTGTCTCACCAGCAGCCTGGGAATCCACCAGCTGGGATTGTTCAGCCACCATCTGGTCTGTGGGAGGGCCGAAGAGACACAGGTCACTACCAGCATGAGTGTCAGGTATCATTGTGGGGGCGGGGGATAGCTGCAGTGACAGTATGACTACATGATGACAGCAGCAGGTGGGCACACACAACACCACTGAGTGCCCACATCATGTGTATTATGGTATCTACTCACTTTCCTATATGACAGGTGCAGAGCTATCGTAGCCAGCAACCCCAGTTATGGTGACCTCATTTACAAATTGAAGGACTGTTCCTCAATTGGGGAGAGCTTGTACTGGTGCTCTGGGGGCAGCTTGTTGTTCACTGCTCCTTTATTTATTTATTTTATTTATTTATCCAGTTTTATATACCACTTTATCCTGCAATCAAAGTGGTTTACAGAGTGAGATTATGTACATTCTAAGAAGGTAGGAAGGGGGTAAGGGTGAGGGTAGAGATAAGTATGAGAGGCATTGGATGACTGTAGTTGGTTATGAGCTTTGGGAGAGTCCATAGTGTTCAGTGAACAGAAGTGTCTTCTTTTCTCCTTGGCTGTTTGCTGCACCGCCCACCACTTTTTCTTAAGGTCCTCAACGTCCTTGTTGTGGTGGTACACCATATTCAGCTTCTTTGCAATGTCCTGCCATGACCTCTGTTGGGTGCTGGCATCCTTGGCCCCAAAGAGGGTGGTATGTTGGTCTCCAAGAGGCTGAAATTTGCTTTCCTGGCATGCTTGTGCCTCTTCCACCCTGCCTGTGACATGCTGCTGGTCATGGACTCACGCACTGGTGAGTTACCCATGTACGATAATTTTTAACTCAGGCCAGCCATGTCCTGTCCAAGCCCATGAGAGCTGTCCACGTATGGTCTTACATGTGACACATATGAATATGTGCATCAGCACTTGGCGCCGGAAGCCATCATACCCATGCAGTGGCATTGGTGGAGATTTTGGAAACGTTACATGGTTATGATAGCATGGTAGACCTACATGGGTAAGTACAATATCTCTCTATGCAGTTAGGTCTGTGATCCCCATGTCATGTTACATTACCCATTGTTGGCGGAACCACACTTCTGGCACATCTAGGCCTGCAGGCATGGGTTGGTCACCTGCTCCAGGGGACTGTGGCACCCTATACAAACACACACTCTGTCAGTCGAGGGGCAGAGTGCATGCTGCTGTTGATGGAGCCCACAACAGAGCCAGATGGTTGCATGCCTATGTGGGACCCATAGTTGGCAGCCATGCCCCCTGCTGCGACATCAGAGCACCACACACATTACTGTAGGGTCTAGGGCAGTGGTTCTCAACCCTGTCCTAGGGACCCCACTAGCCAGTCGGGTTTTCAGGCTATTCACAATGAATATGAATGAGATATATATGCATTAGAAATAGCCTGCCAAACTGACTGGCTTGTGGCCCTCCAATGCTGGATTTGGGGACCCCGGCCTTACACCTCTGTCATTTAAGATTGTGAGTGGGCAAGGTACAGATGTCCAAGACATCAAAAAGATTAGATGGAATATGTCACATACCTCCTCGCCTCTCACCACCACCAAAATATTGTCTATTAGACAACTTTTTGGGGGTGGTGAGAAACTAGGAGGGATGTGACACATTCTATCTACCCTTTTGATGTCAAGGACATCTGTACCTTGCCCACTCACAATCGTACTTGACAGAGGTGTACGGCAGGGGTCCCCAAATCCAGCACTGGAGGGCCACAAACCAGTCAGTTTGGCAGGCTATTTCTAATGCATATATATCTCATTCATATTCATTGTGGATAGCCTGAAAACCCGACTGGCTAGTGGGGTCTCGAGGACAGGGTTGAGAACCCCTGGTCTAGGGTGACTGCTACCTCCACCACTTGTCCATGCCAGCATTGTGGTGGCAACATGGGCTGCCATCAGCCTATGCCACTGATACCAACACAGCACTGTCTGGAGCTGGCATCCTGCTGGATGGTGATGACCTGGAGGTCTCATGGCCCCTGTGCCCCACCTAGGTGACACCCACATAGCCCCACAATATCAATACCCTGTGTTTCAGTGGTCACTGGGGCCACTCCCGCCCCCCACCCAGTACCGTAACATATGCACAGGCACTGTCCACACCCACCCACTCTGTGTCTGCCAGCCTGGGACCTGGAACTGTCTTGCCCCACAAAATGTATCCTGGGGTACACTGTGCAGGGTTTGACTGCTATAGTTATCACTGGCCACCAGATATGGCAGTCTGCGCATACCTGGTACATTCAAGGTGGCACTGTGCATTGGCTAGTGCCACCATATGTCTGGATGGCAGACACAGAACAGGGGTGTGTGGCGGTCACCTGGCTCTGCAACTGACTCCAATGAAAACATGCACAGATACAAACATATAAAACCTTTTATTTTACAACAGCAGAGGTACAAACATGCCCATGGTGCCTAACAACTTGCACCAAGCCCACATCAGCTACTGCAACACCACCATACGTTGCCTCCACCCCACCCGTACCCCATTGTGGCCTCCTCACAGGCAGGCAAAGTCCAAACACGTCTCAATAAAGGCAGAAGATGTCATCAACATGTGTCGAATAACCATGTCCCCATGTCCAGCTGCTGTTGCCGCATGTCCAAATTATGGTGGTATCTGGGATACATAAATGCTGTCGTGCAGTGGTCTGTCAATACACATGAGATAGGTCAACCCACAACACATGCGCACACTCACCACCGCTCCACAGGTGTGCAGACCCCGCCCACCACATGATAATGCAAACTGAATGCACACTATATCATAGCAGAGCCACCCACAAACACACAAACACACACATACACACACACACACACAGTATGAGAAGGTGAGCGTGGCACCAGTAACATACGGCCTGTATGTGCACAATTGGCAAATAGTGGAGATAAAGGCCTGGCAAATGCTATTATACACTGCTGTTGGCCGATGCTACAATGTAAGGGAAGGGTGTAAGTGCGGCCCACCACCAGAACACCTAGGACCTGTAGACACACGCAGCGCTGTTGGATGTGTCCCAGAGACAGTGCTGGAGAAGACAAACTGCACACGAACACATGTGGATATGTGTGACCAGCATCAACATATGGGGTATGGGGGAGCACGATGAATAGGTCACCCACAACATATGTGCAGTAGACAGATAACCTGTGACATGTGTTGCTCCTGACCTTCCACACACACAAATCACCTGTATGTCCACCTACCCCAGTGTCCTGCATGTTGAATGAGGTACACACATCTGCCACTGCACTATAGCAACAGGAACGTCACCAACCATGTCCTGTGGATTTGGAAACACAAGGGAAACATACATATGTCATATTGGAGCTGTGCAACAAACACACCCACTTCACGTCCTCATCTTTCATAACCCCCTAGATCCGTCACAGTCTGGCAGTTCGTCATGACACTGTACCTAATTGTCCCCACCCAAACACGCCACTGACGTGTTCCTGACCAGGTCCAAGGGCCTGTAGCCTGCCTGTCCCCTTTGGGACCTGTCTGCTGCCCCTGAGACCGTTGACCACAACCATCACCACGCTACCCTGTATGTGCTCGAACCAAAGGTCTCGGTACAAGCCTGCCTCCCCCATATGTCTCCCATAGCACCTTCAGTGTGTGTTCCTGTGGGTCCACCTCCACTGCTAGCCCGATCCAAGGTGATGTATGAAAGGGATATATGCAGGGGCTGCTACATTCCCCTGGCCCCATACCCAGTTCCCTGGTGCAGCAGGCACATCCCCTGGCTATCACCAGCAGCTGTATGCTGATGTGTCCCAAAGATATCTCACCACGCATGAACTATGTTGGGCAAACCATACCCTGACCTCAGCTTGCTCCTTGACATTGGTGGCTGCAGGTACCCCCGCTGCATTAATTGAGCAGGGCCAAGACCGGACATCTGGGCATCACACCTAAACCCTCTCCAACCTTTACAGTGTCTGTTTATAGGTTGGATACACCTTCTGTCTACATGTTCGTCAAGTTATCAGGTCTCTATGACCCCTCGCTCCCCTTCCCCACATATACCCATCATGTAGCTAAGGCCTGCGGTGTCCCCCTATATAACATCAGCAAGATTCCTGCTGTCACCCCAGAACACACAAATAAAGCGCTAATGCCCCCCTCCATCACCTGCCATCCTGGACACTGTAACCCACACCTTGCTGGTCTGCCTCGAAATCATCTCTGTCTGCTGCAATGTATACAACACTGCGCTGTATGGCTAAGCTACTGACAGCCTCAGTATGACAATAACACCCCACCTGTCACGACACCTCACAGGCCCCAGGCGAGGTCAAGATGCACCTGCTGATCTAGACATGCAGTCACACTGTGGTTGCCCTGTACCTTGACATAAACTAAGTACTACAAATACTACTACTATTACTGAGCATGTAAACAGTGCTAACACCTGTATGCATCGCCATACCAAAACATGTAACACACAGTCCATGCTCATCAGAGCATACAATCCAAGCAATCTCCTCATATCCCCAAAATGTCATCTCCACACGTCCAGCCAACTGATCCTATCTATGGGTCACTCCCCCACTGTTAATGCAGGACCACACACCTGTCACCTTGCAGCAGCCAACGCCTGGAACTAACTACCTGTGGCTGCAGGGCAGCCACCCTCACCAACCATTTCAAAATTCTGTGTGACAGCCCATCATATCACCTAAGCCTAATAATCCTGACCACATTAATCACCTCCACCCGCTGTTATCCCATGGCCACACCTTCTGTGTTAGTGGTTGGACTACACTGTAAGCTCGGATGGCCAGGCATTGTGTCAGCAATGTCAGTGCAGTGCTGCGTATGATTGGTAGTGCGATACCAATGCTCAGTAGTAGTAGGAGTACAGATATCTATACAAATGTTTCTTTCAGAAGCATCCAGTACTCAAATGAAAATAGCTCCTCAATCAGCTGGCTCCTGAGTGCTGTACCCTCACATGTGTCACCACAGGCATGTACAGGAGGGCACATTGGATCGTCTACCAGATCCCCATTAATTTTGACATCAATATCGTGCCTGAGAGCAATGTTGTGCAGGATGCAACAGGCAATAATGATCTCTGCCACTGTCATGGGTTGGTATTGTAAGGCCCCCGCCAGTCCTATCCAGACACCTGAAGTGACTTTTCAAAATGCCAAAGGTGCACTCGATGACAGAGCGACTGGTGGCTTGTGCCTCATTGTACTTCATCTCTGCACGTGTCCGTGGTAAACGCACAGGGGTTAGCAACCAGGGCCAACACCCATATCCTGCATCACCTGCAGAAAGAAATGTTGAACGTTAAAACAGTAGCTGATATCCACACACATGAACACATGAATGTACGTGCAGACCCACAGCACCTACAGGTCAGACAGAAACATAGGGGAACACATGATGGGACACAACACCTATGCACCAGTGTCTGGAGGTGTGAGATACAGAGCATGAGGGCGGTAGAAGGAGTGAAAATAACATTAACCTGAACCATAGCAGACACATGGCAGACACCAGAAGCCAAAAGATAGTAATGCCAGGCCTGAACACATCAGAGACACACATGCAATGCACCCTGGACAAGGGCAGAGATGCACAGATGTACAAGCATGTGACGGTCATGCTATTCCCCACACACAGATGATGCAACAGGAACAGTTATCCCACCGTGGCAGGCAGGATGGCATAGACAACACCACACTATTGATACACAGGAAGCATACATGTGTGTTGTACCATGCCAACCTAAACACACAATGCCAAATGGCGTGACACGTCAAATGTCAGTGTACCACCAACACGTAGCACCACAGCACAGAAGACCTGGCATATTCCCCTCCCCCCCAGCAGCTCTCACACACACAGATCACACACACACACAACTCAGGACACAGGTCAAAGACAGACATGTGTGCAGACAGATAGCAGGGGTATATGATGTGCATGTCAGAGATGACAAATACCCACCCAGCAGTATACAGTCCTCAAATTGACTGGCCTCAAATTGTCTGTACAGTGCCGAGTGCCGCAGGAAATAGGAGTCATGGGTGGACCCTGCAAACCGCGGGACCACATTCAGAATATGCATACCTGCATCACATACAACCTGAACATTCAGGGAGTGGTAGTATTTGAGGTTGTGGAACACTACCTCCCTGTCTCTGGGCGGGACCAGGGCAACATGTGTACAATCATTAGCTCCCATCACTTGTGGTAACCCGGCAAATGCCTCAGAGACCTGGTTCAGGATCCTCCACTGTTGCCTAGTATTGGGAAATGCAATGTAATTCCCAACCCGGCTGATCATGGCATGCAGTACTTGGTGGAGACAGCGTGAGAAGGTGGGGCAGCTCATGCCACCCACTGTGGCCACAGATGACTGGAAAAAGCCAGAGGCAAGGAAATGTAGGGCACCAAGGAGCTTGACCAAACCCGGTATGGCATGTGACCAACCAGTCAGGGGCTCAAGGTCAGGTCTTAGATCCTCATAGAACTCCCCAATAGCTCCTGTGCTCAGGCGGTAGAGGGACATGACCTGGTCCTAACGCATGCCCTGGAGCTGGGCCCTGGGGCCTGTAGAGGCGAGGCTGGTGAGCCTGCAACTCGGCATACCTCCTGCACTGTGCCAGCACAGGCCCTGCCTGGCCTGCCCCCAGAGCTGCAGTTCGGTGTTGGAGTGGGCCTGCACCCCTGCCCTGTGCCACAGCCCCAGGGACACCATCTCCCTCGTCAGGCAACCCCAAGCCCTGCACATCCCCCAGTGTACAGGAAGCAATTACAAAGGTCGCCATAGCGGACACTATTAACCCAACCCCCCTCACCTCCCCACCTCACGCTAACCCTGCCACTCACCTCCCCCACCACACACCAACCCAGCCACACACCACACCCACCACCCACAAACCTTGCCATACACCACCCACTACCTGTGTCACCTACTTCCCCCAGCACACACCAACCCAGCCACACACCTCCCCCAGCACTCACCAAGGCCGCCGCTCGACTCTCCCACCACCCACCAACCCAGTCACACTACACGCCTAACCTGCCTCTGACCCTCCGTTCGCTACACCACCAAAAATGCACGCTGTCAAACTCGCTCGCCTGCACTAACCCCTCAGCATGTACTAGGCGTGCATATTAATTTATGGACCTTTGGATGTCTGCACGTGTGCGCGCATTGCGCATGGCGCACAGTCAATGTGCAGGGTGCATACGTGGAATCGTGCACCGCACATGCGCCAGACATGTACGTATCTGCGCATGTCTGGTGCACGGTTCTGCTGACATCTGTCGCCTGTGGGATGGATGCGGAACCACCCACCGCACATGCGCATGTAGACTATGTATTTGCATTGTGGAGGCATATGCATATGAGGCATCAGCTCACACCATGCCATTCGTTACTTCCTGTGCATATCCTGGCGCCACACATGTGCAGATACGTACACATTTTGCGCATGTGCGGCACATGGTTCTACTAATCCTTAGCGCCTGTGGGACGGCAGCAGAACCGTGCGCCGCACATACACAGATACGTACACGTCTTGCGCATGTGCGGCACATGGTTCTGCATACGCACCCTGCGCATCAATTGTGCGCATGTGCAATGCATGCACACACACGCAGAAGACCCACACATTTGCCACCACATCCACACCAAGTGGCTGTGGTCTGGGTGATGGCATCTGCATGGGCCCTGTGCATGGCAATGTGTGGGGTTCCCACACCCGGCCTGACACCATGGCCATGCATATGGGGCAGGTGGCAGTGGCCCCCAGTGCCCTGTGGTGGTGTGCGGCCGCCCTCAGGCACAGGCTTCCCGTCCCCACCCGCCATGGCCCACCAGCCCTCCCCGCCATGGATGTACCCCTCACTCTCCCTGCCAACCTCCCCCTCCTCCTTCTCACCCTCCCACTCCACCTCCATAGCACCCTCCGCCATCCTCTACACCCACCCCTCCCCATCCTCCATGTATTCATCCCCCACATCCATGACATCCTCCGCCGCTGCAGGTATGTCCTCCACCTCTGTCCCTCCAGTGGTCATGGGGGGGCTGCCACCAGGTGGTGTGGGGGCAGTGGTCCCCTCCCCAGCATCTGCAGCCTCTGTGGAGAAGGCAGGAATGAACAGGGAGTCATGTGTTTGTTACGGCACAGACACATTGTATGTGGCATCATAGGCTGCCATGTCACTGGGACATGGTGTGGCACAATGCATAGGCTGGGACACTCACCATCACCCCTGGCCATTGCCTCCTGCTGCATGCGGCAGAGGTACCCCAGGCAGTGTAGCCGCATCTCTCTGCCCTTCTTCCGTAGGTCCTCTACCTGGGGGGTGATAAGCAATGTTTGCAAACATTAGGGCCCTGTATCCCTGCCCATGGCAAACCACATGGCACACATGTCTGCGTGCAATGGGGGCCGCTCCTGCTATGGGCAGTGGGTCCCATACTAGTTGTGGGCAGCGCCGCCTGCATGTGTGGGCGTGAGGCTGGGCATTTGTGTTGTGACACCTACATGCCCTATGGGCTGCCTCACAGCCACCCCATGCCATGTTCCTGACATCTCCTGCCATGACATGAGAGCAACATTGCATGTGGGGCGTTCCAATTGTGGTCTACAGGGGGTGTGACTCCATACCCTCAGTGCAGTCCAGCACACACCTCGGTGTTGGGCAGGCCATCCCACATCAACAGGACCCATCACCATGTAGCCTGGGTGCTTATGCAGCCTCTGTGGTGCGTTCTCGGGCACCTGGAGGTGTGGGGGAGCAGGTTACCTGCACCAACATCAGCTACCATTACACCGGGATGCTTGGTGGACCACTGGAATCTGATGTGCTGCCTCCTGGGGATGTGCCGGAACCGGGAACCTGCAACAACATCAACCACCATAACACCAGGCTGTAGAATAGACATGTGTAGTCTGCTCTGCTGCCTCCTGGGGTTAGGGCAGATCTGAGAAACTGCAACAAGAACAACCACCATAACACCAGGCTGTAGAAAAGACATGTGTAGTCTGCTCTGCTGCCTCCTGCGTTTAGGACACAGCTGAGAAACTGCAACAAGAACAACCACCATAACATCAGGATGTAGAATAGACCTGTGTCGGCTGGTCTGGGGCCTCCTGGGGTTAGGGCAGAGCTGGGAAACTGCAACAAGAACAATCACCATAATACCAGGCTGTAGAATGGACATGTGTAGTCTTCTCTGTGGCCTCCTGGGGTTAGGGCAGAGCTGGGAAACTGCAACAAGAACAACCACCATAACACCAGGATGTAGAATAGACCTGTGTCGGCTGGTCTGGGGCCTCCTGGTGTTAGGGCAGAGCTGGGAAACTGCAACAAGAACAACCACCATAACACCAGGATGTAGAATAGATCTGTGAGGTCTGCTCTGTGGACTCCTGGGGTTAGGGCAGAGCTGCAAAACTGCAACTGGAGTGCCCACCCTGACACCAGGATGTTTGATACACCCCTGTGTGCAGGTCTGTGAGCGTTCGTGGCCAAGGGTACTGTTCCATACATCAACAGCACCAACCAACACACCACCAGGTTGACTGCTGGACCTCTCTCATCAGATCTGATGCCTCCTGGGGATGGGGCAGGGCTGTGGTACTCTGACTGCAGCAGCTACCAGTGCACCATGATGACTACTTCACCTCTGTGATGAGGTCAGATGTCTCCTGGGGATTGGCGAGAGCTGGTAATTTGTCATAGCATCAGCCACCATGGCACAGGAATGCCTAATATAGCCCTGTCATGGGGGCTGCAAATCCTGGGGGTTGGGCAGAGGTGTGCACTGCAACAGGAGCAGCTTACATCACAACACGCTAGCCTCTGCACCTCTGTTTTCATGTCTATGGCTCCTGGGGATTGGCATACATGCACACAGCAACATACACAGATAGCTTGATCACAGGTTTGCCCACATACAAGTGTCTCACACATGTGGTGCATATCTTATGTGTTTTGATTGCTGGATATTGTGTTGCACTCCTTCCCTTTAGTGACCTGTCCCCATACACTTACCTCACGTGGGTAGTCTGCTAAATGGTTAAAGCGCCTTGTGATACGTACCCACGCCTCCTGACGCATTCCAAATCCTGGCATTTTGAAGCGCCTGGAAAGAGCTGCGGCTGCCTGGTGCATATTAGGGCTGCCAGCTGTCGTAGATCGGAGCAGCTAAAGGCTGGCTTGCGGGTTTGCGTCGCCATTTTTGGGGATGCCCATGTGTTGATGATGCACGCACGCCACGCATGCACTGTATTGTGCATATGCCGTGCCGCACCCTACTACGCCGCACACACGACGTGTGCGTGTCATGGATGCCACATGGAAAACTATCTCTGGGACCGCATGACTACACGTTGAATACTGTGATTGGTGGCTATGGTGGCTGCCTTTAGTTTTTACAACATTGCATTACTTACGTCAGTTGGCCTGGACCGCATCTGCTGCGCCTCAGCTTTGGGCGCCTTATGATGTGCTTTCGGTGACGCAACACCACGCCAAGCCTCTCTTTAGAGGCATGGGACAAAGATTATATTGAATTAGGTTTGTGTCACTGTTTGTGGAGATGTGTCTGACTGTTACTAACACTCATCTTGCTGTTGGTGCAGTGGGTGTTTGAACCCATAAGCAGTGATTCTGAGGGCATCGTATTAACTAGTGTGCTATGCCTTTTCTCATTGTTTCCTTGTTCTTAGCTAAATGGAATGCTATTTTAAATAAATGTAGCTTTGATTTAGTTGCTTTGCTGATTGAACGGTCTCTACAAGAACAAGAGGTTTTAACGCTTCAGGTTCGAGACCTAAAAGGGAAAGTTGCAGAAAGTCAGGATGAGACTACTTTTCAAGCTCAATGGGCTGAAGCTCAGAAACAGCTAGAGTCTTTTCAAGATCATGTTCGGAGTTTAAAAATTAAGAAATTCAAGAGAGACAAATTGGATTATGATAATGATTGTGTATACAACTGGCCATCTATGAGAAAACAGCATTTCACTAAAAAAGTCTCTTTTGGTGTTGAATCGTATGAGTCTACTGACACAGATATGAGTGAGCCTGTGCAGCAAAGTTCTGCTAGATCCTGTCCTGCTACTATGGAACGGTATAGAGGTAATTTCTCCAGGGGTCGTCGATCTCGTAGACCCTATCAGCAGGATTTTTGGGCAGGACCAGATACTCGGTCCCGCACCAAGACTCGACAGTTATCAACCTGTCGGGAAGATCTTTGACTTCATCTCAATTGCAGGTATTAGAATTGGGGCTGTCGTTTGTACCCACTTCAAGCTATGATGGTTTTGAAACACGTCTGGCTCTTCATAAATTTTTTCGCAAATTGCGTCTTATTCATCATTTTGCCGGTTCTTCTACTACGGTTGATACTTCTTTTGTAAGAAATTCTTCTCGATGGGTGCCCTTAGGCCCGCCAGATCATACTATTTCTACCTTTCAGGAATTGGTTTTACAACAGTTACAGCACCTTGAACAACAAAAGTCTTTTGTTCACTTCAATTTGTCAAAGGATCAATATTGTGCCCTTAAACAGTTGGAAGATATAGAAATTGTCATTAGATGAGCTGACAAGAGTGGTGCTACAGTAGTTCTGTCAACGTGAGTTGGCAGTGCATTTTGATAATCGGACCGTCTATACTTGCTTATCTTATGACCCCACTCTAGATCTTCAAAATCAAATTTCATCTCTGGTTTCTAACACATTCTATCACAATTGGATCACTAAAGCAGAGTTTGGTTTTTTGATCAAACAATATCCCAAAGCTCCGATTTTTTATTTGGTTCCCAAAATTCATAAAACTCTATGTAACCCGCCGGGTCGACCAATAGTGTCTTGTAGAGACTCACTTTTAGAACCGCTCTCTAAATTTTGTGACGTTTTTTTTACAACCTGCAGCGGCTAAAGTACAATCTTATATTAAAGACACAGGGGATTTCTTGGTACAGCTGATGACCTGTTTGGATGTATCTTCTTATAAGTACTTAGTGACTCTTGATGTTCACTTGCTTTATACAAATATACATCAAGATGAAGTGCTTCATTATCTTGCTGACTAACCTTTGGATTTACCAGATCGCATTCCTCGCAGTTTTTTGCTCGATTTATTAGATTTGGTTTTGAATAATAATTTTTTTCTGCACCAACAGCAATATTATTTGCAAAAGTCTGGCATAGCGATGGGGGCAACAGTAGCCCCCTCTATTGCCACAATTTAAATGGCAATTTTTTAATCTACTTATGTATACATGGATCCAGCGTTCCAATTTGTTCCGTTTTGGAGGAGATTCATAGATGATGTTTTCTTTCTTTGGACTGGTACTAGATCTGAATTAGACTCGTTTATTCTTCGACTCAACACTTATAAGATGAATATACAATTTACAGCGCAGATTGATTCTCATCATTTGCAGTTTTCGGATGTTACAGTGTATTTAACCTCTTCTACGATAGAAACAACATTGTATCGCAAACCAGTGCAACGTAACACCTTGCTTAGATTTGATAGTTTTCATTCGACAGCTCTTAATCGTGGGTTACCTTTTGGGCAGTTTTTACGCTTACGTCATAATTGTTCGACTCTGCAGGAATTTTTTGTTCATGCACAGGATTTGCGATTGAGGCTACTACAACGTGGTTACCCTCTTTCAATGATTATAAAAGCTTAGAAACAGGCTAGATTTGCTCATAGAGATTGGCTTCTGCTTCCAGCTAGTTCTCTATCAACTGAGGACACTATCACAGGAGTTTTGCCTTATACCAGCAATATGATGCAAGTGGCGAAGTTGTTACGGCGATTTTGGCCGGTATTGGGACTTCATTCTTGTTTTCATAATAAAACCTTACAGATAATGTATGCCCGAAAAGTGAATTTATGAGACTTAATCATGAAGACCACTCACAAGTTAGATCGTCCTGTTTACAGTCAAGCAGTAAAAGGACATTTCCCGTGTACGAATTGTGGGTATTGTACTTTGACTGTATCAGGAACGGAATGGTTGAACATCCATACATCCAGGACTTTCACATCATCAAGTTATACAGATTGTTCCTCCACTTTTGTGGTTTATTTGATAATTTGCCCTTGTTCTAAATACTACATAGGGCATACGAAACAATCGATCAAATTGCAGCTGTCAGAACATGCTTCGCGTTTACGCACAAGAACACTCTCAGCTCCAATAGTGGAACACTGTTTGCAACATTCTCATGCCTTTCCTTCACTGCGTTGGCGAGTTTTGGACTGTATACTGTGACGCTCCTGCCTGCGCCCTGGAGCTTACAGGCAGGAGTGGCTTTATTGTCCCTTGTGAGTATAGGTAGAACTGTTCCCTATGAATGCTGGGAACTGAAGTCTACTTATATTTTCTTTAGGGAATAAATTTTAGTTGCGACCAAAGATGGTAAGGCTTTGCAAGAATATTTATTTGTATTGGGGATGTTCTCCAGCGCATCAAAATTCAAAGATACAAACGTAAAGGTACAACTTTTAACAGAAGCAGAAGTAAACAAGAACTCAGGAACAACTGAAATTGAATTAGCTTTAACTCAGCTTTTCATATTTAGAGGAGCTTAAACTCAGCATTGCCTCGAGTGGTAACTCAAGAATATTGCAGCCTCACATTAACAGCTCTTCAGCTCACAGCGTGGCTTTAGAACACAGGGGCAAACAATTATGAACTCTGTGATAAGGAAGCTTATCATAGCTCAGGAAGGAGCTATAGAAAAGGTGAAGTGACTCTGAACAAGCAACCTTTCAGTTCTGGTAGAAATAAGAAAACAGAATTTTCCCATAAAAGACTACCAGTCCCAGAATGCACCAGGTTTCCAACAGCCATTAGAGGAGCTGAAGTGAGGAAACATGTGTTCAATCAGGAGGGCTATGAGGTAATCCCTAAGCACTCATCTCAAAGGACAGGGCCTGATTTAGCACAGCTGCGCTGTGTTAGGGAGGAGCACTCATCTAAGCAGAATAAAGGTAGAGTTTATTCTACAGAGAATTATCCTGAGAATCAGCTTGAGCTTGATCATCTTCATCATCAAGAGGATCATGAGAAGCAGAAGCCAAACCGGACGGACAGAGAGGGAAAGAAACCCTTTGGAAGAAAGAGGAGAAAAGCCTTTGAAAGGTCTAGAAGAGTCCAGAGCAGTACGTATACAGGGAGGCATTCCAAAGTCCAGCATATACCATTGGACTGGGGAAAGCCAGAGGAATGGTGCTGCAGAGCTAGGAATCTCCAGACGGTACCTGTGAGAGAGACAGCTGCACGTGGAAGGGATCCTAAGACCCGTGCCAGAAGGTATGTGAAGAGAGATCCAGTGTCCAGGGATCTGGATTGGAAGGCTGGACATAAGAACTGGACTACATATTGGCCAGGCTATATAGAGAGGAACTCTATCAGCAATGGAAGCTCAGGTATGAACACTGATCTATGCCCTAGCTATAACCTTGAAAGACAGCAGGGAAACAAGTATTCTCCTGAAAGTGCTCCATTGAGAGATTCATCTGTGCCAATCCATGATATTGAACCCATGCTTGTTGAAGAAGGGGGAATGATAGCAGATGAAGAATGTGTTTACATGGAATGCTCTCTGTCTAAACTCCTTTGGTGATTTTCTGTTATAAAATACAGCAACCATCACAAAGAAATACAAACTTGTTCTTTAATCTACTCAGAAAAGCTCCTGAGTAGGGTTTTTTTTTTTAGCCACGCATTAGAAAGCAAGCCAGCTAAGGGGTTCCAGCTGGATAACTGCTAGCAATTGAGCCTTACCTAATTGCTTGTGAGCTAGGAGAGAATCACTTCTGAATCTATGTGGGAAGATATAAGAAGTTAAAGTGAAAAGAACAGTTTTTTTCTTTCTTTGTAGCTTTTGGTTTGTTGTTTGATACTTGCTAAGAGAATATTAGCTAAGCCTACAGAAAAGACCAGTTTGTTATCAACCCGGTCTTATTTCTTTTGCTTTGATTGCCTGATAAGTTAAAATGTTGTTTTCCTGATTTTGTTTTTTTTCAAGTTTAACACTGAAAGCAAGTAACCTGATTTATGTGCTACCAAGCATATCTGTGTTGGGAGAAATAACCCCATAAATAAATATCTTATTGGCTTTACCCAAAAGCACAACTAATTATTGTGAGCAGCTGTGTCTGGTGTGAATGAACTGCATTGCCCACAATCCCTTGCAAATCATATAGATATATGCACTTGCCAAGACTGTGAAGATTCTCAACCAGGCAGCCGTCTGACAAATGGCGTAGTTTTTCGGATTGCTTTTGCACAAAGGGTATTTACTTGCTGAGGATTACAACTAAAGTTCAAGTTTAAAGCTGGAAAAAAAGATTTTCCCTCAACTGCACTTTGGAGGAGAAGTGGATGTCCCAGGAGGAAAAGACCCTGTGCAGAGCTGGATTCATCACTAGCACAAGGTAATAAGTACCTGGGCATGTCTAGTGGTGGATGGGAGTAAGCACAGGGGTAATTGAAAAAAAAAAAGCAGAAAAAAAACCCACCTGTTTGGAAGGTGGTGCACTTTGGGTTTTTTTTCTTTGTTTCTTGCAGGGATCAAGATGGATCCGAGGGAGATGGCTAGCTGGATGGCAGCCCAGTTTAGCAGGCAACAGGAGCTAGCACAGCAGGCTCAGGACACTGCTATGAAAGCCTTAATGGACCAGCAGAAGCCAGTGCTTGATCTGGTGCAAGCCATAGTTAAGCTGCAGAACCAAAGTGGAACAGATGCAAGACCAGCAGTAAATACTGGTAAACCACATGTGGACAGTGTGGGACTCAATCAAGGGATTGGGGCATTTAGTTTTGGGAAGCTAACTCCAGATGATAATGTTGATGATTTTCTAGAGTCTTTTGAAAGAGTGGCACAAGCATTAGCATGGCCAGAGACCCAGTGGGCAGTAAGGCTGGCAGCCTCATTAACTGGAGAGGCGCTTGCAGCTTACAGAGCAATGCCAGCAGCCCAGGCTTTGAATTATAAGGATGTAAAGGCTGCTATTAGAGATCACCTAGGGTTGTCTATTTCAGAGTATAGGCGAATGTTTAGAGCTACTACATTGAGAGTGGGTGAAACACCCAGGGCTCTGAGTCAGAGAATCAGAGGTTTAGCTGTAAAATGGTTGGAGCCTGAGCAAAAGACGGTAGAAATGTTATTAGACATTATAATGCTTGAACAATTTATGTCTGCGGTCCCTAAATATTTGCACACTTTCCTTATACAGCAAAATTGCCAAAATCTTGGAGAGGCAACCATGCTAGCAGAGAGATTCTTGGAAGCCACGCAGGCTTGCCATAGAATGGGTGGCCCTGTGAAGATTGGTGCTGAAGCAAGATGTGCTGTATCAGAAAAGAAAACAATTAAAAATGTTTCTGAAAATGAATGTACTGTATCAAACCAGATGACACAGTGGAGTAGAAAGAAATGTTTCAAGTGTGGAAAATGGGGACATTTAGAAAAGAGATGCCAGACACACACTAGCTTAATGGGTGTGGATTTAAAACAGCCCAAAGAAGGATTTCTTTTGATGGTTGATGTGCAAGGAATTACCACAAATGCTTTGTTAGACTCTGGGGCAGACCAGAGTATGATGTCAAAAAGACTTTGGAAGAGGATAGAGGCCCAAGAAGGATTTGTGCCTAGAACCCCTGAAAGCCAAGTTCACATCAGATGCATTCATGGTGCTGCAACATCATATCCCACCTATAGGCTAAAGGTTAAGTGCCTGGGGGAACAAGAGGAAGTCCTGTTAACAGTGGTGCCTAGGCTACCCTTTGATTTGGTTCTAGGAAGGGACTGGCCAAGATTTAAGCAGGGACTAGTGAAAGGGCTAGGAAATAAGGAGGGCGAAGGAATAATGGAAATAGCTCCCGGGCCTTTCTTTGGAAGTCCTCAGTCCCCAGCTAAAAAGATGGTTAAGCTTTCAGAAGGCCAAACTATGGGTAATAAGAGGGGCCTTGTATCCACCCGCTCGCAGGCTAAGGTAGAGACCCAGCAGAAGGAGGAGGGGGAGCAGGCAGAGTTATTAGGAGACTTACCCTCTCATGATGATTTAATAACCCCATCATCTGGTAAAGTAAGAAAGTAGAAAGCACAAAAGCGGCGTGAGAGACTTTGCAGAGCACAGGGTAGGGCTGAGATGTTAGCTGGTCAAAGTTTACCCTGGGTGCCAGCTGAGTTAGTGGCAAAGTTTCCTAACTTTCCACAAGAGCAGCGAGCTGATCAAGCTCTCACCCGAGCTTTTAAGTATGCTCAGGAGGTCAGGGAGGAGTTGCCCAGATTCAGACTAGATAATGAAATATTATATAGAGAGAGTCAGGACCCCAGAAATGGGACCATACGTAAACAATAGGTGGTACCCACAACTTTCAAAGGGCTAGTACTTAGATTAGCACATGATCATCCAGTGGGAGGTCATAAAGGGATGCAAGGAACGCTGGATCAAATACTTATG
Source organism: Ichthyophis bannanicus (assembly GCA_033557465.1). Lineage (NCBI taxonomy): Eukaryota > Metazoa > Chordata > Amphibia > Gymnophiona > Ichthyophiidae > Ichthyophis > Ichthyophis bannanicus. Next base: position 369,663,959 of record CM066032.1, on the reverse strand, counting down.
CGTTTTTACTGGCCAGGTATTTTCAAAGAAACTGCCCAGTTTTGTGCTGCATGTCCAGCGTGTCAGCGAGTTACAGCGGCTCACCCACCGGTGGTGCCATTGATTCCCATGCCAATTATTACAGACCCAATTGGTCGCATTGCCATGGATATTGTAGGCCCATTAGTCAAAACGCCCCGAGGTTTCCAATACATCCTAGTTATGGTAGATCAGGCAACAATGTTTCCCTGGGCCATACCATTGAGGAATGTTTCGCAAAAACAATAGCTTTAGAGCTAGTAAAATTGTTTTGTGAAGTGGGATTCCCAAGTGAGGTGTTGACTGACCGAGGGTCAAATTTTGTATCCAAATATTTGGCCCAGGTCTGGGATGCCTTTGGCATTCATCACGTGAAAACCTCAGCCTACCATCCACAATCAAACGGTTTGGTGGAGAGATTCAACCAAACTCTCAAACAAATGTTGAGAAGAGGGTTAGCGGGAGAGGTAAAAGAATGGGTTATGTTATTGCCCTTTGCCTTATATGCCTGCAGGGAAAGAATTCAGGTGTCCCTAGGTGTAACTCCATATGAATTGATGTATGGTAGGGCTCCACGGGGTTTGTTAGATATTTTGAGGGAACAATGGATTGATCCTGAACCAGGAAGTCAGGAAGTGCCACAGTTTCTACGTGACCTGAGAGCACATTTGAAAAGGACCTCGCAGGTTGCTGAGAGGAACCTGCAGGACAGTCAAGTGCGCCAGAAAGGGTGGTATGATAGGAAGGTCAAAAGCCGCCAATTAAGCATTGGTGAAAAGGTTTTGATTCAAGTAGCAGGAACTGCTCCAAAGTTTGAAGTACAGTGGAAAGGGCAATGGAAGGTTGTTAAACAAGTGAGCCCAGTATCTTATATGGTAGAAAATGCAAGAGGGCATAGGCAGACCTACCATATTAATGTACTTAAGTCTTGGAAGGAGAGGCCTGTAAATAATAATGACCCTGAAGCCAGTCAGGAAGTAAGTGAGCTTCAAAAAGAGAACACTCTCGTAGGTATTACGGACTGTAAGAAAGAAGTTTCACCAGTGACACCAGTCTGTAATAACTTAAGCAGGGGGGTATGTGATAAGGAAGCTTATCATAGCTCAGAAAGGAGCTATAGAAAAGGTGAAGTGACTCTGAACAAGCAACCTGTCAGTTCTGGTAGAAATAAGAAAACAGAATTTTCCCATAAAAGACTACCAGTCCCAGAATGCACCAGGTTTCCAACAGCCATTAGAGGAGCTGAAGTGAGGAAACGTGTGTTCAATCAGGAGGGCTATGAGGTAATCCCTAAGCACTCATCTCAAAGGGCAGGGCCTGATTCAGCACAGCTGCGCTATGTTAGGGAGGAGCACTCATCTAAGCAGAATAAAGGTAGAGTTTATTCTACAGAGAATTATCCTGAGAATCAGCTTGAGCTTGATCATCTTCATCATCAAGAGGATCATCAGAAGCAGAAGCCAAACCGGACGGACAGAGAGGGAAAGAAACCCTTTGGAAGAAAGAGGAGAAAAGCCTTTGAGAGGTCTAGAAGAGTCCAGAGCAGTACGTATACTGGGAGGCATTCCAAGGGCCAGCATATACCATTGGACTGGGGAAAGCCAGAGGAATGGTGCTGCAGAGCTAGGAATCTCCAGACGGTACCTGTGAAAGAGACGGCTGCACGTGGAAGGGATCCTAAGACCCGTGCCAGAAGGTATGTGAAGAGAGATCCAGTGTCCAGGGATCTGGATTGGAAGGCTGGACATAAGAACTGGACTACATATTGGCCAGGCTATATAGAGAGGAACTCTAACAGCAATGGAAGCTCAGGTATGAACACTGATCTATGCCCTAGCTATAACCTTGAAAGACAGCAGGGAAACAAGTATTCTCCTGAAAGTGCTCTATTGAGAGATTCATCTGTGCCAATCCATGATATTGAACCCATGCTTGTTGAAGAAGGGGGAATGATAGCAGATGAAGAATGTGTTTACATGGACTGCTCTCTGTCTAAACTCCTTTGGTGATTTTCTGTTATAAAATACAGCAACCATCACAAAGAAATACAAACTTGTTCTTTAATCTACTCAGAAAAGCTCCTGAGTAGGGTTTTTTTTTAGCCACGCATTAGAAAGCAAGCCAGCTAAGGGGTTCCAGCTGGATAACTGCTAGCAATTGAGACTTACCTAATTGCTTGTGAGCTAGGAGAGAATCACTTCTGAATCTATGTGGGAAGATATAAGAAGTTAACCTGAAAAGAACAGTTTTTTTTCTTTCTTTGTAGCTTTTGGTTTGTTGTTTGATACTTGCTAAGAGAATATTAGCTAAGCCTACAGAAAAGACCAGTTTGTTATCAACCCGGTCTTATTTCTTTTGCTTTGATTGCCTGATAAGTTAAAATGTTGTTTTCCTGATTTTGTTTTTTTTTCAAGTTTAACACTGAAAGCAAGTAACCTGATTTATGTGCTACCAAGCATATCTGTGTTGGGAGAAATAACCCCATAAATAAATATCTTATTGGCTTTACCCAAAAGCACAACTAATTATTGTGAGCAGCTGTGTCTGGTGTGAATGAACTGCATTGCCCACAATCCCTTGCAAATCATATAGATATATGCACTTGCCAAGACTGTGAAGATGCTCACCCAGGCAGCCGTCTGACAACTCTCATGGCAAAGGTAGCAGAAATAGCAAACGTTCTGTATTCCTTTCATACAAACTTTCAAAGCTTCTTTATATTGCTATTCTCTACAACAAAAAGAGCAGTCCATGCTACAAGGATCAGTGGTTAAGGTAGGCAAATCATTTTCTACCTGTATGTACTCCTCTGAGTTAATGGAACTACGGTCTTCTTCAAGCTTCTGATGTTTCCCTGCTTTCAGCTCTAAAAACTGCTGAAATTCTTTTAGGAGCAATTCAGCCTGCTTGTTATCAGGTTGGCAGTTTTCAGTAAGTGTTATGCCCTTCTCCCAGTCACTAACTGTTTCTATTGCAGAGCTTTGCTTATACAGTTCAGGGCAATGAAAAGGTTTCTTCAACAAAGCACTAAAGATAGGAAACTGTGCTTTACCTTCTCCAGCATTGTTTGTATAAGAACTGACTTCTTTCTGCAAGACTCCTCTCCTGTTTGGAAGCTCAGGAGTTTTGTGGTTAATTCTTCAGTTAGGAGAATTTCCCTTAGGAAAGTTTTCTCCTTGCTGTAACTTTCTATAGCACTGCCTGCCAGTATAGGAAGTACCTTCTCTCCACGTGTTGGTTTTTCTGGGCTTCCCAGGTCCAGGCTCTATTCGGTAGAAAGAGTTTCCTTCAGAGTGTGCCTGCCTTTGAGGCTTTCTATTCCAGGGTTCTATCTTCTCCCAAGATTCTAAAGCATTGCTCCGTCCATTCCTTATAGGACTCCTCTTAGTAGTGCCTTTAGAACTCCTTGCAGAACCTATCTTGCTCCTCCTCACAGACTCTGACTCACTCTTAGTGTCAGACTCCAAACTCCACTTGGACTCTGACCTTGACCTGGACTCCAACCGACTCTGCCTAGCAGCCCTGTTCAAGGCTTTAAAAAGGGCTTATTTTCCTGGCACACCTTGTCCAACCCCTGGGTGTGCCCAATCAGCATTGAAGCCTAACTCCTCCCCTGGGGTGGTGTCTGTGCTCAGCTCAGCAGAGCAGTGTGTTTTTTTCAAGTCAGAATTGAAAATCCTGTGTGAATCCTTTCCCTTCTTAGGATTTTCCTCAATCTCCATCTCTTCTGGAGGGCATTCACCACAGATCCCCCCCCTTAAGATATCACGGGCTGGCTTCTGACAAGGGGCACAGCACGTGATATGGCTTAGGGCGTCCGCGTTCAGATGGAGTTTTCCGGCTCTATGCTCCACTTGAAATTCGAAGGCCTGAAGAGCCATGAACCATTGTGTTAGCCTTGCATTGTGATTATACATTTGTTTAAGCCACTTCAATGGAGCGTGGTCTGTGATCAAGGTAAATCTTCAGCCCGTAAGATAAAAGCGCAGTGCATCAATGGCCCACTTAATGGCCAGACATTCGCGTTCTATCGTAGAGTATCGTCTTTCAGCCGGGGCCAGCTTCCGGCTGAGAAATAGCACCGGGTGTTCTGTGCAGTCGTGCCGCTGTGACAGTACTGCGCCAAGGCCTGTCTCAGACGCGTCTGTCTGCACTATAAAAGGTTGGGTGAAATCAACACCCCTCAGAACTGGTGCTGCACATAATTTATCTTTCAGAAGTTGGAATGCCCCTTCAGCATCGTCCCGCCACTTCAGTTGATTAGGTGCGTTCTTTTTTAACATATCGGTCAAAGGAGCACTCTTTTCCGGAAAACCCGGGATGAACCGTCTGTAGTAGCCCACTAAACCGAGGAAGCTCCTTAACTGCTTCTTATTAGTAAGTTTTGGGAAGGCTTGAACACTGGCTATCTTATCGGTGAGAGGTTTCACCTCACCATTGCCCACCAGATGGCCCAAATATTTTACTTCCCGTCCTCCGAATAAGCATTTAGCTGGGTTTAATGTGAGGCCAGCGTCTCGTAGTGCCCTAAGAACAGCCTCAACTCTAGGGAGATGTTGGGTCCAGTTGTCACTATGTATGACCACATCATCCATGTACGCGACCGCGTAGGCTTGATGTGGTCGCAAAACTAGGTCCATTAGGCGCTGACACATGGCGGCAGCTCCGTGCAGGCCAAAGGGCATTCTTTTAAATTGGTATAAGCCGATTGGAGTACTGAATGCCGTCTTCTGCCATGCATCTCTGGTCAGTGGAACCTGCCAGTACCCCTTCGTCATGTCCAGGGTGGTGAGGTATCTGGCACGGCCTAGGCGATCAAGGAGCTCTTCGATCCGTGGCATCGGATAGGCATCAAAGCGAGATATCAGGTTGATTTTTCTGAAATCGATGCAGAAGCGCATGGAGCCATCTGGTTTGGGTACCAGAACAATTGGGCTGTTCCATGGGCTTCGGGACTCTTCGATTACACCCATCTGTAGCATCTCTTGTACCTGCCGCACAACCTCTTCCTTCTTTGCCTCCGGCAACCTGTATGGCTGTTGGCACACGATCTCACCAGGTGGCGTTATGATCTCGTGGGTGATCAAATCCGTCTTACCCGGCATTGGCATGAGGACATCCTTATACCTGGCCAGTAGCTGAGCAACGTCCTGCTTCTGTGCCCAGGAAAGGCCTTCATCAAGTCGGGGCTTCGGATTACTTTTGCACTCAGCCAGTTGTGGCCCAAGATCTTCCTCTTCTTTCTCCTCCACAACTGCCGATAAGCCCTGGAGGCTGGTGCCCCCTGTCGACCCAAAACCTCCTGTTCCGTGGGCTGTTGTTGACGGGGTGGACACTTCCTCAAGAGGAGGCAGACCCACGCGCTCACAAATTAATTGCGCTATTCGATCGCCAACAACTATCTTGAAGTCCTCCTTTCCAAAATTAAAAAGGAGAATTTTTATAGAGTCTCTGTAATCCGGGTCTATAACTCCGGCCCCAACATCAATAAAATGTTTTACGGCGAGGCCCGATCATGGGGCTATTCGGCCGTAACAGCCTAATGGAATCTCCATCTGTAAAGCCGTATCTACTAGGGCTTTTCCTTGCCTCGGAACCACGACATCTTCTGCGCTACAAAGGTCGAATATCGCAGAGTTAATCGAGGCTCTCTTGGGGGCCTGAGCATTAGGGCTCATTTTGCAATATTTGAGAATGAAGACTGGTTTTCTTACAGCTTCCTCTTTTGGGACTCCCGTTTTCCGCTTTGGCTTCCTTAGCTGAGCAAACAAGGGACTAGGAACCATGCTTTTCTCCGTGGTTTGGGCCAAGGCTTCCACTGGGGGTTCTCGGGAACCTCCCTGTTCTTTTAGTAGTAAGCCCTGTTCTACCCCTTTCTGGAACTGCGGCCAGTCTCTTCCCAAAATTATAATGTGCGGTAGCTTAGGTACTACCACTATGGGGATTTTCCTATTGGCTCCCAACCCTTTCACTTGGAGGTTGTATACAGGGTACAATGAAGTGCCTCCATGAACGCAGCAAATTTTTACTGTGTGTACAGGCTAAATTGCTACCCCTGAGGCCTCAACCTGCTGCCATAGCGCTTTAGACAACATTGATTGTTCTGCGCCAGAGTCTAGTAGCGCTGTGGTAGCAATTCCCTGCACCTCAACCTCAATTAGGAAACCCTCTCTGGCCTTCTGTGCATTCACTGCTACTAAAGCTGTCTTTAAATAACAATTTTTCTGTACATGGCCCTCTTGACCGCATTTAAAACATTTCCTATGCGAGATCGGACCTTTCATAGATGGCATGCACATTCTTCCTGTCTCATCACTTAACCTCCACCTCCTTTCTGATTCTCGTATTGCTGTCCCCTTGAAAGCGCTGCCGCCTTCATGGGCCGTTAACTTGGCTTCCATGAAGCGTTCCGTGAGGTCAATAGCCTCTTGCGGGGTTTTACAGCTTTGTAAAATCAGGAAGGTACGCATTTCGGTGGGTAAAGCACTCATATATTGCTCTAATATGAGACTATCTATGATTGACTCCTTAGACCTTCTCCCTGGATCCAGCCATTTTGTTTACTAGCATGCGGATCCTGTAACATAAGGCCTTTGGGGTCTCATTTGGCTTTAACTTTACCGCTCGCAGGAGATTATGATAAACCAGCGGTGTGAGGCCTAGCCTCTCCTTGACCGCTTTCTTGAGTTCATCATAATTCCCAGCGAGAGCGGGTGGCATGGCTCTATATGCGGCCATGGCCTCCCCTGTAAGGGATGCCGCAAAACGGATGGCCCAATGTTCCTTTGGCCAAGCACTCAAATGCGCCACTCTCTCAAAGCTTTCTACATAATCATCAATATCATCAGAGTCCTTAAATTGTCCAAAATTAAACATGGTCCCTGTGTGCAAATTAAGCGCAGCTGGCACTGAAAAACCTGGTGGAGCGGTTGTTGGCTCCGGCGGCTTCTTCTGCTCGGTGACCCATGTTTGCAACATGTCCAGCAACGGTTTTTGTTGAGCTTGAAGGTTCGCGACATTTCTCTCTTGTGCCTCCAAGGTCAGGTCCCTTTGCCTTTCTAGCTGTGTTGCCATCCATTTGAAAACTTCTTGTGGATCGAGAGACATTTTTGGAATCTCTGTAAGCACAAACACAAAGAGAAACCCAAGTGCGATACCACAAAAAATGTGAGAGAAAAAAAAATTTTTTTTTTCCAAACTAGGCCCAGCTATCACCCTTGCCCCAGTATCCTGGCCTCTCCCGGGTGGATACTTTTTACCTTGCTTAGGTGATGCGTCATGCTCTACCAACAACGTTGCAGCCAGTAGCCCTCTGATGCTGTGGTTTCTTCCCTTCTGGATAGTCTGCAGATGGGCTCCTCCTGGGCAGTTGCCTCCTGTAGATCTTCCGTGTTGGCACACTTTAGCGCATGCGCAGTATCCTCAAGACGATGCCACTTGCGATGCTCCTGCCTGTGCCCTGGAGCTTACAGGCAGGAGTGGCCTTATTGTCCCTTGAGTATAGGTAGAACTGTTCCCTATGAATGCTAGGAACTGAAGTCTACTTCTATTTTCTTTAGGGAATAAATTGTAGTTGCGACCAAAGATGGTAAGGCTTTGCAAGAATAAGAACATAAGAACATAAGATATGCCATAATGGGTCAGACCAAGGTCCATCAAGCCCAGTATTATGTTTCCAACAGTGGCCAATCTAGGTCATACGTACCTAACAGTTTCCCCAAGGGACACAGGTTCCACAATGCTTGTATTGGTTCAAACATTGATATCCTGGGTCCCTTCTTAATAATGGTTTATGGACCTTTCCTCCAGGAACTTGTCCAAACCTTTTTTAAACCCAGCTACACTAACAGCCTTTACTACATCCTCCGGTAACAAATTCCAGAGTTTGATTACACGTTGAGTGAAAAAATATTTTCTTTTATTAGTCTTAAATAGTTTACCCTGTAGCTTCATTTATTTGTATTGGGGATGTTCTCCAGCGCATCAAAATTCATAGATACAAACGTAAAGGTGCAACTTTTAACATAAGCAGAAGTAAACAGGAACTCAGGAACAACTGAAATTGAATTAGCTTTAATTCAGCTTTTCATATTTAGAGGAGCTTAAACTCAGCATTGCCTCGAGTGGTAACTCAAGAATATTGCAGCCTCACATTAACAGCTCTTCAGCTCACAGCGTGGCTTTAGAACACAGGTGCAAACAATTATGAACTCTCACGGCAAAGGTAGCAGAAATAGCAAACGTTCTGTATTCCTTTCATGCAAACTTTCAAAGCTTCTTTATATTGCTATTCTCTACAACAAAAAGAGCAGTCCATGCTACAAGGATCAGTGGTTAAGTTAGGCAAATCATTTTCTACCTGCATGTACTCCTCTGAGTTAATGGAACTACGGTCTTCTTCAAGCTTCTGATGTTTCCCTGCTTTCAGCTCTAAAAACTGCTGAAATTCTTTTAGGAGCAATTCAGCCTGCTTGTTATCAGGTTGGCAGTTTTCAGTAAGGGTTATGCCCTTCTCCCAGTCACTAACTGTTTCTATTGCAGAGCTTTGCTTATATAGTTCAGGGCAATGAAAAGGTTTCTTCAACAAAGCACTAAAGATAAGAAACTGTGCTTTACCTTCTCCAGCGTTGTTTGTATAAGAACTGACTTCTTTCTGCAAGACTACTCTCCTGTTTGGAAGCTCAGGAGTTTTGTGGTTAATTCTTCGGTTAGGAGAATTTCCCTTAGGAAGGTTTTCTCCTTGCTGTAACTTTCTATAGCACTGCCTGCCAGTATAGGAAGTACCTTCTTTCCACATGTTGGTTTTTCTGGGCTTCCCAGGTCCAGGCTCTTTTCGGTAGAAAAAATTTCCTTCAGAGTGTGCCTGCCTTTGAGGCTTTCTATTCCATGGTTCTGTCTTCTCCCAAGATTGCTCCGTCCATTCCTCATAGGACTCCTCTTAGTAGTGCCTTTAGAACTCCTTGCAGAACCTCTCTTGCTCCTCCTCACAGACTCCGACTCACTCTTAGCGTCAGACTCCGACCTCCACTTGGACTCCGACCTTGACCTGGACTCCGACCGACTCTGCCTAGCAGCCCTGTTCAAGGCTTTAAAAAGGGCTTCTTTACCCGGCACACCTTGTCCAAACCCTGGGTGTGCCCAATCAGCATTGAAGCCTAACTCCTCCCCTGGGGTGTTGTCTGTGCTCAGCTCAGCAGAGCAGTGTGTTTTTTTCAAGTCAGAATTGAAAATCCTGTGTGAATCCTTTCCCTTCTCAGGATTTTCCTCAATCTCCATCTTTTCTGGAGGGCATTCTTCACCACAATACCTAGAGATCCTAGAGGTGGTGATCACGAACAGCGGTTACAGCTTTGTGAACAAAAATGGATTTATCTGCTGAATACGGTCGTTCCCAGTGGCCTCAATATGCAAATTGATTGGCACACTATTTTATAATAGACTGGCCAGTGTATTATCATTATTCTTTTATAATGATTTTCATTGCTTACTTGCAGGATGTTCTCCTGTAGTGGGTTCCCCCTTAGCAGTTGCAATGTTCCAAAGTTCATCGTGATTGACAGCTCGAAGTCACCTGGTGTAAGTGACGTCAGGCGCCAAGTGAGCAGCAGCTATATGAGCCCTCACCTCTGTTTATTCAAATATAAGCTCTATGACTTTTATCAAGGATTTGCCAGTATCAGATGGCCTGAAGCAGGGTTGAATGGTTTTTGAAGACAACCCAAAATGTGTGGCACGTCACTTTTGATATTCTGGCATGCTATCTTTTGGGAGATCATCATTTGAGCTAAGTGTGAAGTTTTATTCATATATTTAATAAAAGGGAGATGTCGCGGTGGTGTGTGGTCAATTTCCACTCACTTTGACGACTGACTCCAACAAAAAAGAATAGGTTTTGGGTTCAATATATGTTGGAATATGGTAGATTGATGCCTTTTCTCATAGCACAGGCTGACTACACAGCAACTGCAGGTCAACCCAGTAAATGTCAGCTGTGCTTACTGGGATCGGGTAGACCCACAGCTAAGGCACTTTGCAGGGTACCTTAGGTTTTCCAGCTGAGGTGATGGTTCATTTTTGGTGGACACACTGATATTTGCTATGGGGTATTTGTACACCATCCTATGTTGCCAGCAAAACCCCCAGCAATAACGTGAGCAATGCCATATAGGAAGGTGTGAGTGCCGGCTTCCACGTAGCATGCACTGTGTATCGCCCAATAGGAGGCACGTTGGCTGTTTTTTTTTTTTTTAAGTGTTTATTTAGATTTTCTCAAATGCAAGAAACATACAGAAGAAACCAAATACCACTCAAAATGATACATTCAAGAACATAATATCACACCAGTATACAAAACACATCAAGGGAGAGAAAGCCACTTTACTCCCCTAAGACGACATTATTCTATTGTTTCATACCTCTCCCTTGACCTCTGACATTACTCAATTGGACCTTTGTCTTTCCCAGATTTCCTCTTGGCTATCTCACAATTTTCTGCATCTGAATCCATTAAAGTCCACAGCTATGTGGGTCTCATTATCTGGTTCCTGCCCTTCCCTGGCTCCCTCAATTGATTCTGTCTCTCTCCCTCTTGTGTCATCTTTTCGCTATCTGGGTGTCATTCTCGATTCTACGCTTTCCTTTCATCAGCACCTCACCTCCCTTACGCGTCGTTCTTTTGCTGCTCTCCGTCAGATCAGGGCTGTCCGTTCCCTTCTTCCCTTTTCGTCTCTAGTCACCCTTGTCCTAGCCCTAGTTATAAGTCGCCTGGACTACTGCAACGTTTTCCTTGCGAACCTCCCAAAATATCAACTTCTTCGGCTTCAGCGCATTCAAAATGCGGCTGCCCGCCTTGTCACTTTCACACACCGTTTTGACCATATCACACCTATCCTTCTCCGTTTGCACTGGTTGCCACTCAGTTTTCGTTTCCATTATAAGTTCCTTATTTTGATCCACCGCGCTCTCCACACCAATACTCCTCTGTATCTTGCGGATCGGATCGCACTTCACACTCCCTACCGTCAACTCCGCTCTCTTCATGCAAATCGCTTATCCCTCCCCTCTCCGTCACAAGCACACCTCGAGCAGACCCGTCACGCAGCTTTTTTCTTCTTAGGTCCAGTGTTGTGGAATGCACTACCCTCGTCCCTCCGTTTGGAACCTTCATACCCTCAATTCAAAACACTACTCAAAACCCACCTGTTTCAGCAAGCTTTTCATCTCTCCCCCGATGGTCCTCCCTGATGTTTCTTTAGTTGTGGTATTTGTTTTGTTTTATTTGTGTATCTGTCCGGTTGTGTATCTGTTTTTACTCATAGTCTGTTCTGTTTACCCTACTACGGGCCTTTTTATTACTGTTTGTATTTTTACTTTATTTTAGTTAATCTGTGCGTTAAAACAATGGCCTTGTGGCCTTTTATTATTGTATGTATGGTTACTCTAGTTAAATGTGTTTTAATACACTGGCCCTCTGTTTGGTTGTTCCTTTTTGTCGTCTATTTGTTTATGCTTTTATACTTTGCTTTTCTGTTTTACTTTGGCGTTCTTTTCCTTGTCTTTGCATGGCTTACTTTTTATTGTACACCGCTTTATGTTTTGCAACGGAAAGCGGTTTATCAAATTTTAATAAAGATAAAGATAAAGATAAGGGAGGGAATCATATAATAGAAGAAAAAAGGTGTTAGCAAAACTCCAATCAGGGAGCCAAACAATCAAGCCATCCCACCTATACACCCTCCTGCCCACCATCACCTTCGTTATCCACTAGAAACTGACGTAGCGAAGCCACATCAGTATGAATATAATCACGACCTTCATAAGTGACTAAACAGCGACAGGGGAACTTCAAAAAAAAAAGAAGCCCCCAACGCAAGCACTCTAGCTCTAAGCTCAAGAAACTGCTTCCGACGGGCCTGGGTGGCCTTACCCACATCAGGACAAACCTGAAGTTTGTATCCACAAAACAACTCATCTTTGCACTTGAAATAAGCACGGATAATCTTCAATTTAAGTGATTCAGACCCGAAGGTCACCACCAAAGTACATCGCTTTGGGATGATATAAAGTGAATCCTGTAGAAACTCAGTAAGATTAGGACCGACCAAGTCAGCCAAAGGAAAATCATCCTTGGCCTGCTCGGAGGCCCTAATCCTGGGAAAAAAAGAATACATTTGCACAATATCTACCGAATTCTCCAAATGCAAGATTTCAGATAGATACTTTTTCAACAAAATCTCAGGTGATAATAAGTGCGTGGATGGAAAATTAAGAAAACGAAGGTTCCTGGCACGCTGGTGATTTTCAAGCAACTCCAATCTATAGGAAACAGAGGAAATATCCTTAAGATAACCAAGATGAACGTCTTGATATGAGTGGAGTTGAGAATCTACCAGAGTCAGGGAACCAGCAAAATTGGTCATTTGATCGTCAATAACCTTAACCTTATTAACAACATCATATGAGAAATTACATAGAGAAGTAACAGTAGAAGACAAGCGTGTGTCAATTTTCTGAAGCATTAACCAAATATCTGCAAGAGTCACCTCACTTTTAAGTGATAAGGAATCATTTTCGGATGCAGCAGGGTCCACTGGAACTAACACCGGAAGTGGAGCAGGTGAAATTAATTTCAAAGGAGTAGACGAAAGAGTAGGCTGAGGGAAAGGAGGTGGTGTCCGGATGTCCGGGCTCAAGAAGGCCCCATCCAGAGACTGGCTAACAAGTGGAAGGGCAATAACATGTTTGTCCATGGGACCGGACACCTTACCTCCCTCTCCTGATGGTGCCTTGGCTGATGGCTTAGCCTTCCGCTTCCCCATGGACGAACCGAAACTGCTAGAGCTCTTATGTCACCAAAAGAGCACCAAAGGAGCACATAAGGAGCAAGACATGCCCCTTGCAACACGCCCCTTAGAACGCGCCCCCGCGGGCTGCGAACACGCGGCCACGTGTAAGCCGGCTGTGTTTTGTAGGGCTCATGGGGGGGTCCTCCACTCCAGGGGCGGCCTCTCAGTGCCTGCAGCTGACTCACCAGGCACCGGGCTCCAACCAGCTGCTTGCTCCGCGGCAAGAAAAAACACCGCGGCTGCTCCCACACCAGGCAGATCTCTCTCCAACAGCACACAACGCCGGCTAGGTTTTGTAGGGCTCGTGGGGGGGTCCTCCACTCAGGGCCGGCCCGTCCATTGAGCAAGAATGTTTTTTGCACAGTGCCCCGCGTTTCAGGGGGCCCCGCGCAAAGAACATTCTGCTTTTTTTTAAAAAATTACATTTAAAAAAAAAACCTGTCTCTGGCTGCTGCCGCTGCCGCGTCCGTCGCAGCAGCGGCAGAATGGAGTGTCCCGCGGGTCCCCTTCTCCTCGTTGAGCCCTCTGCAAGGGCTTTCAGATTCGCGAAGGGAGAGTGCTCCCTCGCGTCTCTGTAAAGCCCGCAGGGGCTAATGGGAAATTTCCCATCTGCCCCTTTAGACGCGAGGGGCTGATGGGAAATTTCCCATTAGCCCCTGCGGGCTTTACAGAGACGCGAGGGAGCACTCTCCCTTCGCGAATCTGAAAGCCCTTGCAGAGGGCTCAACGAGGAAAGGGGGCCCCGCGGGACACTCCATTCTGCTGCTGCTGCGACGGACGCGGCAGCGGCAGCAGCTAGAGCCAGGTTTTTTTTTTAAATTTGCCAGAAGGGAAGGGAAGGGAAGGGGAGGGGGGGTTAAGACTGGTAATGGGCTGGGGGGGCTGATGGAGGCTGTCTGGAAATGGGGTGATGGGGGGTTAGGACTGGAAATGTGCTGGGGGGGGGGGTAGGACGGGAAATGTGCTGGGGGGGGGTTAGGACTGGAAATGGGCTAGGGGGTTAAGACTGGTCATGGGCTGGGGGTTGATGGAGGCTGACTGGAAATGGGGTGATGGGGGGTTAGGACTGGAAATGTGCTGGGGGGGTTAGGACTGGAAATGTGCTGGGGGGGGTTAGGACTGGAAATGTGCTAGGGGGGGGTTAGGACTGTAAATGTGCTGGGGGGGGTTAGGACTGGAAATGGGCTAGGGGGGGGTTAGGACTGCTAATGGGCTGGGGCTGATGGAGGCTGACTGGAAATGGGGTGGGGGGGGGGTTAGGACTGGAAATGGGCTGGGGGGTTAGGACTGGAAATGGGCTGGGGGGGTTAAGACTGCTAATGGGCTGGGGCTGTTGTAGGCTGACTGGAAAAGGGGGGGTGGGGTTAGGACGGTAAATGGGCTGGGGGGGGTTAGGACTGGAAATGGGCTAGGGGGTGTTAAGACTGGTAATGGGCTGGGGGTTGATGGAGGCTGACTGGAAATGGGGTGATGGGGGGTTAGGACTGGAAATGGGCTGGGGGGTGGTTAAGACTGGTAATGGGCTGTGGGCTGATGGGGGCTGTCTGGAAATAGGGTGATGGGGGTTAGGATTGCTAATGGGCTATGGGGGGGTTAGGACTGCTAATGGGCTATGGGGGCGCTAGGACAGGAAATGGGCTGATGGGGAGGGGTTAGGACTTGAGGTGGGCTGATGTGGTTAGGACTGGTAATGGGCTGTGGGCTGATGGGGGGGGGTTAGGACTGGCAATGGGCTATGGGGGGCTGACTGGAAATGGGCTGATGGGGTTAAGACTGGAAGTGGGCTGATGGGGGGTTAGGACCGGTAATGGGTTATAGGGGGGGCTTAAACTGAAAATGGGTTGATGGGGGGCTAGGACTGGTAATGGGTTGGGGGATTGCTATGACTGGAAATGGACTGAGTGGACGGGGAGGCTTGAACTGCAAATAGCTGATGGGGAGGGAGCTTGGAATGGAAATGGGCTGTGAGGGAAGGGAGCTAGGACTGAAAATGGGCTGATGGAGCAGCTAGGATAGGACTGGAAATGGGCTGTTGGGGGGGGAGCTAAGATTGGAAATGGGCTGTGGTGGGGGCTTGAATTGAAATGGACTCATGGAGGGGCTAGAACTGGAAGTAGGCTCAGGGGGGGGCTTGGACTGGAATTGGGCTGAGTGGAGGGGAGCTAGGATTTGACATGGGCTGATGGTGGGGCTAGTAAATGACTAGAAATGGGCTGATGGGGGGCTCGGATGTGACATGAGCTGATGACGGGCCCCAGACTGACCCTGGATGGGGGAGCTAGGACTGGACACGGGCTGATGGGGGGCTAGGACTGGAAATGGGCTGATGCAGGGACTAGAAGGGAATGGATGCTGGGTGAGACTGGAACTAGAAGGGAGCTGATGTTGGGGGAGGATTAGAATGGGATGGGGCTGGGAGAGTAAAATGGAGAGGGGAAAAATATTTTGTGTGGGAGGGATGAAAAATCTACAATTGGCCGGGTATTGGGAGAGTAAGTGGGGATTGAGGATGGAGGGGTAAAATTTGTGTGGATGAAATAAGAATGAGGAAAGAGCAAAAGGAGAAAGATTAGTATGTTAAAGCAGATGTAGAGAGAGGATGGAAAGAAAACTAGAAGAGAGAAGAAAGGACAAATGGACAGCAGACGATGGAGAGTTAGCAGAAAACATGAAGAAACCAGAAGAAAGTGGCTGGAGCAATTGCAACTGAAAAAAAATGCACAAAAGGTAGAAAGATATCTCTTTATTTTGAATTTATTAACTGGAATATGAAAGCTCTGGGAAATGTGCATCATTAACGTCTGCGCTTTGTTTGGTACAAGAGGAAATTGATTTATAGTTTTATTTCTACAGTGTTGTTGTACATTCCAAGTTTGGCTTTTGGGGTTCCCAGTTTAATTATTGCCTTCCTGTTTCTAAATTGCGATTCCTTGTTTGGTGATGGTCTATGTTCTGCATGTGTAACTGAGCTGAGGTATTCTGTTTATGTAATTCCTATTTGACATTGCCACTTGTTCTCTTTCCCCAGTATTCTCTGAAATGTACTGGTTTAATATTTGCAGTGTTTCCTTTTGATAGGTAGGGTCTGGTGCTTTGTGAGTCCTGGTAATGCTGTCAGGATACAGCGGGTTTGCTATGGGTTCTAAATGGGCAGCATTTGTAGTAGTTCCTAATGTGCCTGGGGGTTGGCACTGGATTATAGTAATGTAGAAATCTTTTAGTCTTTCTTTATCCATACACTCATTAAGAGACATGTTTACTAAAAGTTAGTGTATGGTATCATTATGCAAATATGTATGCAAATAAGGCCACTTATGCAAATGAGGCCCCGCACCGAGTCTCCGCACATGGCCCCGCACCCCCCTTGGGCCGCCCCTGCCTCCACTCCAGGGGCGGCCTCTCAGTGCCTGCAGCTGACTCACCAGGCACCGGGCTCCAACCAGCTGCTTGCTCCGCGGCAAGAAAAAACACCGCGGCTGCTCCCACACCAGGCATATCTCTCTCCAACAGCACACAACGCCGGCTAGGTTTTGTAGGGCTCGTGGGGGAGTCCTCCACTCCAGGGGCGGCCACTCAGTGCCTGCAGCTGACTCACCAGGCACCAAGCTCCAACCAGCTGCTTGCTCTGCGGCAAGAAAAAACACCGCGGCTGCTCCCACACCAGGCAGATCTCTCTCCAACAGCACACAATGCCGGCTAGGTTTTGTTTACGCGTGGTAACCTTAACTTCGTGGCAGTGCTAGAAGAAGGTTTATAGAGCTGTAGCCTACTGGCTAATACAATGACCAGCAAGCCAGAGGTCATGAGTTCAATCCTTCAGGGGTCTCATCTGATTATGACTGTCTGGGGGTAATCTCTTTTGCAGCATGTAACAGTCTGCACATCTCTACAAACTGTGCTGCCAGCAAAAAAAAAAAAAAAACCCTCGCCTCATTGCCATCACCTACTGTGCCCTATAGGGCAAGGGGGGGGGGGGGTGTTTGGACACACACGTGGATTGGGGGCAGAACCTACAGACCCACCCTCTCGGGGCCAGGGTCTGCCACCAACAGCCCCACACTCTACATCTTTGCAATGGTGGCAGTGGAGGGACATGATGAAGGGCTGTGAGACTACCCCGGTCCTGCAGGGGAGAGGGCACCTTCCAAAGCACTGGATGAAGATCTGTTTGTATCACACAGAGCACTGGCAGTAGGCCTTTATATGCTCAGATGCCCCCACCACCATCTGACATTGACCAGCAGTAGGCACTGTCAGTCTTCATCCTGCAAGGTGCTCCAGCCATACACTTGCTAACAGCAGACAGTCTGCTGGCTACTACATAATGCATGTTCCTGGAGAAACTCTGTGCACCCAAAAATGGGAGGCGAGCACACACACCAAACAAGTATGTCAGGGACTGAGCCCCAAAACAGGGAACACATAGACATCACCTGAAATAAATACTGTATAGCACTATGGGATAACCTAGCCATGCCATGGTCACTGCTCATTCAGGGTGAGAGTGACCTCACAACATGACATGCTGTGGCCACCCTGTTCGTGCAGGGGGTGGTCAGGCACTACAATGTCCCAGCCATTGCCCAATGCCATGAGCAGATGCATCCTGCCCAGGCCGCCCTGTCCGGGCCATACCCATAGTACTTTGCTCCTCATTATGCACATTGGCAGGCTAACACTGGAAACAGTGCAAGCATTGTGGGCTCAGTAAGGTGTAGGCAGCCACAACACACTGGGTAAACATACACCCACTCCCACACCTATTTCAGCATTGTGCATGGATAGAAGTGGTTGGCAGCTCTGGCTGCCACACCAGTCCTGGGCACAGTGCAGGCATTGCTATGGTACTCAATACGGTTGGGTTCACTCCCCGTGGTGGAAAACACTGTCGGGAACAAACACTGAACCACAATCCACAGATATCAGAAAGGTTACTATGATGAATCTGTCAACAAATTGTGTTTAACATAGGATGTGTTATTTGACATTAATCAGAGAAACCTTTTGATATATGTGTAATGTGTTCCCAAGTTTAGGACGGCATTGCTTAGGTATGCAGGTGCTAGTATTGGGAGATGCTAGTCTGCGCAGGGTCCAACAGCCTGACGCTCCATGAGACATTGGATAGTGGAGCCTGTGGGTGTGGGTGTGGGTGTTTGTGCCGCTGCTCTAGGGCAGAGGTTCCCAACTCCAGTCAGGGTGGGCCGAACACGGTTCAGGTCTTCATGCTGTCCCTAATGAATATGCATGGTTACATTTGCATACAATGTGGACAGGGCATGTAATTATATCTCATTCCAATTTATTAGGGACATCCTGACAACCTGAATTGTGTTTGGCCCTCCAGGCCTGAAGGTGTGATACTCTGCTCTAGGGATTGCACATGTCTGTGCTCTGTAGGGTAAAATATAGGCATTTATGGCATGTTTCATTTATCTGCAATAAAGGTTCTGTCTTTCTTACCATGGTTTAGTATTGGGTAAAATGTAGGGACATGGTTTGCAGGGGCCACAGCTGGGACGTGAACCTGTGACCTTTTGCTCCTGAACACACTGGTTGTGTGTACTGCACTACACTGTTGTCACAGAGGCAGATCATTCCCTGGGGATACCATGACTGTACATCAGGCAGATCGTGTCTGTTACAGTGCACGGCACACACCTAATCGGGGCTTGGCTGTGGCCTGCTGTGGGCAGCTGCCACGGCCCCCTCCACCACCACCACCCCTCCGCCACCATGCTGACATGCCCTTATGCCGGTGGTGCTGGTGGTGTGCAGTCCCAGGCCTGCCAGTGTGCTGGTAGGCAGCTGCCTATGGTGTGGGTTCTTGGGTGGAGGTGCCTACATGGACATGCATGCTTCCCCCCGGCACCACCTGCCAATGTTATGTGCCCTTGGGGGTGCCTGCTGGGTAATATCCCCTGGGACACTGTGGGAAACACACTCATGCCCATGTTGGACCCTCGTCAGTTGCTGTCTTGCTGCTTCACGGTTTTGGCATTCCTATTTGCCACCTAGGCATCTGCCTAGTCCACACTGTGCCCCAGCTGCACCACAGCATGTGCCACCTGAAGCCCTCTGTATCCCATTTTCAGCATCAGTACAGTTGCCCTTTCCTACATGCCCACTCTGCTGTTTCGGCACATGTGCATGCCATAACAAACCTGCCCAATATAAACGAGACAAAACCCTGATCACCGCTATTTCAATGTGGGATCATTCACTTTGTAGGGGGACAGAGAATAGACCCTTCCAAACGTGATATCTTCTTTCTTATGCATTGTCAGTAGTGTTACTTTATGTTTATCATTAATATCACTATTGGCCAGCTTGGTTATTGGGATTTCAAGTGTGGTTCTGGTCATTTTATCTGTTTCTTTGCCTTTTTGGTTCCTGCACATGTATCACTACTATCACGTTTTTGGGTTTCCCTGCCTTTGCTGTACATTGCTGACTGAAATGTTTTCTCTCTCCTGCAAATGTGCCTAGCGCAAGGTTTTCACTGGTGCTAATTTTCTGAGCTTCATTTCACGGCGTTAATGTGCAAGGAGCCACTCCACGCCCACTCTCCGCCCATTGACCCCCTTCTCTCCGCCCCTGGGGAGCCTTCCTCCACCCTCTGGGGAGCCTTACTCCACCCTCGGCACACCTTACCGCCGCAGCAGATGTTATCGCATGATACATGACGTTATCAGGCGATAATGCATCATTATCACCCAATAACATCATGTATCATGCGATAACATCGCAGCTGCGCTGTTAGCGCTGTTTAGTAAACATACCCCTTAGAGTTAACACACGTTAACGTGCCACGGCGCCCACTATCGCGTGATACAGATTCTTGCTACCTTAGGACTGGAATGCCCACTTCTTATATGGCATGCTTCACATTATCACTGCAACTAGCGCCGGTAACATTAGGACGGTTTAGTAAACATACCCCATAGTTACAATATCCTTAGTGTAGTATTCGTTTAGAAGAGGAAAAATCTTTTCAGGAAAAAAAGTAGGACTGCTTCTTTTTGAGTGCAAGCACATTCTCACAGGAAGGAGGAGTGTAACACATTGAATAGGATATCACTGGTTATAGAATGCCATAAATGCCGGTAACTTACATGAGTAAGTTGCCGAGTTTCTTCCACTGATTTTTCCTCTTTATAGATTTGTTAAATGGCTTATCCAGCTTTACATGTGGCCAAATGCACATGCATTCCTGAACATCCTTATGCATGCTTGGCAGATCCTTTGTGAAAATATTGTCAGAATTATGTACATCCCGGCCTCAACATCACAGTTCCAAACTTCAAGTACTATGAAAATATCTGTCCTTCATGGTATATAAAAATAAAGGTAAAAAAAATCAAGCACACATGCTCACAAATTAATTATACATCAATTGTGTGTGAGGTACAATTTAATTGGTATACTTATAATAAACTTACAAAAACTAAAATAGTCTGAAAGTTCAGTGGCATTAGGAGGGAAAAGTAAATTATTTATGTAGTGTAAAGCCAGAATCAAAGTAAAAGCCAGTTAAACAAGAATTCATTGAGTTATTCTGGTTCAGGGACTGAAAAATGGAATAGCAATTTATAATTCAATAGCAAATATTAGAAACAGGACTTAAATTAAATTTGATACTTGTCCAATGTAATATTGTTTCTTCAATCAAAACTATGTGAAAGCAAAGAACATAAGGCAAGCATTCAATACTCTTGTCAAGATTTCTTGAATGATGAAGATCTCCACAAGCACTATACTCTCCCTACCTGCTGTGAAATGACGAGTCAAATAATTCATTTCAGAATGAATAGATTAAGAAAAAGGAATAGAAAAGTGAAGGTGATGAAATTAAAGTGATTTGGGGCCAATGATGCATGTTGAAAATGATCTTTGGAGTACTATGCTTTGTATTTTATTTGAGGTAGCACAATCCCCTGTGTAATCCAAAGGAAAGGGGCCAAGACCAATTGTATTTAAAATAGATTCTGAGCCAGAAACATTATTCCACTGTTACTAAGCCAATTCAAAATCTCATATCATTCTAATAACCAGCTACCAGCTAAAGGAATATATACTGGTTTGCCATTTACAAAGTTTCAGTACAAGGATTGCTGTCAAGACACAAAAGAAAAATGTGTTCATGTCTCATAGCGGTATTTAACTATGTTGATATTCATATCATTTCAACATTTCATTTCATGTATTTAATTTTCCAATTTGCCTGTTACCATAAAGGCACATTTTACAATGGGACGTCCAAGTGCAATCTGGGACATCAAAGCCAGAACGTCTGAAAAAAAAAAGCAGGCAGGTACAAGTTCGGACACAATTTCAGAAACATGGGGGTATGTTTACTAAACCGTCCTAATGTAACTGGCGCTAGGTGCAGCGTTAATGTGAGCAATGCCATATAAGGAAGTGGGCGTACCGGCGTTGAAGTAGCAATGACCGAGTAATGCGCGATAGAGGGTGCCTTGGCTCGTTAACGCGTGGTAACCTTAAGTTCATGCCTGTGCTGTGTTAGAAGCTATAGAGGTGTAGCCCACTGGTTAATACAATGATTGCTGAACCAGAGGTCATGGGTTCAATCACTCAGAGGTCTCATCTAATAAGGCTGTTCAAGGCAATCCCCTTTCCTGCCTGTAACACTCAGATACATCTCTACAATCTGTGCTGCCAGCAAAAACCCCCTCACCTCAGTGCTATAACCTAAGGCACCCCATAGGGCACAGTATAAAGTGCCCTGTCCTATTTCCTCTACCATTGTCCCCTCCATTTCTCATATTCTCAACCTTTCACTCTCCACTGCTACTGTCCCAGCTGACTTTAAACATGCTGTGGTCACGCCTCTCCTTAAGAAACCCTCACTTGATCCCTCTTGTCCTTCTAATTATCACCCCATCTCTCTCCTTCCTTTCATTTCTAAACTGCTCGAACGTGCGGTTTATCACCGTTATCTTGACTTCCTCTCTTCCCATGCTCTTCTGATCCCTTACAATCTGGTTTTCGTCCTTTGCACTCTACTGAAACTGCTCTTGTCAAAGTCTCCAGTGACTTGTTCCTGGCTAAGTCTAAAGGCCTTTACTCTGTCCTTATCCTCCTTGACCTTTCTGCTGCTTTTGACATTGCTGACCATGGTCTTCTCCTTGACACTTTGTCTTCCCTTGGCTTTAGGGACTCTGTTCTCTCTTGGTTCTCCTCATATCTCTCCCATCGCTCCTTTAGTGTATGTTCTGGTGGCTCCTCCTCTTCTGTTACCCCGCTCTCGGTTGGTGTCCCCCAAGGTTCTGTCTTGGGTCCCCTTCTTTTTTCTCTCTATACCCAATCCCTTGGTGTGCTTATTTCCTCTCATGGTTTTCAGTACCATCTCTATGCTGATGACTCCCAAATCTATTTCTCTACTCCTGATCTTTCTTCTGCTTTCCAGTCACGGATCTCTTGCTGTCTCTCTGCCATTGCTGCCTGGATGTTCCATCGTCACCTGAAATTGAAAATGGCCAAGACTGAACTTCTCGTTTTTTCTCCTAAAATTTCCTTTTCTCCTTCTTCTTTTTCAGTCTCTGTTGATAGCTCTGTTCTCCAACCTCTTTCATCTGCTCGCAATTTGGGTATTATTTTTGACTCTTCGCTCTCTTTCTCCTCTCATATCCAACTCATCGCTAAGACCTGTCGCTTCTTTCTCTTCAACATTGGCAAAATCCACCCCTTTCTCTCTGAGCTCACTACTAAAACCCTCATCCATTCCCAAATCACCTCCCGCCTTGATTATTGTAACCTCCTTCTTGCTGGTCTCTCTCAGTCTCATCTCTTCCCTCTTCAGTCTATTCAGCACTCCGCTGCCTGTTTGATTTTCCGTCAGCCTCGTTTTTCCCACATCACTCCTCTCCTCAGATCTCTTCACTGGCTCCCTATCCATTTCCGTATTCACTTTAAGCTTCTCCTGCTGACCTATAAGTGCATTCACTCTGTGGCTCCTCAGTACCTTTCTTCTCTCATTTCTCCCTATTTCCCTCCTCGTGTACTCCATTCTTCTTCCCAGTTGCTTCTTACTATGCCCTTCTCCTCTATTTGCCAACTCCAGATTCTGCTCTTTTCACCTTGCTGCTCCTTATGCTTGGAATAAACTTCCTTTGTCTATACATCAGGCATCTTCTTTGCCCCTCTTAAAACTCAAGTTAAAAGCTCATCTTTTTGCCTCTGCCTTTGGCTCTTGATTTTGCTGTTCTCCTTCCTTCCCCTCTTTTATTTCACCTTTCTTTCTTCCCCTTACACTTGTTCTTACCTCTTTCCTTTGTCCTGTCTCTCCTGCTCTTGTCTCTTTGCCCTTGTTCTTATCTTTTTTTCTACTCCTTTTCTTGCTTTGTCTTTTTAGATTGTAAGCTCTTTTGATCAGGGACTGTCTTTTTGTGTTTTCATTGTACAGCGCTGCGTGCACCTGTCAGCGCTTTATAAATACTTAGTAGTAGAAGTAGTAGTACTATAGGGTGCCTTGGTGGACAGGGCACTTTATAGGGCGCCTTATACAGCACCCTGGCTGAAAAGGCACTTTATAATGTGCCCTATAGGTTACGGCACTGAGGTGAGGGTGTTTATGGCTGGCAACACAGATTGTAGAGATGTGTCTGACTGTTACAAGAAGTAAGAGGAAATGCCTCAGGCAGCCTTATTAAATAACACCACTGTAGGATTGAACTCATGACCTCTGCCTCAGCAGTCATTGTATTAACCAGTGGGCTACACCTCTATAGCTTTTGCCATAGCACTGGCTGGCTACAGAAAGACTGTAGGTCACCACACAAACTGTCTGCTGTGGTTACTGGGATAGGGTAAACCCACCAGTACCCATGATGCACTGCATATAGAGAACAGCAGTCTGCATCTGATCACAGGATGGAGTATGCACCTCCAGGGCACCTCAGCCTGGTAGGGGGAAGTGACTGTGTGTGTTACAGGCACAGAGTAGCTACAGACCATGATATTGTGTGGGTCCTGTGCTCACCCTGAGGGTGAGGTGGGGCACCTAGAACCAGGTCTGCAGCACTCTGTTTGACTGAGATAGGCTATGGTGCAGGTTCTCATTGGTGCTAGCGTGTAGTAGGTTGTCTTTACAGACACATCTAGGGTACATCTATTTTCCCCAGTCATGTCTAGTCCTTGTGGACTATGATGTACCCAGAATAGTGCATATTGTGTGTGCTTGCTATCATCATTTATTTATTTACATTCTCTTATATATCATGCTATTCTGCATCAGTGCAGTTTACATTGAACAAACTGAAATTACATTGAACAGGGCATTATAACTTGGAGATAACTATTTTACAGGGAACATAGGCTATGGAGGGTTAAGTGGCTTGCCCAAGGGCAGAAGGAGCACCTGTGGGACTAGAAACCCCAGTCCTTCTGGCCCAAGGCTGCTGTCCTTTAGTGGGATTTGAACCCCAACCTTCCAGCCTGAAGTACCTTGCCCCAACCACTAGGCCACTCCTCCACTCATCATTCATCACTTGTTATAAAAGCAGGGTGATGTCTGGACCCACCTTTGGATTATGTAGCATCACCCAACTGGCTCTCTCTGGGTCAGGGTGGGGGACAGGATCTGATACCAACAGAACCACACTCTACATCTTTGCAATGGGGGCAGTAGAGGAGACCATCTACCCCAATCCTGCTGGTGAAAGGGTGCCCTTCAGGGCAGTCAATGAAGATCTGTACATATTGCATAGGGCACTGGCAGGCAGGCAATAGGCCTGCAAAAGCTCAGCTGCCCCCCCCCCCCCCATCTGACATTCACCAGCAGAAGGCACAGTCAGGCTGCATCCAGCAAGGTGTTGCAGCCATACACATGCTAACTGCAGACAGTCTGCTAGCTAGTACATAGTGCATGTTCCTAGAAGAATGATGTGCCCCCCAGAAGTGGGATGCAAGCACAAACACCACGCAGGTATGTCAGTGATTGGGCCCCCAGAAAAGGGAACTCACAGATATCACTTGAGAGAAACACTGTATGTGCTCTGTAGGGTAAAATATAGGGACATGGTCTGCAGGAGTCACAGCTGGGACTTGAACCTGTGACCTTCTGCTTCATGAACACACTAGCTGTGTATACTGCACCAAACTGTTGCCACAGAGGTAGGGCATTTCCTGGGGATACCATGACTGTTCTTCAGAAAGACCTTGTCTGTTGCACTGCATGCCACCCACCTAAACAGGGCTTGGCCTTGGTCTGCTGTGAGCAGATGCCACTGCCCCCTCCACCACCACTGCCACCATGCTGGCATGCCCTTATGCTGGTGGTGCTGATAGTGCGCAGTCCCAGGCCTTCCAGGGTACAGGTAGGTGGCTGCCTATGGTGTGGGGTCTGGGGTAGGGGTGCCTACATAGACATCCATGCTTCTCCCCGGCACCGCCTGCCAATGTCATGTGCCCTTTGGGGTACCTGCTGGGTAATGTCCATTGGGACACTGTGGGACACACACTCGTGGACATGTTTGCCCTTGGTCAGTTGCTGTCTTGCTAAGTTTCTGTTTCTGCCTTCCTATGTGGCACCTAGGCATCCGCCTAGCCCACCCTGCGCCCCAGCTGCCCCACTGCATGTCCCACCTGCAACCTCCTGTACCCCATTTGCAGCCTCACCATAGTGCCCTTTCGTACTTGGGCACTCTGCTGTTGCTGCACATGTATCACTACTATCACTTTTCTGGGTCTCCCTGCCTTTGCTGTACATTGCTGACTGAAATGGTTTCTCTCTCCTGCAATTGTGCCTCTAATGCGAGGTTTTCAATCATGGTAATGTTCTCCCCTACATTTCACAGCGTTAGTGTGCCTGGAGCCTCTCACCGCCCACTCTCCATTCATTGACCCCTTCTCTCCGCCCTCTGTAAAGCCTTACTCCACCCTCTGTGTGCCTTAACGCCACCGGAGACGTTATCGCACAAAACGTAACATTATCGGGCGATAACTTACTTTATCACGCGGTACCGTTACTTTATCGTGCAATAACATCGCTGCTGTGATGTCATCGCTGTTTAGTAAACATACCCCATGGACTTGCCCGATATGAACGTCTATAGAGATGTCTACATAGATGGCCCAGAATAGCAGCTTAGCATGCAGATGTTTAATAGCATAATGGCTAAAGTAGTGGGCTGAGAGCTCAGTGGCCAAAATACAAACCCCAGGGAGTGGGGTGTCTTAGACTAGTTACTTAACTTTCCATGTTATTTACACTTCCTGAGTGTTATAAGGCCAAACCAAGCACTTTCCTGAGGCCTATTCTTGCCTGCAGACGTCCTAATGTTCCTGACATTGAACATGTATGTCTATTATGCTTCCACCATGCCTACTTGGATGTCTCTGCACTGGAAAGGTCTATAATGTCATTTGTGGAATGGCAATAGGATATGTACTTGGACATGCATTATTTATTTATTTCACAGGTTTTTTATACCTCTATCATTTCAGTCAAAGCAGTTTACATTGTAACTTAAACTTGGTAATGTACATTAAACAAGGACATTTATAACTTGGATTTTTCTGAGGCAATGGAGGGTTAAGTGATTTGCCCAAGGCCACAAGGAGTGCAAGTGTGTATCAAACCCTGGTGTCTTGGTTGCTAAGCCAGTGTTCCCAAAGAGTTAGTTATGAAACATCTGCATGCATGAGGAATGACTCATCGAGCTGAGCAGTGCAACAGAGTGTTTTTCCTTTGGCTTTAAATTGGATTATACAAATAAGTTATTGATTTCTATTTTCTTTGGATACATTTTTGTTTTGGTGCACAAAAGTAAGGGGTTGTGGTGAGTTTTTTGGAAGCAATGATGATGTGTGGAACAGTCAAGATATATATACATTTTGGTCCCACATCTTTTTGATTTGAATATATTTTTGTGGGTATATATTTTTAGGATTATATTTTTCTACATTTGTGCAATGGATTCAGAGGCATCTCTGTGATTTTGACGTCCATGTGCAAGTCTTCAGAAATCCTAAATCATGACTAAGGGGTATGTTTACTAAAGAACATTAAGGGAGCATGGGATATCTAGTATTAACAGCATCATTAAGGGTGTATGCGTGTGATATAGGCTCAGGGCGGATAGTAGGCATTCTGGCGGTAAGGGTACAAGGGCCTGCTTATCGTGCGCTAACAGTACACTGAGTGTTAAGGTGAGTGTGCACCTTAATGCCCGAAAATGGCAGTCACATTAATGCTGGATAAGGGAGCCCCAGCTAAAGTCAATGTAAAAGTGATGGATGGAAGGATAGGTAGGAGTGATGGACCTGACAAATCCTTGGGCATCCTATGTAGCAGTCAGTAAGTGGATTGAGTATGTGGGAAGCAGCTTTACTGATTCAGTGAGGGGTGCCTGCATAAAATGCTGTAATACCAGTGTGTGACATAGGATGAGGAAGATGGGACCTCTTGCAGAGCCAGAATCACCACAATGTGTGCATCAAAAGGATGACAGAACAGGAGTAGTGTCGTGCAGATCAGTCACAGGAGAGGCATCAAAATGAGGAAAAAGTTCCTGTATGGGCCATGGTGTAGCAGCTGACAGGAGAATGATTGTACATAGCCAGCACATAGCTACACATAGCCGTCAGAGGGTAATGGATGGGCTGAAGGATGGATGATGGTAGATGAGAGTGTGGTATGGGATTGCAGCACCGATGTACCTAATGTGACATCACCAATGCAGTTGTAGTGTATCAGAAAAAAGTGTGCTTGTGCTTCGGAGAAGCCCCACTATGAGTTATGTTGGTTTCCCAGCTGTCCCAGCCTCCCATCCACCATACAGCTCTCCAGACAAATGTGCATACAACAACTGGATAAGAGTCACTCATAGTGGCCATATGGAGCAAGTAAGGAAGTGTGATGAACCCTTCAGGTGGGCCATTCCAGGGGTAGGATGTGGCTGTATGTAATACATAGATGTGATGGAACAAAAGCTGTACATTCACAGTGATGATGAAATAGCCAAATCATGTTTGTTATGTATACTATGTATCTATTTATATAACTGTTTTTTATACCACTTTATCATATCAGTCAAAGCAGTTCACATTGTAGCCTAAACTTGGTAATGTACAATAAAAACAGGGACATTGATAACTTGGATTATTCTGACGCAATGGGGGGTTAAGTGACTTGCCGAATGCCACAAGGAGTAGAAGTCATGCCATGAAGGATTTTACATACATAGAAAGCCTCTCTAAAACAGTGTGCTAGTGTGAATCAAACCCTGGTCTTTTGATGCCGAAATAAGTGCTGTAATCATTAGGCTACTCCTCCACTCAGGTGCCATAAATCTGTAGGGCGAACACGCCTGACCCTCTGCAATGTCCTGCAGCAAAGCCAATAAAGTCATACCCTCAGAAGGGCATGATCACAACTAGCATGTGTACAGACCCAATATGCTATTGGATCTCATAAAAAAGTATCAGAATGTGTGTCCGCCAATCAAAGCAGACCCTGGACTGTTCCTGGCATCAAAATCAACTGAGTATCCCACAGTCACAAAGAGAACAAGTAGAAATCAAACCCTCACCCACCATTTTCAGAGCCAGTGTTCTAACCATTAGGATACACCACCACCCATCCTGCACAACAATGCCTTCAATCAAAGAGGCCATAGGTTCCTGGCTGCAATGGGTGAAATCAAGCACATGAAACAACATGACTGGAACATTATGAGATTGTGATATACCACACCTAGGACCTGTCTACAGCAGCACACAAGTAGTACATAATGCACAGGGAATGCAGTACTGTAGCTGCTCAACAGACACACTGCTGCAGGATACATTTCTTGTCCAAAGGTCAAGGCACATGTGAAGTCAAGATGCCCGTCCCTTCACTGTTCCCCCAACGGCAAACAACACTGACATATATGAGTCCACTGTGCCACAGTGTGGCACTTATACCAGAGACAGCACATGTGCAGGGTGTGCAGTCCCCTGTGACCTGCTACACACACTGAGATAGGTAAACCTGCACACACCAAATATAAACCAAATTACTGATCCATGAGGTCCATTGCAGACCATTCTGGCCTCCCTGGGGGCCATGCGCATATCTCACATCATCATAGATAACAGGCCATTACTGGGCAATTCCCCAGTAATCACAATTGCCACTATGGCTGCAATTTCTGCTCTGTGTGCCAGTATAAGATAGCCCCTCCATTACCGATGATGCATTGCACATTCTGAACAGTTTTCTGCAACCGATCACCAAAGGGACAATGCTGTAATCCATCACATCGGACCAGAATTACGCAGGGACATTGTGTGCCTCGGGCTCATAACAGCTGCCAACTTTGCTAATGATGGTTTTAGGGGTCATTCTGAATGTGAGGGGGGGGGGCGCACATCACCTGGTCCCCAGAGCCTACAATCTAGGCCCAGGAGTAGATCTATATCTCTGTTAATATGTTGCAGGTCTTGTCTGTTGTTAGTCATATTGGTGTCTGCTTAGATGAAGTATGCTGGTGTGTCCTGTCATATCTGGGTATTGCATCCTGCTCCTTTTTGCCAGGTACTGGTCTATAATATTTTATTACAGTACCCAAGGTTGCTGCAGCTGTTTCTAAGGGGGTCCAAATGCAGTGACTTTTGTCTTTGTAGGAGTGGGGTACTGATACCAAACTGATGAGCCTCTGAAGACCATAGTTATCAGCCCAAGAACAGCTGCTAGCCTTACCTTCCGGGACTTCCAATCTACTACAGCACACGCAGTTAGTCTGCATCCGTTGGCCACCAAAGTGCTGTATCATCCAGTTGCATCCCAACTGTGCCCACTCTGTTAGTCATCACATACTGCATGTGTACAGAGTGACCATGTGCACCCTGGCTTGGAAGTAATAGCATGGACAGCAAGCAGCCAGTGGAGTGATTGGATTGCCCAGAAAAGAACTGCAGCCACATCAATGCAGTTTGACACTATATAGTACAATGTGGAGTAGCCTAGTGGTTGAGGCAAGT
Source organism: Ichthyophis bannanicus (assembly GCA_033557465.1). Lineage (NCBI taxonomy): Eukaryota > Metazoa > Chordata > Amphibia > Gymnophiona > Ichthyophiidae > Ichthyophis > Ichthyophis bannanicus. The sequence goes on along the minus strand of CM066032.1, from coordinate 369,634,107 downwards.
TGCTTTGGGCCAGGGGTTTGAATCCTGTTGGAGGACAGCAACTTTTGGCCAGAGGGACTAGGGTTCCTAGTCTTACACGTTCTCCTTGGGGCCTTGGGCAAGCCACTTAACTCTCTCTTGCCTCAGGTATAAAAAAAAGTAGATTGCAAGTCCTTCGGGGACAAGGGAAATATATGCTGCACCTAAATGTACACTGCTTTGACCCAGTGACAAGCAGTATATAAGCATTGCTAAATAAATAAACATAGCTGTGACATGGTCAGAATGAGAGTGGCCTCAGTATGAACTGATGTGTTGCAGAAAAATGTTAGGATGGCTTTGCCATTTACCTAACTTCAGTCTCATATGCATCCTGTGCAAAGAGCTCTGTTTCTGACAATACCCAGAATTCTCTTCCCTTCATTTGTGTATCCTTTGACTTTGAACTTGTGCAACACAAATGCAATGTGAGGTGCACTGGAAATTGGGCCACAGACTGGCTGTGAGTGCATGTTGGGCCAGAGTGGCCTATGTCTAACACTTCCCCAAGCACTGTATTGCCCTACATAACTTGTGGCAGTGAGAATTGCACATAGTGCCATGCTTGTACATCCACATTATGTTATGTTCCTTGTCAGGGACCCTGCTGAACTGGCCAGTGCAGCACATGTACTCATCCACATTGTAGATGCAATGGACACCCCCCCAAGTGTGCATTGAAACTTGTACAGGTGGTCTCACACTATATGTAGAGTTGCTCAAGAGCTGATCTGCAGCATGTTGTATGCACAGCCATAAAGTCTGGGCATCACATACATTGCTGCAGCTCACAGTGCTCTGGTACATACACACACATGACCCCGCTGTCTGAAAGTGGTGCACGTTGTCATTGTTACCTGCCCCTTAGGGCTCCTGTAATGCTCTTCCATTGTCAATGTGTGCTCAGTGTTCAGTCTTTAATAGTGCACTCTGCAAAGTACAGGTGCAATGAAAGCCCAATCCATGTGCCCATGCTCTGCCATCCAGCTTTACATTGTGCAGTTTCTCAGTTTGACAGCTGAGTGTGAGGACTTCTGTTGATGCTTCTGTTCCAGGAAGGTATGATAAGGTTAACACACCTGGAAGTAGCATTCCTGGTCCACAGGCTGGCCTTGAACCTGTGACCCCTTACTCATACATACACTGGTCATGTGTTTGGCACCATAGAACTGCTGTAGGAGATTTGTTAGTCCATGGGTATATAGGTGGTCATTGTCAGGGTGCATGAGGACATTTATTTATTTATTTATTGGACTTGTCAAAACCATTTTTAAACCCAGCTACACTCACAGCCTTTACCACATCCTCCGGTAACAAATTCCAGAGTTTGATTACACGTTGAGTGAAAAAATATTTTCTTTTATTAGTCTTAAATAGTTTACCCTGTAGCTTCATTGCATGTCCCCTAGTCTTTCTATATTCTGATAACATAAACAATCGATCTACGTTTACCCTGATAACGTAAACAAGGTCCATAAACCATTATTAAGAAGGGACCCAGGATATCAATGCTTGACCCAGTACAAGCATTGTGGAACCTGTGTCTTTTGGGGAAACTGCTAGGTACGTATGACCTAGATTGGACACTGTTGGAAACAGGATAATGGGCTTGATGGACTTTGGTCTGACCCAGTATGGCATATCTTATGTTCTTATGTTCTTAAAATAGCTAGGCCTAAATATCGCTTTTCTACCTTCAGGTACTGTATATATATTTTCCTTGTCCCTGAAGGGCTCATAATCTATGTTGTTGTACCTGAGGCAATAGAAGGTTAAGTAGCTTGCCCAAGGCACACCCATGGGACTAGAAAGCCCAGTCCTTCCAGCCTAAGGTTGCTGTCCTCTAGCAGGATCTGATGTACTGGCCCTCTGTCTGACGTAACTTGCCCAAACCACTAGGCTTAGCTGTCTGAGGCTTTGTACCTGATTTGTCTGATGGTGTCTGTTAGGCAGATGTGTGAGTGGGATGTCTTGTGAGGTCTATATGTTGCACAGCCTTGCTTTGCTGCTGTTGCAACAGACATGCATGTCGTACATATGGGATCTGGAGTCCAAAGCAGAGCAATCTCTCACGCAGGAACAAATGCACACAAAAAGGAGCGGAGAGTCTATTGGCGGTAGATCCAACATTTATTGAAGTTCACCCCAACACGTTTCGGCATATGCTTTCTTCAGGGGAAAAAGCCTCATACAATAAAACAATAAATATAATAAAATCACATACTTAATAAAATGAACAATGAAGAACAATAAATAAACAACATATCATAAAAAGAAAACATAAAATCCCAATTAAAAAGAGACATAACTAAAATATAAGTACAACACAAAATGGCAATACGGGATTATAATAAGATTCACATGTGGCTCAGATGGTTGTGACAGACTGAGTATTGAGTTATGGAGGGATTATTGGAGCATGCACAGATTCTGTTCATCATTTGGCAGGTGAGAGAGCAGGATGTTATTCTTTTCCTCTGACATGGACTGTTCTCATATTGCATAGTATTCCTGGCTCAGTGAAATCTTTACGCACCACATGCACATATCTATTCAACATGCTCAAGTGAGAGACATCCTGATCCCAGACCCAGCCCATCCAGTAGGTTCACTAGCTGTGTCCCAGGTTCCACAGCTGGTAGTAAGCAGCATGCCAGCCAATCCCTCCCTCCCTGCAATCATGTTCCAACTGCCACCGCAGTGCTGCCGGTGGTCTTAATGAGGTAGCACATATGCAGCTAGTCACATTATGCTGCTCCTGCCAACCTCCATCGGAGGATGTGGGCCCAGGTGTTGTTGTCTTAGATCTCGGGATGGAGGGAGGAGAATGTGCTCCGCTGTAACTGCTGCTGACATGCCTGGCATCCCACTGACAGTGGCAGCTGCATCACTGCACCTGACACACAGCGCAGGGACATTTATTTCTACAGCTACAGGCTGCAGGCTGCAGCCACTGCACTGCCACATCTACCCTTGCACAACACTGATATGACAGCATGGTGGCAGTGGGGGTGACAGAACTCCCTTCTGAGTGTGGCAGCATGTACACAGGGCCGGCCCGTCCATTGAGCAAGAATGTTTTTTGCACAGGGCCCCGCGTTTCAGGGGGCCCCGCGCAAAGAACATTCTGCTTTTTTTTTTTAAATTACATTTTAAAAAAAACCTGTCTCTGGCTGCTGCCGCTGCCGCGTCCGTCGCAGCAGCGGCAGAATGGAGTGTCCCGCGGGGCCCCTTCTCCTCGTTGAGCCCTCTGCAAGGGCTTTCAGATTCGCGAAGGGAGAGTGCTCCCTCGCGTCTCTGTAAAGCCCGCAGGGGCTAATGGGAAATTTCCCATCTGCCCCTTTAGACGCGAGGGGCTGATGGGAAATTTCCCATTAGCCCCTGCAGGCTTTACAGAGACGCGAGGGAGCACTCTCCCTTCGCGAATCTGAAAGCCCTTGCAGAGGGCTCAACGAGGAGAGGGGGCCCCGCGGGACACTCCATTCTGCCGCTGCTGCGACGGACGCGGCAGCGGCAGCAGCTAGAGCCAGGTTTTTTTTAAAATTTGCCAGAAGGGAAGGGGAAGGGGAGGGGGGGGGTTAAGACTGGTAATGGGCTGGGGGGCTGATGGAGGCTGTCTGGAAATGGGCTGGGGGGGTGTTAGGACTGGAAATGGGCTGGGGGGGGGTGTTAGGACTGGAAATGGGCTAGGGGGGTTAAGACTGCTAATGGGCTGGGGGGTGTTAGGAGTGGATATGGGCTGGGGGGGTTATGACTGCTAATGGGCTGGGGCTGATGGAGGCTGTCTGGAAATGGGGTGATGGGGGGTTAGGACTGGAAATGGGCTGGGGGGGGTGTCAGGACTGGAATCGGGCTGGGGGGGTGTTAGGACTGGAAATGGGCTGGGGGGGTTGTTAGGACTGGAAATGGGCTAGGGGGGTTAAGACTGCTAATGGGCTGAGGCTGATGGAGGCTGACTGGAAATGGGCTGGGGGGGGTAGGACTGGAAATGGGCTGGGGGGGTTAAGACTGGTAATGGGCGGGGGCTGATGGAGGCTGACTGGAAATGGTCTGGGGGGGTAGGACTGGAAATGGGCTGGGGGGGGTTAAGACTGGTAATGGGCTGGGGGCTGATGGAGGCTGTCTGGAAATGGGGTGAGGGGGGTTAGGACTGGAAATGGTCTGGGGGTAGGACTGGAAATGGGCTGGGGGGTTAACACTGGTAATGGGCTGGGGGCTGATGGAGGCTGTCTGGAAATGGGGTGATGGGGGGGTTAGGACTGGAAATGGGCTGGGGGGGTTAAGACTGGTAATGGGCTGGGGGTTGATGGAGGCTGACTGGAAATGGGGTGATGGGGAATTAGGACTGGAAATTGGCTGGGGGGGTGGTTAAGACTGGTAATGGGCTGTGGGCTGATGGGGGCTGTCTGGAAATAGGGTGATGGGGGGTTAGGATTGCTAATGGGCTATGGGGGGGTTAGGACTGCTAATGGGCTATGGGGGCGCTAGGACAGGAAATGGGCTGATGGGGAGGGGTTAGGACTTGAGGTGGGCTGATGTGGTTAGGACTGGTAATGGGCTGTGGGCTGATGGGGGGGTTAGGACTGGCAATGGGCTATGGGGGGCTGACTGGAAATGGGCTGATGGGGTTAAGACTGGAAGTGGGCTGATGGGGGGTTAGGACTGGTAATGGGTTATAGGGGGGGATTAAACTGAAAATGGGTTGATGGGGGGCTAGGACTGGTAATGGGTTGGGGGATTGCTATGACTGGAAATGGACTGAGTGGACGGGGAGGCTTGAACTGCAAATAGCTGATGGGGAGGGAGCTTGGAATGGAAATGGGCTGTGAGGGAAGGGAGCTAGGACTGAAAATGGGCTGATGGAGCAGCTAGGATAGGACTGGAAATGGGCTGTTGGGGGAGCTAAGATTGGAAATGGGCTGTGGTGGGGGCTTGAATTGAAATGGACTCATGGAGGGGCTAGAACTGGAAGTAGGCTCATGGGGGGGCTTGGACGGGAATTGGGCTGAGTGGAGGGGAGCTAGGATTTGACATGGGCTGATGGTGGGGCTAGGAAATGACTAGAAATGGGCTGATGGGGGGCTAGGATTGGAAATGAGCTGATGAAGGGACTCAGACTGAAAATGGATGGGGGAGCTCGGACTGGAAATGGGTTGATGGGGGGCTAGGACTGGAAATGGGCTGATGCAGGGACTAGAAGGGAATGGATGCTGGGTGAGACTGGAACTAGAAGGGAGCTGATGTTGGGGGAGGATTAGAATGGGATGGGGCTGGGAGAGTAAAATGGAGAGGGGAAAAATATTTTGTGTGGGAGGGATGAAAAATCTACAATTGGCCGGGTATTGGGAGAGTAAGTGGGGATTGAGGATGGAGGGGTAAAATTTGTGTGGATGAAATAAGAATGAGGAAAGAGCAAAAGGAGAAAGATTAGTATGTTAAAGCAGATGTAGAGAGAGAGGATGGAAAGAAAACTAGAAGAGAGAAGAAAGGACAAATGGACAGCAGACGATGGAGAGTTAGCAGAAAACATGAAGAAACCAGAAGAAAGTGGCTGGAGCAATTGCAACTGAAAAAAAAATGCACAAAAGGTAGAAAGATATCTCTTTATTTTGAATTTATTAACTGGAATATGAAAGCTCTGGGAAATGTGCATCATTAACGTCTGCGCTTTGTTTGGTACAAGAGGAAATTGATTTATAGTTTTATTTCTACAGTGTTGTTGTACATTCCAAGTTTGGCTTTTGGGGTTCCCAGTTTAATTATTGCCTTCCTGTTTCTAAATTGCGATTCCTTGTTTGGTGATGGTCTATGTTCTGCATGTGTAACTGAGCTGAGGTATTCTGTTTATGTAATTCCTATTTGACATTGCCACTTGTTCTCTTTCCCCAGTATTCTCTGAAATGTACTGGTTTAATATTTGCAGTGTTTCCTTTTGATAGGTAGGGTCTGGTGCTTTGTGAGTCCTGGTAATGCTGTCAGGATACAGCGGGTTTGCTATGGGTTCTAAATGGGCAGCGTTTGTAGTAGTTCCTAATGTGCCTGGCGGTTGGCACTGGATTATAGTAATGTAGAAATCTTTTAGTCTTTCTTTATCCATACACTCATTAAGAGACATGTTTACTAAAAGTTAGTGTTTGGTAACATTATGCAAATATGTATGCAAATAAGGCCACTTATGCAAATGAGGCCCCGCACCGAGTCTCCGCACATGGCCCCGCACCCCCCTTGGGCCGCCCCTGCATGTACATGTGCTTCTGCTGTCATAGCAGAGTCATACCAGTCATCACAGATGCTCTCCATAGGCAGACATCTTGTCAGCCTTGTGGACCTGCCAGTGCCACAGCATCACCCATGTGAAACCTCCTTTGCCAAATTTGCACCATCAACATAGTGCCCTGTCATAATAGGGCACTATGCTGTTGCTGCTAATGGAGCACTACTATCACTTTCTTGGGATCCCCTGTGAATGGAGCACTTTGCAGACATTTAAATTGGCTCTCTCTCCAATCACAAATAACCCTTATTTTAGTTGTCGTTACGGTATCCAGCACTGAGGGCTCTAATGCATGATTGCACAAGCTGGTGGTAAAGGAGCACACGCTGTCAACGCCCACTCTCCACCCCATTAACTCCCACTCTCCACCTCCTTTTCCCTTAACATTGTGGGTTGCTCTAATATTCATTAATGCAGCGTTATCGGCACTTTCCGTGGCATTAACCCAAATAGCATAAAAACTGATTACAATAAAGTCATATCAACCAGCAGCTTTATAAAGCTGCATAAACAGATCCATATAAATCTCTAATTTTCGTACCACTATAGGAAGTTTACCTCCTCTTACAAAATTGAAATATGCTAGAATAACATAAGAACAAAAGGAAACAAGATATGCCATACTGAGTCAGACGAAGGTCCATCAAGCCCAGTATCCTGTTTCCAATAATGGCCAACCTAGATCACAAGTACCTTGCAGTTTCCCTAAAAGACACAGGTTGCACAATGCTTGTATTGGGGCAAGCAGTGGATATCCCAGGCCCTCTTTAATAATGGTTCCATCCCAGTTAAGGTGGAGCCCATCCCTTCAGAAAAGCCCCTCCTTTCCCCAGAATGTTCCCCATTTCCTAACAAATCCAAAACCCTCTTCCTTGCACCATCGTGTCATCCACGCATTGAGACTCCATAGCTCTGCCTGCTTTTTGGGTTCTGCACGTGGAACGAGAAGCATTTCAGAGAATAAAAATCAATTATTGTGCTCCCTCCTTAAAGTGTAAGTAGTTTGGTACCATTCCTATCAAATGGAGAGTATCTCACAGAGCGAACACGCAACATAAACACGTCTTACCTTTCTTCTTTGGGTCTTGTTAAGTCACATCTGCATCTCCCCACCTCTACCTTAGAATAACAAGAAAACACTGTTTTAGCAAGTGGAAATATGGGCACAACTTTTATATGTAACCCATAGATTTACCAACAAAGTTTTATATAAGAACATAAGAACATAAGATATGCCATACTGGGTCAGACCAAGGTCCATCAAGCCCAGTATTCTGTTTCCAACAGTGGCCAATCTAGGTCATATGTACCTAGCAGTTTCCCCAAGGGACACAGGTTCCACAATGCTTGTATTGGTTCAAGCATTGATATCCTGGGTCCCTTCTTAATAATGGCTTATGGACCTTTCCTCCAGGAACTTGTCCAAACCTTTTTTAAACCCAGCTACACTAACAGCCTTTACTACATCCTCGGGTGACAAATTCCAGAGTTTGATTACACGTTGAGTGAAAAAATATTTTATTTTATTAGTCTTAAATAGTTTACCCTGCAGCTTCATTGCATGTCCCCTAGTCTTTCTATATTCTGATAAGGTAAACAATCGATCTACGTTTACCCATTCCACTCCGCTCATTAATTTGTAGACTTCTATCATATCTCCCCTCAGCCGTCTCTTTTCCAGGTTAAAGAGCCCTAACCTTTTTAGCCTTTCTTCATAGGAGTATCCTTCCATCCCCTTTACCATTTTGGTGGCTCTTCTCTGAACCTTTTCTAATAACTCTATATCCTTTTTAAGATACGGCGACCAGAATTGCACACAATATTCAAGGTGCGGTCTCACCATGGAACGATATAGAGGCATTATAATATCCTTTGTTTTATTTTCCATTCCTTTCCTTATCATACCTAGCATTCTATTTGCTCTTTTGGCCGCCGCTGCACACTGGGCCGAGGGTTTTAACATGGTATCCACAATGACGCCTAAATCTTTTTCCTGGGTGGTGGTTCCTAATGTGGAACCTTGCATCGTGTAACCAAGGTTTGGGTTGTTCTTCCCTAGGTGCATAACCTTGCACTTGTCCACATTAAATTTCATCTGCCATTTTGATGCCCAGTCTTCCAATTTATCAAGATCCTCTTGCAATTTTCCACAATCCTTTTGGGTTTTAACAACTTTAAATAGTTTTGTGTCATCTGCAAATTTGATAACCTCACTCGTTATTCCACTTTCCAGGTCATTTATTAATATGTCAAAAAGCAGCGGACCCAGCACAGATCCCTGGGGTACACCACTATTCACCCTTCTCCATTGGGAAAATTGGCCATTTAGCCCTACCCTCTGCTTTCTATCTTTTAACCAGTTCCTGATCCACAATAGTACACTGCCTCCTATCCCATGACTCTTTAGTTTTGCCAAAAGTCTCTCATGAGGGACCTTGTCAAAGGCTTTCTGAAAGTCCAGATACACAATATCAACCGACTCACCTTTGTCCACCTGATTATTCACTCCTTCAAAAAAACATAACAGATTAGTAAGACAAGATCTTCCTTGTCTAAAGCCATGTTGGCTGTCTCTCATTAGTTCATGACTATCTACATGCTGAGTAATTTTTATTCTTTATGATGGTTTCTATCATTTTTCCCGGTATTGACGTCAGGCTCACCGGTCTGTAGTTTCCCGGATCACCCCTGGAACCCTTTTTAAAAATTGGTGTTATACTGGCGATCCTCCAATCTTCAGGTATTAGAGATGATTTTAATGATAGTTCACAGATTACTAATAGCAGGTCTGCAATCTCATATTTCAGTTCTTTCAATACCCTTGGATGTATACCATCCGGCCCAGGTGATTTGCTACTCTTCAGCTTATCTAATAGTTGTAATACATCTTCTCGATGTATCGATATTTCCTTCAATTCTTCTGCACCTTTAAATACCACTTCAGTCATGGGTAACATCCCTACATCTTCCTCAGTAAAGACTGAAGCAAAGAATTCGTTCAGACTCTCTGCTATCGCCTTGTCGCCTCTTAGTGCTCCTTTAACCCCTTTATCATCTAATGGACCAACTGACTCTCTCACAGGTTTTTTGCTACGAATGTACTTGAAAAGGTCTTTACTTCGTGTTTTTGCTTCTGCAGCAAGCTTCTTCTCAAATTCTCCCTTTGCCTGCCTTATTAATGCCTTGCATTTGACTTGCCAGTGCTTGTGCTGTTTCCAGGTTATCTGAAACACGACCCCTGAAATCTTTAACTTTACCTGCAAAAGAGGATACTATATCCATTTTCCCACAGTTTTCTTAATAATCAAATCTTAGAGGAGTTGGTCTTCTGTGCATTTATTCCACATTTAAATACCTCTGTGGCATAAATGCACAGGAGGAGATCATTTTTGAAATGAAAGGAATCTGGAGGAAAAAGGGGCATAGGATGAAGGTGAATGGGGATAGATTTAGGAGTAATCAAAGGAAATATCTCTTTATGGAAAGAGTGTTGGATGCTGTAGGGGAATATACCTCCCTATTCTCCTTCAAAAAACAGAAGGAATGTCAAACAAAAAGGGTCAGAAACAGATCTGTGCACATGACAAATAATGATAATGCATGTTTTCCCAAATATTGTGTGAGAACTTACAGTATTTATAACAATACAACTTAGCTGTAATATGTAACCCTGAAAGAGGATAGAGGAGAGCACACTGGAGAATGTAGAATTGTATGCATATGGTATTATCTGTGGCGACAAAACTTTCTTCAGGTATATTCGGGAAAGGAAGAAGATCAGAGATGGAATTGCAGGACTCAGAAGTGCAGGGAATGGACTCGTGCTAAGGGACATTGAAAAAGCGGAATTGCTAAACAAATACTTCTGCTCTGTTTTTACTAAAGAAAATCCTGGAGAAGGACCAACTGTGACTCCCAAATATAAAGATGGGAATGAAGTAGATACCACACCATTCACAGAAGATGATGTGTTAGAACAACTTGCGAAACTGAAAGTGGACAAGGCCATGGGACCGGATGGGATACATCCCAGGATACTGAAAGAGCTCAGAGAGGTTCTTGCAGGGCCATTAAAGGATGTTTTCAACAGTTCCTTGGAAACAGGAGTAGTTCCTCAGGACTGGAGAATGGCTGATGTCGTACCTCTACACAAAAGTGGTGACAGGGAAGAAGTGTCAAACTACAGGCCTGTGAGCCTTACCTCGGTGGCGGGAAAAGTAATGGAGGCGCTTCTGAAGGAGCGAATAGTGAACGTTCTCAAAACCAACAGGTTGCCAGATCCAAGGCAACATGGTTTTACAGAAGGACAATCTTGCCAAACAAATCTGATTGAGTTCTTTGACTGGGTGACCAGAGAACTAGATCAGGGGCATGCGATGGATGTCATCTACCTGGATTTCAGCAAAGCCTTTGATACACTTCCTCATAGGAGGCTTATCAATAAACTTAGTAGTTTGGGGATGGGTCCCAAGGTGGTAAACTGGATCAGAAATTGGTTGACTGACAGATGACAGAAGGTGATGGTAAATGGAGCTCACTTGGAGGAAGGGAAGGTGATTAGCGGGGTGCCCCAGGGTTTGGTCCTGGGCCCGACACTATTCAATGTATTTGTGAGTGATATTGCTGAAAGACTGAATGGAAAGGTCTGTCTTTTTGCTGATGACACGAAAATTTGCAACAGAGTGGACTCCCCCGAGGGAGTACTTGACATGAGATAAGATCTACAAAAGCTGGAAGAATGATCAAATGCTTGGCAATTAAGATTTAATGCAAAGAAGTGCAGAGTCATGCACTTAGGTAGCAGAAACCCAAGAGAAATGTACATGATAGGGGGCGAGAAGTTGGTGTGCACGGATCAGGAGAAAGACCTTGGTGTGATTATTTCTGTAGATCTCAAGGTGGCAAAACAATGCGCAAGGCAGTGGCAAAAGCCAGGAGGATGTTGGGCTGCATATGAAGAGGAATTACCAGCAGAAAGAAAGAGGTTCTAATACCACTGTATAAGTCACTGGTGAGGCCTCACTTGGAATACTGTGTTCAGTTTTGGAGACCGTATCTTGCAAAGGATGTAAAAAGAATGGAATCTGTTCAGAGGAAGGTGACCAAAATGATTTGGAGCCTGCATCAGAAGCCTTATGAGAAGAGACTTGAAGATCTAAATATGTACACTTTGGAGGAGAGGAGGGATAGGGGAAATATGATTCAGACCTTTAAATACTTAAGGAGAAATAATGAACAAACAAACCCCTTCCAAAGACAGGGAAGCTGTAAAATGAGAGGGCATAACATGAAGTTGCAATGTGGAAAATTGAAAGGCAATATCAGGAAATACTTTTTCACTGAGAGGGTGGTGGATGCTTGGAATGCCCTCTCGATGGAGGTGGTGGGGGCAAATATGGTGACAGAATTCAAAATGGCATGGGACAGACACAATGGATCCATTTATAGCAACAGAATAAAATCAAAATAAACTGAACCATCTAACTTCTCAACAAATAGGGGTGACCTGCATGGAGCGGTGGGTTCACCCCTAAACAAAGACATGGGGAGTGGTGGCCTGAGGGACCGCCTGCACAGAGTGGCACCTACTCCTGCCATCTTACGCCGGCCTTCTTTCTGGGCAGACTAGATGGACCATACTGGTCTTTATCTGCCGTCATTTACTATGTTACTATATGTTACTATCTCCAGAAACAAGCAGGAATGTAGTCTTCACATATGGGTATCGTTGGGCTCCAAAAGAACTCTATCTAAATGGATTGCACAATGCATATCCTTTACTTATGAGAGTATGAGTCTTCCTCTTCAAGGCCATGTCACAGCGCATAATGTGAGAGCCATGGCAGCCTCTATGGCTAACCTTCACTCTGTGTCTATTGATGACATCTGTCGAGCATCCACCTCGGCTTTGGTGCACACCTTCACAGCCCACTACTGCCTAGATAAAGCCTCCCATCGGGATGCCTTCTTTGGCCAGGCTGTTATTCAACATCTCTTTCAGACTTAATTCAACTCCTACCCACCTACCCACCAACCCTGGTAGGATTTATTTATTTATTTATTTATTTAACATTTTTTATATACCGCACTATTTACATCAGCGCGGTTCACATGTAACACAAATGTCCAGTGTGGGGAAACTACATTGGACTTACAATAAACAGGAATTTGAACTTGGAGAACATGTCAAACTATGTACATCACTCTTCGATCTATCTATGCATGTATTTAAAATCCATTGTGAGGTGTAGAGTTAAGGTCGGTCAGGTGATTAACCGGGAGAGGAGGGACGGAGGGTCGGAGAGGGCGATTGGATGGATGGTGGGTAGGGATGAGGTGTGGCTACGTAATGTCTTCTAAGTTGGGGAAGCATTGCAGGAAGAGGTAGTGCTTCAAAGCCTTTCTGAATTGGTGAAGGTTGTTTATGGCACGGATGTTGGTTGGTAGGTTGTTCCAGCATGAAGGTGCTGATAGCGCAAAGGCGCGGTCTCTGGTGGTTTTCGTACATTTGGTGATGGGTTTCGGGAGTATTAGGGAGTTGGTGGCGGCGGATCTTCTCAGTCTGTTGGGTGGGGTGAGTTGAATAAGTTCAGAAAGGGCGCTGGCTGTGCATTTGTTGATGGCTTTGAAAGTTATTGTTAAGATTTTGAAGGTGATCCTATGGCGTACTGGGAGCCAATGTAGCGTTTTCAGGATGGGGGTAATGTGCTCCCTTCTAGAGGCTTGGTGAAGGGTTCGGGCTGCAGTGTTCATTGCTAGCTGCAGCGGTTGAAGAGTGCACTTCGGAAGGCCGTGGAGAATGGAGTTCGCATAGTCGAAATGGGGCATCACCAGTGACTGAAAGACTGTTCGAAAGTCCTCTGGCTCAAGTAGAGGTCTGATGTTACGTAACATACGGATCTTGTGGTAAATAGCTTTTGAGATGTTGCTTATCTGGGCGTTTAAGTTGAGATGTTGGTCGAGCGTTACTCCAAGGTAACGGATCGTTGACTTTGTGAGAAGTTCGGCGTCACGTACTTTCAGTGAAGGTGGCGGGGTAAATTCTTGATCTCTGCTGATGAAAAGTACATCCGTCTTTTTAAGGTTGATTTTGAGCTTCTGCGAGTGTAGCCAGTCTGTGACTGCGTTGAAACATGAGGATAATCGGGATAGGTCTGGGTGATCAGTATGTATTGGGGTGAACATGAGGACATCATCGGCATAAATTAGGCAGTTTATACCAAAGGACCTGATGATGGAGCAGATAGGCTGCATATAGACGTTAAAGAATAGGGCAGAGAGTGAGGAACCTTGAGGGACACCCTTCGTTAATGGGAATGGGGTGGAGGTTGAGGTACCGGAGCGGACGTGTTGCCATCTGTCATGTAGGTATGAGGTACACCATGCGAGGGCGGTGCCGTGGATTCCCTTTTCGACCAGGCGGGCCAGAAGTAGATCATGACTGACGGAGTCAAAAGCCGCTGCAATGTCGAGAAAGATGAGGGCGAATCCTTGTTTGGCGTTATCTATCCCCGTTATCAGAGTGCTGAGTAGAATTGTGAGCAAGGTTTCTACACCATGTTGCTCGCGAAACCCGTGCTGGCAGGGATCGAGGGGTGAATTATCTTCGATATGTTGGCTCAGTTGACGGTGTACTATTTTCTCTGAGATTTTAGCTAGAAGCGGTATACTGGAGATGGGTCTGTATGAGTCCATCTTTGTGGGATCCAGTTTATTGTTCTTGAGCAGTGGTCTGATTGAAGTTTGTTTTAGGCTTCGGGGGAAGATGCCTGTCTGGAATGAGGTACCGATCAGTTTAGTCAAGAAGGTGCTGAGTTCAGTACGTAGGGTTTTTATCCAGAATGCTGGACATGGGTCGTTTGGTGCCGTGGTGGTGTTTATGTTCAGAATGATGTCTTGTATTTCTCTTTCAGTTGGGGTAGTAAAGGTGGAGATGGAGCATTGGGTAGCTGTCGATACTTGTGTAGGTACAGGTGGGTGGGAAGGAGCCGGCGTAATGTCTTGTAACCTGGATCTGGCAGGTAGGGTGGCCTGGTTTGCTTTGGTTTGCAGGTAATCTGCATATTTTTGTGGGTCAGGTTGGTTTGCCTGATCAGTCGAAGGTTCCTTAGCTAAGGATTTGACAATGTTGAATAGTTCATGCGGCTTATTGAGGGATCGTTGTAGAACCTCAGCATGGTGTTGCCTCATTGTCCTTGAAACTGCTGTTCTGTGGGCGCATAGCTGGGTAGAGTAAGCTTCCTTGCTTTCAGTCGATCTGGAGCGGCGCCAGCGTTTTTCTAGCTGTCGGAGTTGTCGGAGGGAGGTCTTGAGCTCGGGCGAATACCAAGGTGCTTTCTTCTTCTTGTCATGTGAAGCATTGATGGGAGGAGGGTCAATTGCAGCATTAAGGCATGAGTTCCATGTGGAAATCATGTCATCAAGATTCAATCCATGTGTATTGTGGAGAGGTTGTATTTTCTCTAAGACCTCTTCTCTGTTGAGCTGGCGGAAACGTTTTGAGACTGGTGCAGGTGGATTGTTTGAGGAATGAGGGTTGGAGAATGAGGGATTTGTGGGCATCGCAAATCTGATTAGACTATGGTCTGACCAGGGTACTGAGCATAGAGACAGGTTGAACTTGGATGTGGAACAGGGAACTGATTGTGGTGCGAATATAAGATCAAGAGTGTTTCCCTTGATATGGGTGGGGGAGTTGATCAGCTGGGTGTAGCCCACCGTCTCGAGAGCATCTAGGAAGGCTCTGGCTTGATTGTCGTGGAGTGAGGGGAGGTTGAAATCTCCTAGTATCCAGTTCGGGGTCTGTGTCTTGATGGGGTTACAGGCGAGGTTAATAATTGTGGAGAGTTCATCTGGTGATGGTGAGGGTGCTCGATATAGAAGGTTGATGGTGAGATGTTTGTTCGCTATAGCGATGTGGTCTAGATAGGGGGAGCTGGTTGATGCAATTGTCTGGAATTGTAGAATGGTCTTGCTTAGTATAAGTACCCCCCCCCCTTCTGTCAGTTCTGTGGCACGAGTGGGTGGAGAAGTTGGGGGGGACAAACTGGTGGAGGATTGCCGCGTCTGCCTCTGACATCCATGTCTCTGTGATGCATAGTATGTCGATGTCAGGAGTGGATAATAAGTCGGATATGGCAGGCCATTTCTTTCTGATAGAGCGGGCATTTATTAGGGCGCATTTCAAGTCGTGAGGGGGGGTGTCGTGGTTGTGCTGAGAGGGTCTAGCCTGATGGAGGGTCACGTAGATGAGGTGGGGGTGGGTAGTGTGCAATGATCTGGCTGTATTGTGGTTGGTGTGGTCATGGTATCTTTTCCAAGGGTTGTGAAGGATTGGGATGGAGCTATGGGGGGAGGTGAGGACTTGGGAGATTTGTGTCAGTGCGAGCAATATGTAGCAGCTGAAGACTGTGTGTGATAGTGTGATAGTAGTGGGAGGTGCCATGGTGTCCGGGAGAAGTAGGGAGATCAGGATACTGGGGCAGGTACTGGCAACAGTAAATGCAAGAGTGTTGGCTACCGACAGCAGTGAAGCTTCTGGCAACAATATACTGACAACAGTAATCTATCTGTAAGGTAACAAACAGTGAAGCTACTGGCAACAATATACTGACAACAGTAATCTGTAATGTAACAAACGGTAAGGTTACTGGCAACGAATTACTGACAACAGTAGTCTACAAGGTAATAAGTGGTAAAGTTACTGGGAACAGGTTACTGAGAACAGTAATCTGTAAGGGAGACCAATAGGGTTAAAGTAGAATGCTGGTTGTGTAATTAATGCAAGCTCTCGGTACTTGTACTATGGGAAGTTACTGGCGACAGCAAAGAGAAAGTTCAGGCTGCTAGGTACAGTACAAGTGGTTAAAATGGAGACAGATGCTGTATGTATACTTGCTGTAATGGCGCAGTTGTTCTCGCTGATGACGGTAGCGAGCTCGACCCTGGGGGAGCTCAAGCAGCTGGTCCGTCAAGGTAATGAGTACTTGGATGTTCCTCAGGTGCTTCTGAGAAGGCCACTGCCTAAGGGCCACGCCAAAGGGCCCTCTGGCGAGGCCCTCAGGCGCGGGCCCGCACGGCGCGGGTGCGCCTGCTGCCGGCTCTTTTAAATGAGCCGCGCTGGCCCGATTGGTCAGCAGATGGAGCTGGGGGCGTCCGGTTGAGCTCGATCCCTCCTGGGAGAGCACGCTGTGATGGAGAGGGCTCTGCTGCTGCTGCCGGCTCTTTTAAATGAGCCGCGCTGGCCCGATTGGTCAGCAGATGGAGCTGGGGGCGTCCGGTTGAGCTCGATCCCTCCTGGGAGAGCACGCTGTGATGGAGAGGGCTCTGCTGCTGCTGCCGGCTCTTTTAAATGAGCCGCGCTGGCCCGATTGGTCAGCAGATGGAGCTGGGGGCGTCCGGTTGAGCTCGATCCCTCCTGGGAGAGCACGCTGTGATGGAGAGGGCTCTGCTGCTGCTGCCGGCTCTTTGAAATGAGCCGCGCTGGCCCGATTGGTCAGCAGATGGAGCTGGGGGCGTCCGGTTGAGCTCGATCCCTCCTGGGAGAGCACGCTGTGATGGAGAGGGCTCTGCTGCTGCTGCCGGCTCTTTTAAATGAGCCGCGCTGGCCCGATTGGTCAGCAGATGGAGCTGGGGGCGTCCGGTTGAGCTCGATCCCTCCTGGGAGAGCACGCTGTGATGGAGAGGGCTCTGCTGCTGCTGCCGGCTCTTTGAAATGAGCCGCGCTGGCCCGATTGGTCAGCAGATGGAGCTGGGGGCATCCGGTTGAGCTCGATCCCTCCTGGGAGAGCACGCTGTGATGGAGAGGGCTCTGCTGCTGCTGCCGGCTCTTTTAAATGAGCCGCGCTGGCCCAATTGGTCAGCAGATGGAGCTGGGGGCGTCCGGTTGAGCTCGATCCCTCCTGGGAGAGCACGCTGTGATGGAGAGGGCTCTGCTGCTGCTGCCGGCTCTTTGAAATGAGCCGCGCTGGCCCGATTGGTCAGCAGATGGAGCTGGGGGCGTCCGGTTGAGCTCGATCCCTCCTGGGAGAGCACGCTGTGAGGGCTGGTCCAGTCCTTTAAAAGGGTTGTGGTGTCGCCCGGGTAAAAAGCCTTCGAAGATATCAGAACAAGGAGGGCAGCGAGCAGTCGATGCTGGACCCGGCGGTGAAGCTGGGGGAGTGTGTATACATCAGCATGCAGGATGCACGATCCGATTATCCACACCCCAGCCCCAATATGCACGATCCGATCACCCACACCCCGGCACCAGCATGCGCGATCAGATCATCCACCCAACAGCATGCATGCACGCGATCCGATCATCCACGCACCAGAACCAGCATGCGAGTTCAGATCCGCTATCCGCACAAAACCCCAGCAGAGCACAGAGCAGTTACTGCAGCGGGACGGATCCGGCCAGTGCGCTGAGAGCGAGCCACCAGACCAGACGTAACCGTATTTTTCTGCCCACTGCTTACGGCTACTCCTGCGGCTAACGCCACTCAACTGTTGTAATTTGCCTCCCTGCTTCTATCTTCACATGCTTGCTTTTGATGCCAGAGATCCATGGGAGGAAGCATGGCCCACCTCACTATAGGTGGCAGCTTCCTGGGGCCATCTCCCGGCATCTTCAGCTAGGGAGTCCCCATATGTGAAGACTACATTCCTGCTTGTTCCTGGAGATAGCGTAGTTACTCACCTGTAACAGGTGATCTCTGGGAACAGCAGGAATTTAGTCTTCACAACCCACCCACCTCCCCTAGGAGTTGTCTCTCTATCTCTCTATTTCTCTGTCTCTTTCCTCTCTCCCTCTATCCTTTCACTCAGCTACAAACTTAACGAAAGAGGTACAGTTGGAAAGGTGGGAAGGCAGCGTGCATGTGCTGAGGAATGCTCCCAAAAGCGTTCCTATTGGACGCTGGGGAGTGTTCCCGTGCAGGCTCCGTCGGTACCGGCAATACCCATATGTGAAGACCAAATTCCTGCTGTTCTGGAGATCACCTGTTACAGGTGAGTAACTACGCTTTACTGCTGAGAAATGGATAACTCTTAAATGACTATTACAGTACTTCTCAGTCCTTAGCTATTAAGCATAAGGACTTTGCTTTTATTCTGAGAAACTAAATTGTCTTGAGAACATTGTGCAAAAGTAGGAATTTGTTGTATTAGTGAAAAGCCTCTATAAATGTGCTCTGAAAACATTCATTCAGAAACAGGGCTCTATCTGAATATCAGTGACCCTATTTCTCCTCAGAATTCCATGTTTTCTTTGTAACAAATTCTGCTTGTCATGTCTTGATTGCAAGATATTCTTTGTTTTCATTGACAATGGATGAAATAGCGTCCCAGTGGGGGTAGTAGAGACATGAACTGTTTGTGAATTCAAGAAAGCAAGGAAAAAGCACAGAGGATCTCTAAGTGAGAGGAAGGGATTGAAGAGCTTAGTAGTTGGTATGAATTTGCAGAATGTATAAGCTATATGGTCTTTATCTGTTATTTTCTCTGTTCTTCTTGTCATGCTTATTTTATAAAGACAAAAGATGAATGAATAAATAACTCTCATACCCTTTAGGCAATTGTTTTCTATAACAATTTTCACATGCACATATATGTAATATAATATAATATCAAACACTGCAGTATAAGATCCACTACAAAGTGCTGGGTATGATTAAAAGGAGCATAACATGGTCTCTTATTAGCAAGACTTACCTTGAATGCCTCTTCCATTTCATCATAGGTCCAAAGCCTATGAAATTTTGAAAATAAATAGCTTAGAAGTACTAACCTGATATGAAATTTTATAAAGGCATCATATGTGCTTACAGTATGTGCCTTTTTAAAATAGGACCCCACAACTATTCCCAGGAGTGCATCTATGCTCGTGCATAAATTTACACTTGTTCCAAGGCAGATATAAATCTGAGCATGTACTCTGTGTGTATTCACATTTTTTGTAAAGTAGGCACGCACATCTTAGTTCTGCCTCGATTCTGCCAAGATTATCCCCTGGGAACGCCTGTGCAAAGATCACTATCCTTTGGTGTGATTACCTTTTACAGTATACCTCCAGGCGATTTTATAATATTCATTTTCAGCATATAAAACATGATTTACATATAGAATATGCTTTAGAAAACTATGCAATACTGAATGCCTTTCTTTATTTTCCTTAATTTGGCGAGGAGGGTCTGGGCCTAAATCATAACATGCTCCATGTATTCCAGCACCTGTGTACCATTAACCTAGGTTACTATCATTTGTTGGGTTGTACCACCTCTTTTCTGCTGATGAGATCCCACCATCTGGAGGAACCAATGACACCTCATTTGAGCTTGACTACCCCACCTACCTGACCATTAAAAAGGCTTTTCTTGCAAAATGCATATTGAAAATACTCAAATCCATATTTATTTATTTATTTAGCATATATTTGTATACCGCTACTTCCAGCGATCAGGAGCGGTTTGATTAAGTAAAAAGGAGTGTCTGATCAATGACAAATTTCAAGAAATTACAGTGTGATTTACAAGGTTATATGATGGTTATCAGTACAAAGCCAGTCATTTTCAATAATGTATACAGTTTGATTCATAGGATAAGCACAACACATAATTAGGGGGGGGGGGGGGAGAGAGAGAGATTTACATATGTACAATTTTACACTTGTTTCATTTTTGGGGTATAAATACATTTTAGCATTGGCTACATTTTGGTAAAGCAGCTGATGCTAAGAATGTATTGATGTTCAAGACACATTGTAGGCTTGTTGAAATAAGTATGTCTTCAGTTTTTTTTCTGAAGACCATAAGGTCATTGGTTGAGCGCAACTCAGTCGGGAGTTGGTTCCAAAGTGAAGGGGCAGTTTAGGAGTATGCCCTGTTGCTTGTGGCTATTTTAACTGATCTTATACTTATTGGTACCTGCAGGTTGTTTATGGTGGTGGTTCTCCTATTTCTGTTAGCAGGTTGTAAGTTGATTTGAATGATCCATATCATTCAATTTATTTAGCAGAGCTGGTAGAATGACCTATATCCCTGTGTTTCCCTATCCCAGAATTTAACACTTCATAAGTATAGTCCCCCACTATCTCATAATCGTGTGGGTTTATAATTTGGCTGAACCCTCCTCCAACCACTTTGTAGCTCGATCCCCCTTGGGCTGCAGGGGGTAGTGAGAGTTGGCGTGAAGAAAGAGGACTTGTAAGGTGAGGAAAATGCAAGAGAGAATCTGATAAAGGCAGAAATAGTGAGGGGGTAGGGCACAGAGCCTTACCTGACTGAGGGCACTGAGAATGTTTAGTCTTCTGTCAAGCAGTTTTTTGTTGCTCACTCACTGTTGTCTTGGTGGAGGGATGGCATCACAGCTTTGGGAGGAGAATAATGTTATCAACATATTCTTTGGGATCCCAAATTGGCTTTCTGGGAGGGGTAAGGAGATAGGACATATTTTCAAGACTCTGGTGAATGTGGACATCAGTGTCATGTAAGACTGGAGGCTTTGAAAATGGGGGTATCCAGCAGCCTTGTGGCACCACAAGCTGGGAATTAAGGGTTTTGGTTTATAGGGAGTTTCACGATGACTAGGATGACATCATCTCATCAAACTGTGCTACGCCATTCTGGGAATGATTACATATATATTTCTATATCTATCTATCTATCTATATAACTTGGATTTGTTGCATGTTGACCTTTAAGAGATAATAAAGCTGTAGCCAAATATTTGCCACTACTTTAGAGGGGGGGGGGTGGTGGTGGTGTTTATATTTGAGTACATGAAGAAGGGGGCTTCAAATGTCTATGTGAAACTGGGCACCATTTGCACAACCCCTTTTTGCCTTTGGCATAGCATTAAATATGGTGAATGCAACATCTGAAAATGCCTGATTTCTGGTCTGTGACTGATGTGCCTCTTTAACTGAAGGCAAACTAGCAATGGGCTTTTTTCTTTGGTTTGTAGGATCTAAGATGGTGCATAAACCTGCATTCTTTCCTTCTAATATTTAGGACACTTATCACTTAAAGCCCTAAACTAATTCCAAGATCTTAAAACATACCATAAAATATATAACCCAAGCTGCCATATTCTGTACCCTTTGCAAAATGTGTGTTTTTCATCAAAAGGCCAAAATAGTCATTGTGTTCATGCACGGCATATTAGATGACAGGCAATACTTTATTTGACTCAAAGCAACGTTTTTACTCTTAGAAGTCACACCCCTATCCTCATCCAGAGTAACAAGAATATCAATATCATTTGCATTCATAAAGAAATGAAGATGGAAACTCTGCGATTGTAAAGAAACATTTAACAAAATGAGAGGTTAAAGTACCAATCTCTGTGATACACCAAAAGACAAAATCTTACATTAGGTGATGAAGAAAAATCATCCAAAACCACTTGTTGAGTCCTATTGGACAAGAAGGCCTGGAACTATGTTGAGTCCTATTGGACAAGAAGGCCTGGAACTATGCAGTAATTCCCAGGCTACTCAGTCTCTCCAGAAGTATTCTGGAAAGGCATTAAGTGGCATGTTCACTAAAGGTTTTAAGTGTATGCACATATTGCATGTTAGGTGCAAAAATGAATCTGATGTAAGTATAAAGCCTGTGTGCTGATTTTTAGGAGCATGGTCAGCAAATACACTGCATTTAGTGCAACTTGTCACATGGGCCCATGTAAATGCATTGGTAAATAGTGCAGATGTACTGATGCTATCTGTCAATGCATTTAATGTGGGCCTCAGTACTGAAAAATCATTTAGAAAACCTGATAATTGGCAAAGTTTCATAACTCGCCATTATACTACCAATTCCGATACCAACCCCAATCCCCCTGTTGCCATTTTTACCCTCGATGCCAGCCTCATCCTCCAAAAAAGCCTCAACCCTTATAAAAGACCAACTCCCTCAATCAAAGGCTGACCTCCCCTGATCACTTACCCACCCAAGAGCATTACCTGACCCTCCCCTTATCTGCTGACCCCCTCCCCCCCAACACTTAATGTGGTATCTCTGACTGCATAATAGCCAGAGCAGGGATGATCCACCTCCGCTATGCCACATTTATTTTATTTATTTAAATGTTTTTGTTAAATGTTGAAATGCTTCCAGAGATCAAGGGCAGTTTACAAAGAACAGAACAGAGCAGGCACATTGAACCTTTTTAAAACATATGTGAAACAAATTGATTATTTAAATCATATAACATATTTACAATCAACATATTTACATAGAACTATTTTACATTAATTACACACCTATAGTATATGTATTATAAGGGTGGGTAAGGGCTGTTCTTTATGCGTCTGTAAATAAATGTGGGAAATTATAGTTCCAGGAGGGGTTGGAGCAGAAGCTGAGAAGTGCGAAACAAACTATGTTGGGTAGAGCTGGTCCTGGTTGTGATTATCTCCAAACTGTTCAATGAATAAGAATGTCTTAATTTCCTTTCGGAAGAGTTGGAGGTCATTAAAAGCTCTTAGTTTATCTGGGAGGGCATTCCATAAGATTGGAACATAGTATGAAAATGCTCTATTGCTTGTGGATC
The DNA here is from genome assembly GCA_033557465.1 of Ichthyophis bannanicus. NCBI lineage: Eukaryota > Metazoa > Chordata > Amphibia > Gymnophiona > Ichthyophiidae > Ichthyophis > Ichthyophis bannanicus. Next base: position 369,611,282 of record CM066032.1, on the reverse strand, counting down.
GGTTTGTGCATCTGTATTGGGTAGAGACTGCAATATTATTTTGGGTACATACTCTTCTCATTCGCTCAATAGGGGAGATATTTATGAAGGTTTTCAAATAGGTTGGTGAAATGTTCTTCAGTGTTTTAAAAGTAGTCATTGCATTTTATTCAGCTTATAATAGGAAGACAATTTAGATCATATAATATAGGTGTGATATTTTCTGCCCTGTTTGTCCTATTTATCAGATGGGCAGCAACATTTTGGGCTAACTGCAGGGGTTTCAGCATCTGTTTGGGGAGGCCTTGTAAGGTACTATAGGAGAAGTCAAAATGCTTGTAAAACTGAACAAAAATCAAAGTTGGATAGTAGTAGTCTAAGGTGTTATAGAAGTCTTAATTTATAGTAGACTGATTTGGTAATGTTCTTTATATGGGTGAGCATACTGAGAGTCCGATCAAGGGTCACCCCAAGGTATATCACTTCCTGCCTTACAGTTAAGTTGATCTGTTGTAGAGTGATTTTTGAGGGAGGTATAAAAGTTTGGCTCCTTGAGATGAATAAAACCTCAGTTTTATTATAATTTATCTTCATGTTGTGTAAGTTAAGCCATTTTGTTATTTCAGTCAGGCATGCATTTAATTGGTAATAGTTTGGGTTGATAATGTCTACGGGAAGATAAACCATTATATCGTCCGTGTAGATGTGGTAGCGTAATTGAACTTTCTTGAAGATGGAATATAAGGGTTGTAGATAGAATTAAAGAGTAAAGCAGACAGGGAAGAACCCTGAGGTATACCTTGTTCTTGTTTGTAAGAATTAGACGTTTGTTGACCTATCCTAACTTGTTGAGTATGGTTCATGCAGTATGACTCAAACCATTTTAAGACATTGCCATGTAGTCCAATTTGTTGAAGCCTTGATAGGAGGATCTTGTAGCTAATATTATTGAATGCAGATGTGATATCCAAAAATACTAGCACAAAGGCTTGTTTTGTGTTATCAATCCCTCAAATTAGGTTATCAAAAGAGCTAGCAGTAAAGTCTCTACACTGTGGAATGGTCTGAAACCATATTGCTGTTCGTCTAAAGGGGAATTAAGATCAATAAAAGTCTTGCAATTGAATCTGGACAATTTTTTCAATTACTTTAGCGAGAAATGGCAGACTGGATATAGGTCTGTATGAATTAAGATTCTCTTTCTCCAGAGATTTATGTTTTAGAATTGGTCTGATCATTGCATGCTTGTGGCATTGGGCATGATTCCTTGAGTGAGTGATTGGTTAACTATTCTGAGTATATAAGGTGCTAACTCTGTTTTGGTTGCCTTTATCCAACTGACGGGGCAGGAATTTAATCTAGATGTTGTTGTGTTAATTTTGGAGATTTGGGGGATTTTGGAGGTGTTTTAGGTCAACTATATGAAATTCATCCCATTTTTTTGTCAGAGAATGATGGAGTAGTGTCAATCTGTAGGTTGGAATCTATGTCTGAGAGTTTTGGCTTGTTTATATTGTGTAGGGCAAGTGTCTGTGGTTTTATTGAGCTATTTGATTCTTTGGTCTGGTGAAGTTTGAGTGATTTGACAATTTCAAATAGCTCTCTTGATCTGTTTAGGGATTTAGTTAGAATATTTGTGTGGTATTCTCTTTTACTATGGTTTATGGCATCCTTGTATTGTTGTAAGGTGGTTATATAGTTCATTTTGTCTTCTGTGGCTTTAGTAAGTCACCATTTATGTTCCAACCATCTTAGATTTTGTTTTAGCTTTCCTAGTTTAAGAGTATACCATTTTTCAGAACTCTTTTGCTTTTTTGTGCTATGAGGTTTTAATTTAGTAGCTGCTTTATGTATAGATTTGTTACAACATGCTAGATTTTCTTCTAAGACTGCATGAGGATTATCTGTGGAAGAATCTCATTAAGGAAGTTGTCCTTATCAAATTTTGGACCAGGAATTTTTATTGTTAGGTGGGGTTGAGGGTAGTGTGTGTGGCATTGAAAACTGAACTATGTAGTGGTCGGTCCAAGGTACTTGTGATGTATGTGGGGAGGAGTAGAGGGGGTGGTAAATTATCTCTTTGGGAACAAATATTAAGTCAAGTGTATTACCTTTTATGTGTGTTGGAGAGTTCACAATCTGTTGAAGACCCATATCAGTTATAGAATTGATAAAATTCATGGAGTGTGATTGATGTAATGACAGGGATTGAAGTCACCTAATAGTAATAGGGGTTTCTTAAGGGGGGTAGAATATACCATTTCAAGGATTGGGATCAGGCTATCCAGGTTAGGACTGGTTGATCTATATATGAGGCAAATCGATAGCCTAGTGTTTTCTATCTGGAGGAGATCTAATCCATCAATGTTTTTTGCTTGGTGTTGTGATGTTTTGAGATGCTGCTTTGTTAATATGAGAACCTCTTCTCCATGGCTAGTCATTCGGGAACAATGAATTAGGTCATATCCGGGGAGTTTCAGCTGATTAGTTAGTACTGTGTCAGATTCTGAAAGCCAAGACTCTGTGATGCAGCATATGTCTGGCTGGTTGTCATGCTCATGTCAATTATGACTGGAATTTTATTTTGAACAGATCTTGCGTTGGTAAGAAGTAATTTAATACGGTTAGGAATGTCTGTAAGTTTGGAACTGGATAGAGGTTGAGATGTAAGGAAATAAGCCTGTTATAATGTTGGGTACATGCTCTGAATATTTTATGTTGGTACAGTATGGAAGTGGGTCAGTCAGGATTATGACTCATGGTATTTTGCAATGCTGTGGTGAGGCCCGTGTGAGGGCATTATCAATGGATACTATGCTAAATATGAGATACAAGAAGAGAAATATTTTTAATAGATCTCTGGTTTCCATAATTAACATGTATGTATTTCTATGTATTTGAAAGCAGTATCAGTAAAATAGCAGTATTAAGCTTATAAAATTGCTAAGCAAAGGATAGTGCAGAGAATATAGGTATTTGCAATTTCAATCTAGTTTGATTATAACAGCAACTGGATCAGATTGACGTAAGCTGCATAAACTAATGTAGAATCTACCTATGCTTAAGATTGTGCTATGTTGCAACAGACTGTGGTCAGTAAGTTATAAGCTAGATAATTTACCTTACCAAAATAAAGTTCAGGTTATCAAAGCAAGGGTGTCTCATATAATGAGTAGACTTCAACAGGGCCACTCCTAAGATCCATGCCCTCTGGTGAGACCCTCAGGCACAGGCACACCTGAAAAGTTTGAGTTTATACAGTTAGGGAAGCCGGAGGTGATGTCAGAGATGGGTAGGGAAAGGTGCCACTTGAGAGCAGGCTTACCTTCCCGTCTCTGAATGTGGCTGCTTGTTACGATGTCCCACGATGGCTCTGATGAGCAGGAAAAACCCCTGTCACTCTTTCCCTTAGGGGGGATGGCTAGCTAGGTTCAAAATGGTTTAATCTGAATTGTGATTAAGCTAAGTTTTTAGCTTTTTACTTGATAAACCATTAACCGGGTAGCCGGACCCAATGCTCACCCTTTACCACATTCGCCCACCATCTTTTCTCTGAAAACCTCCACCCCCCTTATCCTCACTACAAACTACACAGACAATGTTCTTAGAAGCAACTGGTCGTAGCTTTATTAATAATCCAACAATTGAACACTCAGAACAATAATCAACAACAACCGTACCCCAGCGGAGCGATCCGTCACCAGCCGTACGATTAGCAAGGTGACCTTGCCTCTGCCCCGGCATAGTCAAGCCACCGGCCAAGTTCCTATCACCCTTAACCGACTTTGCCGTATCAGTAGCACAAGTCTGCCAGGGTTTATCCGGGTCGTGGGCACCCCGCCCCCGCACCAAGTAGCCTAAGGCTCTGGACCCCGGAAACCTCAGGGATCCTGCCACCGGCACAGACCTGTTGAACTGCCTGTGCTGCCCCCACCGATATCAAGCTGCGACCAGCGGGTATTGTCCTGCACCACCCTCTCCAATGCTTCCTGCCAGTCATTCAACAGTAAGTCCACCCCCACTGAATATAGATGAACCCATCGCTCCTATACAACCCGGCGCAATTCACCTCTACCCATGCATGCTGCACCTGATAACCCCCTAGCTCACACACCCACTACCCAATCTGCTGATTAATTTTTGTCAGACCTCTAGACCACCACCGCTGTCCCCAGCATGCCAGTCGAGGTATAATGTCTGACCATATCAACACAACCCCAGCAAACCACCTCAGCACCACAGCAAGATCCTTCTTTGCCGCATTAATCAGCTGCTTGCAGGTCCAAGATTTCAACTCATTGTCACCCAGATGCAATCACAAAATCTCCATCTGCTTCCATAGGCACCGCTGATGTCAAAGCAATGGCAGCAGCTGCGTCCAGCGCAGACACCGCTCACCCAGCCATGAGAAGGACACCACTGCAGGATCAAAGCCCAGGTTTAGTCCGACTGGCCACACTTCCGCTCGCTGACCAGCCCAGAACATGAAGGAGTGCCCAATCATCCAAAATTCCAGCGCACCAAGCCCCCCATCTGTAAAAGAAATTGACAGTTAATATCACCCCCCTCATGTGCCCCCTTTCATAAATGCACATATCCTTTAAATGCTTTGGACCGCCATCTGCCAATACTTTGTATCTGACCTCCCGACAGCCCCACCTCTGCCGCACTGGTCGCTGCCCCAATGCGAAAAGAATGTGCCGAGAATTGACACGGGTCCTCCCTTAGGTGACTCAGCACCATCCGTAACACAGCCGACACCTTAAACTAAATCAGCAACTGAGCATCACTATGCACAAATAACCCACCCACTGCCACCGTACGCGCTCGCAAGTACTCCCACATTGCAGCTACTGGACAGGTATGCTCCCCTATCCCCTTCAGGACCACCCAGAGCCCACCTCTCCTCTGTTCTGTTTTGGATTTAGCCAGAAGTACCCATAATTGCCCACCACCGAGCTGCATGTGCTGGTGTAGCAAGCTGCTCCCTACTCCCGATTTTCCGGTGCTCGCCACCAATTCCCCCACCCTGAATGCGTCAAAGAAAGCCAAAGTAAACACTGCACAGAAAAGTATAGCTTCGCATCGTGATTCCGTGACATTAGGTAACTCCATATATAGTCGCAGGAGTAAGTCATGCGTAATCGGCCACCGCCGATTCCGCGGAGTTGGCCGCAAACATTCCCACCCCTGCAATAGCCTCTGAACCATGAACCCTCCCCACATCGAACCTCATCCGATGGCTCTCGCGAAAAATGTGAAGCCGACCAGATGTCCCTTCACTGATTATCCGGACACCCCTTGACCTTTAGCACTGATGATATACTGCCCGAAAAATTGATTTGACACCGCCCCCGTCCGCCAACCATGCTCCCATAAAAATGCTACCACCATCTCACAGCCTCTCCGGTAAGCATCCCAGGTCCTCTCAGCCACCGCACTCTGCAGCAGCTCCTTCATCTCAGCAGGCCACCGTTCCATAATCTCCAAGGGACAACACACCCTTCCAGTTCTGCCTCCAGTGCCTACTGCCCAAACCGTTCCCACTGCAAATGGTAAAGAGCATCAGCAATTCCATTAGTATGTCCTGGTATATGTCGAGCCTTCAACACAACATTTAGACGCAAACAGGAAAGCACCACTGCTCTCATCAGCGACACCACCTGCAGACATCGCGGCGTGTAATGATTAATGCCATTCATGACTGCTTCATTATCGCACCACCACACCACCTTATGGTTCTGCAGTCTGTCAGGCCAAAACTCCAACGCCACTAGTATCGGGGACAGTTCTAAAAACATTATATTTTTTGACAAACCCACCTCATGCCACTCTTGCGGCCACTTATCGGCACACCACGCCCCCCAGAAGTAGATTCCCATACCCATGACACCTGCAGCATCTGTGTAAAGCTGTAACTCCTCACTCGAACTCTGCTTCCATTATGACCGACGTCCCATTAAATTCCCTCCAAAAGACGTCCAAACCTGAAAATCCTCCCACATAACTCTGGAAACTCATTTGCGGTGGTGTGGCTTCCCCACCCCCGCCGTCGCTGCCACCAAGTGGCGTATAAATACCCAACCAGAGAACAACTGCAAGGAAGGGAAATATATTATTAAAACAAACACCAACCTTCCTTAACTCCAACGTTCCTTAATATTCAAACATTAAAGTAGATCATCAATTTAACAAAGGCAAACAGGCCTCAGAGAAATCTTACCCTTCACTTGGCGAATCGAATCACCATAGGGTTAGATGGAAAATTCAACATCACGGGCCAAAAGCCTTTCACTTTTTATTATATCAATTATATCAATTTAATTTCACCAATTATTACCTATAATCAAATTAAACCTAATTAAAAAATCACCTAAAAGTACTTTTTCGGGATTTCAAAGAAGTTCATTATCTTAATCACACAGCTGAAAAGTGTGTACGGAATGCCCAATACGGGTGCTGGCAGGCCTCACACGAGGCTCCGTGACCTACAAAAAATATAGAAAACCTTTCAAAGTGAGTTATGATAACATTAAAAATGTAAACAGCATACTCAACTTAAGGTTCTGCTGAAATCTCCCGCACACGCTTGTCACCAAGACCGCACAAACTTTTTCAATTCTTTAATGTAGAATCCAATAGCCTCAATTTGGAGAAGCAGAGTCAATGCCGAGAAAGTTCTTCTCCAAATTGAGGCTATTGGATTCTACATTAAAGAATTGAAAAAGTTTGTGCGGTCTTGGTGACAAGCGTGTGCGGGAGATTTCAGCAGAACCTTAAGTTGAGTATGCTGTTTACATTTTTAATGTTATCATAACTCACTTTGAAAGGTTTTCTATATTTTTTGTAGGTCATGGAGCCTCGTGTGAGGCCTGCCAGCACCCGTATTGGGCATTCCGTACACACTTTTCAGCTGTGTGATTAAGATAATGAACTTCTTTGAAATCCCGAAAAAGTACTTTTAGGTGATTTTTTAATTAGGTTTAATTTGATTATAGGTAATAATTGGTGAAATTAAATTGATATAATTGATATAATAAAAAGTGAAAGGCTTTTGGCCCGTGATGTTGAATTTTCCATCTAACCCTATGGTGATTCGATTCGCCAAGTGAAGGGTAAGATTTCTCTGAGGCCTGTTTGCCTTTGTTAAATTGATGATCTACTTTAATGTTTGAATATTAAGGAATGTTGGAGTATAAATACCCAACCCATTGGAATCACTCTACAGGCAAAATTTAGTGATCCAATCAACGCCTGCAGTTCCTTCAATGTTAACTTCGAGGAGGCCAGAACATTAGCAACCAAAACTCGCAGCTTCACCACCTTCTCTATCGGCAAGCGCGCCATCATTTGGTCAGAATCCAACTCAACTCCCAAGAAGGTGATCCGTGTACATGGTCCCTCCGTCTTACTGTCCGCCAAAGGCACCCCCAACTCGCCTGCTAAGCTCACAAAACCATCCAACAGCTCTTTACGCGCCCACAAACAAGAAGTCGTTGAGATAATGCACCACCTCGGACCTACCCACCCGCCGCGTCACTGCCCACTGGAGTAAGGTACTGAATTTCTTGAAGTAGGCTCAGGACACCTCACAGCCCATCGGCATGCACTTGTCAAAATAAAATCCTTCGGCAAAATGAAAACCTAACAAATGAAAGGCAGTGGGGTGCACTGGCAACAAACGAAAAGCCGACTCAATATCCACTTTTGCCATCAGTGCGCCGGGCCCTGCTTTCCTGACCAACTTCGCTGCCCTATTGAATGAATCATAGTGCACTGTACACCACTCGCGTGGTATGTGATCGTTCACTGATGCCCCCACTGGAAACGACAAATTATGGATCATCCAAAACTTTCCTGGTTCCTTCTTGGGTATGATTCCCAACGGTGATACCACAAAATTCCTGAAGGGAGGCCGCGTAAACGGACCCGCGACCCTTAATAACTTCAACTCAACTGCCAACTTCTTCTGCACAACGGCCGCAAAGCGTCGCACCAATGGGGAATTCCTTGCTGCCTCAACCGCCACCACACCCCGAACCGGTATAACAAAACCAAACTGAAACCCCAACTGTAACACTTCCCCTGTACCCCTGTCTACTGGCAACTCACCCATCATGGCCACGGGCCCAGAATCCATCACACTGGTTGAATCGTCTCTTGCGCCTAATCCTCACTCGACCGCTGTTCGGTCACACCTTGTGCCTCCGTTCCTGCCACCCAGCCTCTGTGCGGCACAGCGATTAGGGCATCCATAGTCTCCCACGGTTGTCCAACTAGTCCGTGCACAGATCCTGGAGACACCAGAAATGGCACCTGCAGAGAAATAAAAGGAAAAGCAGGGGGGAAAAACCCACAGACCACGCCGGTTGCCACACCCCCGCCCACTCAGCCCACGATGGGCCTTGTCCTCCCCCATACACTGCTCCCATGCATACTGCTGCCCTACCAAACCATAGTCCATCGTCCCCACTGGCCCGCTCCCCAAGGAACGAATACCTGCCCCCCACCACCCCTTGACCATAGCTGCCCCACGGACCCTCTCTCTCTCCCATCCCAGTGTGGACCCGGGCCCCCACCCTTTGCCCTATGGCTACCCCCACACCCCTCCATGTCGGCCCTAAACACCCCTTGTGAACCTTCTTGTCCTCTTTCCACAGCTGTAGGAACTGCAACTTCCACCACTAGACCCCCTGCCCTCGGCAGGGTCTCCACTCCCCGTCCCCAAGCTCGGCGCCCCCCCGTGACCTCCTTGCCACCACCGGGGACCTACCACACCCACTCTCTGGCTGCCTAGCCCTCACCACCCCCTGCCATGAGTCTGGGCTCTCTGCCTGACCCCACTGGCCCCCCTGCATCCCCCCAACAACCCCCCAACCTCTGTGACCCCCACCCAGCCTGTGCATCTCTGCCCTGCTGGCCCCTTGCCCTCTACAACGGTGTCCTTTCCTTCCCGGCATCCCCTTTTATCCCCTTTATCTGTAATTAAAGTTTGTTTGCCCTCTCCTTAATATCCCTTTTTTTTTTTTTGAAATCCTTGCTATTAGCCTACCTCTCGCCGCTAAACTCCCTTCCTCCCCATAGTGTTATTATTTATTATTATTTTGTGCACCGCCGCCCTACTCGCCTGTTCTCCGGCTTCAGGCCCACATGCTCTGCTGAGCCCGCTGTGTCCTGGCCCCTTCAACGGCCCATATACTCCTGCTGGCCCCGCTCACACTACTGCACGGCTCCCAGTCACCGCAACTCAGTCGCCCAAGTCTCCGATCAGTAGGCTCCTCCACACCTTCTGCTCTCTGGAACCCTCGTGCTGCCGCCTAACGACCCTGTACCAAGCCACGAGCCGTCTCCCTAGCATGTGCTCATGCGCCGCCACAGCACTGAGCACATGCACGCATAGATCCGATTGGCTCCCCCGCGTATGCTCCCGTGGGTGGCGCCAATTGGTTTAAAGGACGCGTCCTGCGTCCTGTCCAAGAATGCACTTCCACCCCCCAACTTCAATAAACAGGGCGCACGCAGGGTCCCGCACCGGGCTGCGCACCCGGTTACCTGCGGACACCGGGACTCTGCCCATGCCCTTACTCTTTGCAGGCTTTTTGGGAGAGGGAATAGAAAAAAACCCCAAACAGTATCAAAAGCTACAGAAAGATCCAATAAAAGCATCAAATCTCCTGGTTTCCTATCAATATTTAACAATACATCTTCCATACAGCCATAAAAATGGTCTCTGAGTTATTTACAGCTTGGAAGTCAGTTTGTCTCTCGTGTAATAGCTGATATTTAAAAAAATAAAAATAAATAATACAATTGGTCATAAACTAACATGTCTAACAGTTTTGCTAAAAATGAAAGATTTGAGGCAGGCTGATAATTATGTAGAACTGCTGGATCCCCTGTGGCTTTTGGTGGTTTGGCCTTACCACTGCTGTCTTCAGGGGAGCTAGGTAGGAACCTTTCAAAAGGAATGCCTTAATGGTATGCCATGACATGCCCCCAAGCTCCTCTTTTGTCTTCTTAACAAGCCAGGTTGCACAATAGTCTAGCATGCTTAAAGGAGTTCATCATTCCTACAGTGTTACATAGCTTCAGTTCTCACTGCTCTAAAGGAGCTTAACCTGGGGGTCTCTCAGACTGAATCCTTTGAAGCACCCTTCCTCAAAAATATCAGAACTTGCTTAATATGGTTTGGATATTATTCTTCCTTTCAAAATATAAAGCAAACTATTGATGCGATTTATGATCAGACAAAGTATGAGCTGATAAGGAAGACTAAGCTGAGATTTTTAAGGCTTGATTGAATATTGATATTTCTCATAATTCATGCAAACTCTGCAAAACACTTTCCCACAACTTTAGTAATAATGCTATGTCTATTAAAAACCTTTTTCCCGGCAATATTCCTGTACGGGAACATGACAAACATTACCTATTTTTTATGTACGCGATTTTTGAATACAAATATTCTTTGCAGAACGTGAACAAGTGGTGATGTCATACTTAACAGCGGTGCAAACATTAAATGGTCTCAGTTGCACAACAGTTTTAATTTCACTTAAAGTTTCACATTTTTTGCAATTTGAGGGTAAGTCAAATTTAGCAGTTATAATTTTGAGATACTTGGTTGTTTTACATTTTGACGCTGATCACTGTGTACGAGGCATGCCTGGTCATGTTGCACAGGTGCACTCACATTTTATTTGTGATGGGGTAAATTGTATGTATATGTCGCATGTTCCTATATAGGAACACTGCCAGGATTATCCAAAAGTCGACTAATAATTGCCAATGCGCATTGTTGTCAGATAATTCCTTCAGTTTTGATAAACAATGCATACAAGAAGCTTCTATGGCACCAGATGTAGCAAAATTCATCAGGCAGTTACAATTCAAGATGATATGTTAACTGTGGAACGTTTAACTCGTCCGACAACCATTATTGTGTTGCTGCCATCTGCAGGTGATTCTGAAGCTGACAGTGATGTCGAAGATGTTCCTAATAATTTGAACAATGATGACCCCTTTGAAACTACTGGTGAAGTGGAAGTGATAGCAGAGGAGACAGACGAAGATGAGAATGTTAGTAGTGAATATGAAAGCAGCCCTCCAGCAAAAAAGTGTAAGAATCTGAAGAAGAAACAGGCAATTCAGTGGAAAAAGTCAACAAAGTTCACTAAAGTAATTTTATCGCTGGTGCCAAGTCATTTACCTGACAGTTTTCCTGTTCTATTGTTGCTTTCTCTGTTTTCCATATGGAGCCTTATATTCGATGACAAAATGCTGACAGAAATTGTAATGCAAAGCAACCTTTACGTTAACCGAGATAAGAACGACAGTCAGCTTCAAGTCACAGTGAATGAAATTTGTTGCTTTCTGGGAATCCTGCTGTTGTCTGGCTATAACGTCCTGCCACAGGAGTCAGACTACTGGAGCAGTCAGCAAGATTTAGGCGTGCCTATTGTCTGTGAGGCCATGAGCAGCAAGAGGTATCAGACCATCAAAAAATAATTTCACTTGGCTGACAATGCTGAACTCAAAGCAGACGACAAGACGGCTAAGGTTGCTCCACTTATTACTACCGTCAATGCAAATTTGGTGCAGTTTGGGTTTTTCCACCATGAATTGAGTATTGACGAGTCTATGACTCCATACTTTGGCCGCCACAGCATGAAAATGTTTATAAGAGGAAAACCAATTAGATTTGGTTTAAGTGGTGGTGTATGTGTGGCATCGACGGCTACCCTTACAACATTAAGCTGTACACTGGACGAGAAAGTTCTACACATTCGATGGAACCTCTGGGCTCCAGGGTCATAAACCATATGGTTGATGTTATTGAAAAGCATTCAGATGTAATTCGTCACCACCTGTTCTTCAATAATTTTTTTACAAGTTACGCACTGATCAAGTCACTCGCAGAGAGAAATGTTGCAGCTACAGGAACCATTCGGGAACTGAGAACTGGCAGAGCACACAAAGAACTTTGAAGTACAAAGGACATGAAGAAGAGTGGCCAATGAGGAGACTATGATTACCGATGTGATGGGTCAGTCTATGTAGCAAAGTGGCATGACAATTCTATTGTCTGCATTGCCAGCAACAATCTCACACATTACCCACTTCAAACCGCACGTCGCCGAGTCAAGGGTACATCAGATGTTGCTGTGTCTCAACCCTTTGTGGTGAAGCGCTATAATGAAGGAATGGGTGGAATAGATCTCAAGGACAGGCTCTTAGCAAGCTACAGGCCATCTGTGTGTGGAAAGAAATGGTGGTGGCCACTATTCACAAATGTCCTCAATGTATCTGTCGTGGCTGCTTGGAAAATACACTGTCACCTTCATGGAAGTGACATGGATCATCTGACATTCAGACGTGACATCACCTTGTGTCTCTTGAAGGGCACTGCCATTCAGGAACATTCAATCAGATCAAATCACGTAGCCAACTTGCCAAAAGGTCCGGCTTCACTCCGATAAGGGCAAAACTTGCTTTGTGGACTACCACAAGTGACAGACATGCATACTGTAGCATTAGTCACTAGTATCTGCTTGATTTATCTGTTATTTTTGCATTCTAGTAGGTTGTTCTCTTGCATGGGTCAAACGTACAATTTCTTGGCAATGTTCCGGTATAGGAACATAGATTAAAAACTACAAAGACAAACTCTGAATCTATTGACACTATAATTACATCTTGCAGTCATTACATGTAGTAAGAAAAAGAACACTGTTAAGAAATTAATAGCGTTTTTGTAGTAGTGCCAGGAAAAAGGTTAAGTGTAAGATCAGTGAGGGATAAATATTGTTTAATTGGCTTGCAGAAGAAAGTTTTGAAATGGCCTCATAGAGATTTAAGAAAAGAGGCTTTGGAGGGCGCTCAGCCTGAGACCCGAGGGACTGACAAAGAACAGCTTGCTACTGCATCTGCCTGAGGGAGCAGAGCCTACCTAACTGAACAGTCTGGATTGCAGAAGCACAGAGGGGAGTTGGAAGCCAGCTGGAGGAGTGGAGAAAGATGGCAGCCCTGTCCCCTTTGCTGACATCATTGGGGAAACTCAAAGGACTGATAAAAACCAGCTTTTGGCTACATGCACATGATGGAAGGGGCTTGCCCTTTGAGGCACTTTCAGTGCCACCTGGGTGCCAATCCTGGCTTTTCTTGGTCTTTTCATGTGCAAACCATGCCTAAAGGTGGAGGTAAAAGGAAGAATAAAGGGAAACCAGTGGCAGTTCTTACAACATCGCCTGGTAAAGTGTCTGGTCCAATGGACAAATGTTTGCTTCCTGTGTCTGCCAGAGAGGTGGCTAATTTGTCCTTAATATCTACGTCCTCAATTTTAGGGGCTTCTTTGAGTCCTATAGCTAGACCTCCTCCTCCCTTGCCTGCTGAGTATGCAGTGTCCTTGTCGGACGGTCTAGGTATTCCCACTTTAAGTGTGAATACCACTGGCTCCTCTGCCTTGGGTATGTTGCCCAGTATGGCATTTTTGCTGCATGGTCTAAGGTGTTAAATTTGTCTGATACTACCACTTAAATTTTGGCACCCCACCCCCTCTGGTGATATTACTCAAGATATCTGGAAGGTTGTTACTTAGACAAACACTCTTCTGAAAGGGACTATGGAGCAGGTCCCTTCCTTTTCGGAGGAGGTTTTTATTTATTTTTATTCATTTATTAGGTTTTATATACCACTGCTTCCAGAAATCAATGGCAATTTACAATGACTCAAACAGAACTTTACATTATAACATCAGTAGAACTTATATGCAAAGTAACTATTGCAACAGTAACTATGTTAACATAACTATATACTATATATGGGTTGTCATCAAATTAAAATCTCAAGATGAAAGATTTTCCTTGTTAGAGTAGTGGGTTGACCAAATGAGTGGTCAGCTCTCGACTCTACAATTGACTGGGGTGACTAGTATTAAGAATTGTATGCTTGTACATAGTCAATTAGAGAACCTAGAAAATTCAGCTAGAGCAAAAATTGTATTTTTTAAACTTTCTGAAAACTCATTGACTCCTGAGATATCAGTTAGAAAATATTTTAAAGAGACATTATTGATGTCCAAAGATGATAACTTGGTTATCTCTAACTGTTACAATGTACCTAATAAGAATGTGAGTGCTTTTTCTGCTGGGGAGGCCCGAGTAATGTTGGAACCTAGTAATTCTTTGGACTTGTCAAATTTTTTGAATTAATCTTCAGATTCTATATCTACTCAAGTCACTTTGGTTGTAACCTTTTCTTCTGAGATGGATAAAATGCTGGTTTTTAGGTTGTTCTTCCAGAAAAAGGAGGAATCCTTTTGTGGTTAGAGGATCTAACTTTTTCCTGATGTTTCCTGAGCTACGCAGGCTTGTAGAAAGGTCTTCCTACAGCCGAAGCCTTGGGTTCCGGCAGTGGGAGATATTTTCTTTCTTGTTTTCCTTGTAAATGTGTAATGCTTTATCAGAAGAATCAGTAGGCTGAATGGGAATTACCTGGGAGGACTTATCTGGGTTCAACAATTCTTGGATGTTTTATTTGTTTAACTCTATATGTGTGGGGGTGGTATGTCTAGCAGCATAAAATATTTCTCTTTGGTTAGAGTATCTAACTCTGACTCCCTCCTTGATGTGGTCTATAATTTTGATGAGTTTCTTTCCTTTGTTAGACATTTTTCTTTTCCTCTTTTTGATGTGTATTTTCATTACTTTTACCTGATGTAGAAGTTCAAATAATTCAATTTAAAAAAAGAAAAGAAGCTCTAATATTGTTTAATCATACATGTCCCCTGAGCTATCATTGGATGGCCCAAGTAAAGCAAGACTGAAAACGGAGAATGTTAATTATGAATTTTAAGGAGGGTTTAGGATTAAAGTGTCAGTATGTTTTTCATGATTCATGTATTGAAGAATTGATTTTATGTTTTGGTAATTATAAGATAATGGAATATTTAGTGATTTGCAGTGCTCAAGAAGACTACCTTCTTACCAAAAGTAATAGTAACCGAGTCAGTCCGGATTCAGAAGTCCCACTCCCAGTCCCATCACTCCCCTCCTCCCACTTCCCCAACCACACTACTCCCCACCACCTTCCCCTCCCCTTTTCTCCAATAATGCTATAATACAATGATATTTGGAATTAGTAACTGGTCACAGCTTTATTTCAAGCATAAGTCAACAACATAACCAAAGCGTAACACAGCATCAGCACTGCCCCCCCCCCCATCCTTCCAGATGTTACTAACCTGCCAGCCATATTACTACCAAGGCATATTACCATCCACATGTCTTGAAGGACTGGAAAGGGGGGCTGTTAATTCTGGAGAGAAATCTGAAATTGTGAGTATATACTTCTGGGAATTTTTCTGAAAGGATTTTTTTTTCTTTTAAAGCGAATTAATCTGTGACCCCACTATTTTTTTTGTTAAATCAGTCAGGGCCTAGTAGCAACAGTTTAAGATTCAATTTAAAAACACAGAAGAGAACTTTCTGGTTACCTTTCATACCCAGTAGACAGCTGTAGTTTAAATTTCATAGTCACTCAGGGCCTAGCATCAGCAAAGTACTTTTAGTTTCAAATTAAATCACAGAAGAGAGCTTTCTGGTTAAATTTAGAATCCAGCAGAGAGCTTGTAGTTTAAATCTCATAATAGGTTAGAGCCTAGTAGCAGCAAAGAGCTATAATTTAAATCAAATCAGAATATAGCTTACCTCAGCAGCACAGGACAAGGTACT
The DNA here is from genome assembly GCA_033557465.1 of Ichthyophis bannanicus. Lineage (NCBI taxonomy): Eukaryota > Metazoa > Chordata > Amphibia > Gymnophiona > Ichthyophiidae > Ichthyophis > Ichthyophis bannanicus. The sequence goes on along the minus strand of CM066032.1, from coordinate 369,595,572 downwards.
GTGTAGAAGCCCTTTTTTAATAAGTGTTATATCCCTCCCTCCCTCCCCACACCCACCCTCCCCTGGGATAATCACAGCTTTATAGGTACTTGCACAACTTAAAAGACAGGAGGTGCTCTCAGGTGAAGCTCATTACCCAAATCAGTCATACACTAAGGACCTGAGATTAATTAAGCTTCAGGTGAACAAGGTATATTAAACTTCTTAGGTACAGTTTTAGTGGTATAAATATCCATTGCACCCTTTAGTACATATAGAACTTAAAGATCTAAACACAAACTTAAAACTAAGATGCAGATAGCAGTCCAGCAGCGGGATGTGGGCTTTCCAGTCTTTTGCATTGAGTGTCACATGTATGATTTTCTCCCAGCTGGTGAGAGGTCTTACGTGTGCACTAGGTGCAAGGAGCTCTCTGCTCTCAGGGAACGAGTCCGTTCTCTAGAGGCTAGAGTAGCAGACTTGGAAAACATAAGACAGACAGAGAGGTACATAGACGAGACCTACAGGGATATAGTCCTGAAGTCCCACCTCCAGTCTGGCAGCATCCCTGTTGCCATGGAGGAGAGAGGTTACGTGACAGGAGAGCATCACCCTGGTGTGGCAGGAAGTGATCCTGTAACTAGGACCTGTCCTCCAGGTGATGTAAACCCCTCTCGCACCGAGGAGGTTTCTCCAGGGCCAAGTGCCCATGAGGGAAGGGTTAGGACAGCAGTTATAGTTGGTGATTCGATCATTAGGCATGTAGATAGCTGGGTGGCTGGTGGACGTGAGGATCGCCTGGTAACATGCCTGCCTGGTGCGAAGGTAGCGGACCTCACACGCCACCTAGATAAGGTCTTAGATAGTGCTGGGGAGGAGTCTGCTGTCTTGGTACATGTTGGTACCAATGACATAGGAAAATGTGGTAGGGAGGTTCTGGAAGCTAAATTTAGGCTTTTAGGTAGGAAGTTGAAATCCAGAACTTCCAGGGTAGCGTTCTCCGAAATGCTTCCCGTTCCACACGCAGGACCCAAAAGGCAGGCAGAGCTCCGGAGTCTCAATGCGTGGATGAGACAATGGTGCAGAGATGAGGGGTTCGGATTTGTTAGGAACTGGGGAACATTCTGGGGAAAGGAGGGGCTCTTCCGAAGGGATGGGCTTCACCTTAACCGGGATGGAACCAGGCTGCTGGCATTAACCTTTAAAAAGGAGATAGAGCAGCTTTTAAACTAGATAATAGGGAAAAGCCGACAGTCGCCCAAGAGCAGATGGTTCGGAAGAATGTATCCTTGAAGGATACTACAAAAAGCAGAGAGGTTCCAAAAAAGAGTAAAGTAGCCCAAATGCCCTCGAGTATGGAGCAGACAGAACTTAAAGATCCCAAATTACCCATGTCTACCAATAGCCAAATTAATATGAATAAAATACAGTCTCTAAAATGCTTGTATGCAAATGCTAGAAGTCTACAAAACAAGATGGGAGAGTTAGAATATATAGCACTAAACGAGAGGTTAGATATGATTGGAATATCAGAGACATGGTGGAAGGAGGACAACCAGTGGGACACTGTGATACCTGGGTACAAACTATATCGAAATGATAGAGCTGATCAAATTGGTGGAGGGGTTGCACTCTATGTTAGAGAGGGCATTGAGTCAGAAAGGATTAAAGTTTTGCAAGAAACAAAATTTGCTGTAGAATCTCTATGGATTGAAATTCCATGTAAAAAGGGGAAGGCGATGGCAGTGGGGGTGTACTATCGTCCGCCTGGCCAGGTTGCTCCTAAACCACGAGAGAATGTTTTCCTTCAACAGCGAGCTATCATATGACTCTCAGCTGTGATCCCAACGTCCCAACCGGGGAGTTGACATTGGGATCACAGCTGAGAGTCATATGATAGCTCGCTGTTGAAGGAAAACATTCTCTCGTGGTTTAGGAGCAACATTGTGAAAGAAGATTTTTTCAATCACAGGTTTTTAACTACAGGTTTACTGTAGTTTTTACTGAGACCTCATTGTATAATAAGAGCTATTCCTTTTACGAGTTTGGGAAATAGTTTTATTATAAGCCACGGACTGGCTAGTTTTGGATCCAGTTTCTGATATCATTGAACGACATACTTGATTTATTGGTACTGAATATATTCGTTCAAGACATAGGGCCATTGGTTATTTTGTGTCTACACAAGCATGGCGGGCCCAGAAGGATGGCAAGATGTCTTAACCTTTACACAGGATTATATCCAAGCACTTACCAAGGAGAAGACTCCGTTTTCACAACTTACTCATACTGATGACCCCTCTCAAGAAGCCACCTGGGATCAGTTGTTGAAATTACAAAAAAAGAAAGTTAAAATGGAACTTCATCGGTTTTCCCTCATCGAGTACATTAACCGCCAGCAAATTCCCAGAGGGCTACGAATGTATAAGGAACCTCGGAAACCAGCTATGGAAACAGAATTTGTAGAACAGTGGAATCGCATCCTCAATAAATGCTCATTAGATTTAATGGTGTTGCTTGTGGATACGGCTAAACAAGACCTTGACAAGCTCACTGAAGAAGCACAGATATTAGAGGCATCATTGCAGTCTATAACGACAGACGCCATGTTTAAAACCAAGTCAACAGAAGTGAAACAGCAGATACAGTCATTTCATCAAGAGGTAATGGCGACCAAAGTGAAAAAACTTAAGAGAGATTATTCCGATTACACCATTGGATACGTTTATCCCTGGATGAACAGCAAGAGGAGAGCAAAGAGAGTGGGTAAACGTGTTACTTTTGGAAATACATCTGATGATACATCTTCCTCTGAGTCAGTGAAATCTTCAAAGGACGGGGACGATTCAGGAGAAGACACGCGGAAGAAGAAGAAGGAATCCGATCGCCTAAAACAGCGAGAGCGGGAACAGCGCAAGAAGTGACCCCGGCTTTGACGAGTGATACTGAAACTCCTTTAGTAGTAAATATTTCTAACTGTGTATTATCTCCGGCAGCGTTGGCGGTATTGAATAAAGGTTTGTCATATATACCTAGTATCACATTTGACTCCTTTCAATTCCGTTTGGATCTTGAAGCTCTGCTACGTAAGTTAAATTTGAAAGTTTTTTTCGCACAACAAGCAGGACAAACAGCTCTTAGAGACTCATTACCTATACTAGGACCCATGGGTGAAACTGTTGGAGAAGAACAGTCTTATGGTAGAACACGCCTTCCATTGAAATCAACTTGGTCCCCTCCGGGTCCTAGTCATCCTGCTTTGGAAGTTTTCAAGAAGTTGGTTCTGGCAGATATTTCTAAGTTAGAGTCCACTCAGACACTGACCCAAACTGCTCTGTCCCGTGTAGAACGTCAGGCCCTGACCGAATTGCAAGATCGGACGGACATTATCATTCGGAGGGCCGACAAGGGTGGAGCAGTGGTAATCCTTGCTCGTGAAGATTACATGGCAGAAGCTATGCACCAATTGCAGGATGATCGTGTGTACACAGTTTTAGATTCTGATCCTTTACCACTCTTGCAAGGTGAAATCCTTCAACTTACTGAAGAAGCGTTGCAGAACAAGTTGATTACCAAACAAGAATTTAAATATCTGAATATCAAGGCCCCTGTCGTAGCCAAATTTTATTTAGTTCCAAAAATACATAAGAACCTTAGCAAGCCCCCGGGTAGGCCCATAGTTTCCACCCGTGGTAGTGTGCTGGAACCCCTGTCAATGTACATAGACTCCTACTTGCGTCCACTGCTAGTTACGATTCCTTCCTATTTAAGAGATACGACTCATTTTTTGAATGCTTTAAAAAACCATCCAATACAGCGGGACCAACCAAATGTTATTCTGGTTACACTTGATGTGGTCTCGCTGTATACGAGTATCCCTCAAACAATGGCAATGGAAGTTATAGCACAGGTTTTGCTTAGTAGGAGTGATGTGTCAACAACTTTGAGGGCGTTTCTCCTAGATTTAGCAAGGTTAGCAGTCACACGAAATTATTTTGTATTCGATGGAGTATTTTACCAACAGAAGAGCGGGGTGGCTATGGGTGCTACTTGCGCCCCTAGTATAGCCAATTTTTATATGGGAATATTTGAGCAACAGTGGGTTACTCCTTCTACCTATTCTCCTCACATTTTAGTGTGGAAACGATTCATCGATGATATTTTTTTGATCTGGCAAGGAACGGAGGAAGCTTTGTTGTTGTTCATAGCGTGGCTTAATACTTGTGATAGTAATATTAAATTCACATATCAATATCATAGTAAAACCTTGACCTATTTAGATGTACAAATTACTAGAGGGGCTACTGATTGGGAAACCACTATCTATAAGAAGCCCACGGATAGAGTCACATTTTTGAGGTTTGATAGTTTACACCCGCGACGTCTTAAGGAAGGTTTACCCTTTTCACAGTTTTTACGCTTTCGTCGGAACTGCTCAAATAAGGCAGATTATAAACAGAAATCGAAACAGCTTGTGAAGGATTTTCAAAGGCGAGGTTATCCAGTGACTATTCTTAAGAGAGCACGGTCTAGGGCATTGTACAATCATCGGGCGGCTTTGTTGCAAATAAAACCCTCAGGTCAAGATAGGAGCAGTCAGGATAATGATATCAATTTTATATCTAAGTATTCTCCCCTAAGCACACAGATCCAAAGTATTTTTAAGAGACATGCAAATGTCTTAAAAGTGATTCCAGGTCTTCAGGATAAACGGGTGCGGTGCGTTTGGCAACGCAACCGTAATTTAAAAGAATGGGTCAGTCCGGCAGTGTTACCCCCATTAAGAGTAGTGGCTGAGATAGCACCAATGAGGGGACACAAACCATGTGGGCATTGTGATATTTGTGATCTCACTATACAGACGTCATCTTTTGTTTATAACGAAGTAACATTCATTTTGAAACATAATACTTCTTGTGAATCGAGTTCTGTAGTGTACGCTGTGGTTTGCCCTTGTGGCTTGTGTTATATTGGTAAAACCAGTAGAAGTTTTCGTATACGTATGCGAGAACACCGGAGCCGCATAAAATGTAAGACGCTTGAAGCCCCCATAGTAGCACATTGTGTACAGAAGGGACATATTTTTGAACAACTTCGTTGCCTATGTTTACTTCAAGTCCAACAGTGTTCCGGGGGTAAGACCCTGGATCAAACATTGATCATACAGGAGCAACGTCTTATTTATCGGCTTAATACAGTTATCCCTCATGGGTTAAATGGTATGATAGAATGGGCTGCTTGTATGCCACAGTAAGTAATAGAGAAATGCACGGGGAGAATTGACTTTGATATTTATATCGATATGGTGCTGTTGCCGGAGCATGTTAAAGTAGGGGATTGGTTAATCGTACATATACCTTGACATTTTTAGTAACCCCTTGAATAATCCCAAGAGAAAGGTATTATCAATGAAGAGTTTATTTGAATCCCCTATGGGGGTAGCACTCCCCACAGCGAGGTACAGCACACTAGAGTGTTTTAAAAGTTCTAATTAGGGTATCGTTTTCATCATCTAATAGAATATGGGAGGATAGAGAGTCTAGGCTCGGAAGGCTTTATGCACTCCATCTTGACAATAGTTTGATATTAGGGGATTATATGGCTTTAAGGAAGGTGGCGCCAAAGGACAGCACCCCTTTAAATAGGTGATTAAGAGAGCAGCGTGAGGGAGTCACGGCCTCCAAAAAAAGGGGGTGGAGTTACATTTGAGTTGCTTTATAAATGGAAGAGTACAACCCCAGGGGCATGCGCGGCGTTTATCCAAAAGCGGTTTGATTCCCTCTCATGGTTTTGGGAGTGATCTGAGAGTACCGGGAGTGAACGTGGGCGGCATCTTTTGGTAACTTTCTTTGATTTTAACTGGTTACGACATGGCACTTATAGAGTGTTTATGTTTAAATAGGTGAAGGGAGAAACTGGAAAGTGACACGTTTTCCTTTTGGTTTTTATTTATAGATTAGTGTACGGTCCCCTGAAGAAACACCGTAGTGAAACGTCTAGGTACCGGGGAGTTGACGTTGGGATCACAGCTGAGAGTCATATGATAGCTCGCTGTTGAAGGAAAACATTCTCTCGTGGTTTATGAGCAACATTGTGAAAGAAGATTTTTTCAATCACAGGTTTTTAACTACAGGTTTACAAACAGAGAGTGTTTCCAAGTTTTAAAAGGGCTATCATAGACTCTGGTAACGAGGTCACTGATGTGAGCAGAGCATGGGTTCTCATTAAGACGGAAGTCTAAGAGGCCCAGTCAAAGTTTTTACTGAGACCTCATTGTATAATAAGAGCTATTCCTTTTACGAGTTTGGGAAATAGTTTTATTATAAGCCACGGACTGGCTAGTTTTGGATCCAGTTTCTGATATCATTGAACGACATACTTGATTTATTGGTACTGAATATATTCGTTCAAGACATAGGGCCATTGGTTATTAGAGAGTGTGAGTGGAGCAAGCAGGCCTAACATTCAAAATGATTAACATGGTTAGCAGACTCTCTAACTGTGTTAATTGTAGTGATCAGGATATTCAATAGCACTAGCACAGGTGGAGGCCAATTCTGTTCTGGTGTCCCCCGCCTGTGTGGGTGCCCAAAATCTGGACCTGCCTCAGTTGCACCCAATTCTGATCCCGTGGGGCCTAGATGTGCCCGCAGGATCAGAATCGGGTATGACCAGCCAGATGTGCAGGCCGTACCCCAATTCTGGGCACCCGGACCTCTAGCCCATTACCTGACTAGCCCAGCCAGGCTCCTGCATGGAGCTGTGGCAACGTGGCATCCTGCTGCCATGGCACCGCTGCTGCATCAGGAGCCATGATCCCTGGCAGCCCTGAGATGTTCCTTTTCCGCCGCCCAACCCCTGATCGGGCCTGCCGTGGCTAGGGTCAGGCCGCGGGGAATCCCATGCACCCCTTATCTTCCTTTCTGGGCCTGGTTCCTCTGTCCTCCACCATTCAGGAGGATGTATTCCACCACTGAGGTAGAATATGTCCCACATGCAAATGGCTACCCCCTGAACATACAGGGCTAACCTCGGAATTGGCCCTGTACATCCGAGGTCAGGTTCCTGCCCACTCCATCTTTGTTCCTCCTCCTCTCCCACCCATGAACAGAGCTCCCTGTACAACTTGTCTATATGTGCAGCGAGCTATGTCTTCCGGACCGGCAACCCAGCGTTTAATGGGTCTGGACATCCAGATTGGATGTCCAGCTGCTGAAGCAAAGTGCAATCAATGAATAAATCCAGGAGTCAATTGACAGGGTCCAAGCCAGTTTATTGTGCACAGTCAAAGCTTCAAAAGGAACTGAGCAAAGTTTTTACAGAGACATAACCATTTATACCTCTTTTTCAGTTTGATACATGAGAACTTTCTATTGGTTCTAGCTCGATACATGCAAACTTCTCATTGGTTCCAACGCTCCCTGCACCTGTCCAATCAGAAATCCCTCCGGGGCCTAGCAACCAGCCCCCTCCCTTAGGATTGTTCTAACAATGGTGCAGTTCTTGATTTTGATACTTCTCTACTGCAAGGTTATCCCTAGCTCCAGGAATGCATGTATTGAAACATTTCTTTCTTTTGCACACAAGAGAATAATGAAAGACTTATGAATTCATGTAAAACTTCTTATTAAGCAGTTTAAAACAGTTTTCTCATTTTTCACAGATTTTTGGTTCTTTTCTAGCTATAATGGGGGTTGGGATCCAGGCCTAACTTACAGGCCTTTCATAGTAGCAGGCTAGGGTTGCCAACTGGCAGGTTTTCAGCCGGCCTGGCCGGTTTTTCCATGGCCAGGCCGGCTGCCGGCGCAGAGGCAAAACCGGCTTTTCTCTGCTTCAGAGGGAGCCGGGGAAGCCCGCGCGAGGCCCCGGCTCCCTCTGAACAGCCACCAGCGTGAAGAGCCTTTACCTTCACGCTGGCGGCTGTTCCTGTGAAGCCGCGAATGCTGGGAAAGGTTAAAGGTTTCCCTTTAACCTTTCCCAGCATTCGCGGCTTCACAGGAACAGCCGCCAGCGTGAAGGAAAAGGCTCTTCACGCTGGTGGCTGTACAGAGGGAGCCGGGGCCTCGCGCGGGCTTCCCCGGCTCCCTCTGAAGCCTCAGACAGCCGCGATGCTGGTCGGGGGGGGGGGGCAAGGACTGCAGTGGCGGTGATGGGGGGGACCTGGACTCCAAAAGGGCTAAGGGGGGGGGACCTGGTCTGGAAAAGGGCTAAGGGGGTGGGGGGACTTGGACTGGAAAAGGGCTAAGAGGGGGGGGGGACTTGGACTGGAAAAGGGCTAAGGGGGGGACTTGGACTGGAAAAGGGCTAAGGGGGGGACTTGGACTGGAAAAGGGCTAAGGGTGTAGGGACTTGGACTGGAAAAGGGCTAAGGGGGGGACTTGGACTGGAAAAGAGCTAAGGGGGGGGGGCTTGGACTGGAAAAGGGCTAAGGGGGGGACTTGGACTGGAAAAGGGCTAAGGGGGGGGGATGGACTGGAAAAGGGCTAAGGGGGTGGGACTTGGACTGGAAAAGGGCTAAGGGGGGGGGGGGACTTGGACTGGAAATAGGCTGTGATGGGGGGGGGGGACCTGGACTGTAAAAGGGTTATGGGGGGGGGACATGGACTGGAAATGGGTTGTGATGGGGGTGGAGGGGACCTGGACCAGAAAAGGGCTATGGGGGGGGGGGGAAACTTGGACTGGAAATAGGCTGTGATGGGGGGGGACCTGGACTGTAAAAGGGTTATGGGGGGGGGACATGGACTGGAAATGGGTTGTGATGGGGGTGGAGGGGACCTGGACTGGAAATGGGCTATGGTGGAGGAAGGGGGATCTTGGACTGGAAATAGGCTGTGATTAGGGGGGCTAGGACTGCAAATGGGCTGTGATGGTGCGGGGGGACTCGGACTGCAAATGGGCTGTGATGGTGCGGGGGGACTCGGACTGCAAATGGGCTGTGATGGTGGGGGGGGCCTAGGACTGGAAATAGGCTGTGATGGGGGACTTGGACTGGAAATGGGCTGTGATTGGGGGGGGGAGCTAGGACTGGAAATGGCCTGTGATGTGAGGGCTAGCACTGGAAATGGGCTGATGAAGAGCTGGAATAGGACTGGAAATGGGCTGATGTGGGGCATGGGAGAATGGGACTAGAAGGGAGTGGATGCTGGGTGGGCCTAGAACTATAAGGGAATTGATTTGGGGGGAGGACTAGAATGGATGGGGAATGAGAATGGAGAGGGGAAAAAATATTTTGTGTGGAAGAAAAGTCTATGATGGGCCGGTATTGGGAGAGTAAGAGGGGCTTGAGAATGGAAGGGTGAAATTTAAACGGATGATAAAGGAATAAGGAAAGAATTGGGGGAAAGAGCAAAAGGGAAACAATCAGTATGTTAAAGCAGAAATAGAGAGAGAATGGAAAACATCTAAAAGAGAAGAAAGGACAAATGGATAGCTCGCAGAAGACACAAAGAAACTAGAAGAAAGTGACTGGAGCAATTGCAACTGAAAAATAAAACGCCCAAACAGAAGGTAGAAAAATACTTTTTATTTTGAATTTATTAACTGGAATATGTCTGGTCTGGGAAGTGTGTATTGCTAACATCTTTGCGTTTTTGCTTAGTGCAAGAGGAAATTACTTTATAGTTTTATTTCTCCAGTGTTGTACATTTCATGTTTGGATTTTGGGGTTCCCAGTTTAATTATTATCTGACCAAGGAAGTTAGCCTACACGTATCCTCGGTAATTTTTGTGGGTGGGGCTGGGGGCGGGGCAGGGGTGGGACTAGGGGCGGAGAATGGGTGGAGCATGGCAAGCCACAGGTGTCGGGTTTTTCTCGGTGAAAAAGTTGGCAACCCTATAGCAGGCCATGCTAGGCCATAGCCTGCCACATTTCCCCCTTTGATTATTCTCACCCACAAGTGAGAAAGGGTGAGAATTAAATCACTCATTAGTCATTTAACACATTATACTGGTGTAATAGCATCATCGTGGGGTATAGGGTAATATTTCCACATAGCTAATACCTTCGCAGCTGCCTTCCGCTCTATAGTGTTATCAATTACTGAAGTTACCATGCGTAAGCAAAGGGGTAGGAGACAAGGGAGCAATAAGCACATAGCTAATATGAATAATACAATAAACACAAGGGCTTTGAGACCACCAAACCATGAAAATAGTGAACCAAACCACCCATCCAGCTTCAAACTGTGCCAGGTCTGGACAGGCACAAATGTCTGCTCTCTCATCTGGGTGGCTAAATCTTCAATTACATGCCCATTATTATCAATTTGTAAACAACAATTACTTAAATTCAACTTTCCACATACCCCACCTTCAGCTGCTAATAAATAATCTAAAGCTAAACGATTTTGATAAATGGCTGTGCACATTTGAGTACTTTGCTTAGCTAAAAGAGTTAGTGCTTTACTAGTTTCATTGGTTATTATTTGAACAACTGCTTGCAAACGTATTATTCAATTAATCATATAAACAGGGGTACGATATCCCCATGTCCCATCCTGCTCCCAAGTAGCAGGTCCATAGTATGAGATAATTCTCTCAGGTGGACATTCTTCAGATGTCGCATCCCATTTGTCCCATTGGCCTATTTTCAAGGTCTCCTTTAGCTGTAGACTTCTATACACAGGATATCCCAGTTGTTCTCCTTGGGATGTAGGCAAAAGGAAGAAGGAAGGTCGTATGGTTCCCAATACACATGCGCCTCCCCAATGGTGAGGGAGCCTAGCATATGCTCGGGTTCCGCAAATCCAGTACAGTCCAGGTGGTGCTTGCCAGGAATTATATGCTGCTAAGTTAGTCCAGATACTGGCGAGTTTGGGGAAACGGACTAGAGGATTGGAGGGTTCTGTAGCGTTGACTCCTGACCACCAAGACGTCTTCTTAGTGGTACTGTTGTAGAACTTTTGATTGAGACAGACCAGCTGCCCCACTTCCATATTAAACAGCGGTCCATAGCGAGCAAAGCATAAGTTACCCACAATGGAGTGGGCCAATACCCATTCACTCATGGTATTATGTATGTCAGTCTGATTATATGAAACAGAATAGTTCAGTTCTTGTGCCTCCCAAGGCCATTGGTCTCCCATCTTAGTTCCTCCACAAAATAAACAGTCTAAAATGTGGAGACTAGATGCTACAGCTCCTGCTAGCTCAAGGAACAAGTTCTGGGAGGTAGGAGGAATTTCAAACTCGGCTTTCATGGCCTCATAGAAGGAATGATGTATACGATAGGGTCTTGGTGTTTAATTGTAGATACAGGATAATTCCAGGATCTATACCTCCTCCTGCTATACGCAATCCAAATTTGTATCCTTGCTTCCATTGGCTAGGGTTAATTATGAGAAGTTGCAGAGGATTACAGGCATTCTTCTGGCATTTCTTGGGCTCAGGTAAGCTGATCTTTGTCAGACTGCCTTTGCGATTATCACCATCTCGTCCCACAGGTGCATTCTTCCACGTAGCAAAATATACGCAGTCCCATTTTGGGCAGAAGTAATCATGTTTAGATGCAGTGGTGTAAGTGGTGGTTGGAGAGTTCTTTCCTGTACACCGTCCCCATCCGTAGGCTCCTTCTGGACACATTTATTTATCATCATGGTAGTATGCTCGCTCCCATGACCCACATCTGTGGTAAGCATTTCTGTTAATGCATCACAGGCATCAAAGTTCAAGGTAATGGATTTTGTGGGGTCTGCAAGGGGGTTTGTAGCATTTATGATGGCTCCATCTTCATCATTCCAGCGGATTTCAAATGTATATTCAGTTCGGTGCCATTATAAATACACCGGCTGACTGTACCATTGCAAGTATAGTAGGAATGATACAGTAAAGTCTGAGTAATCTTTTGTCCCGTTCGGGTGGTGGTTATGCAGGCTGCACAAGGGGATAAGGCAAAAGTCTTTTCCAGGATTCCCAGGACCACCACTCCCACAAGGCAATAGTGGAAGAACATTGTGATTACAATCTTTGGAGGTCAACTGGAAAGTTGGGTATGATGAACTTGTTGATTCTTCTTCTTTTTCCTGCAGTGATGGTCACCTTAGCATGACGGAAATAGATTCTGAAGATTCTCTATAGTGCCGGTTGTCTCCGCAATGTAAGTCGCAATGGAGTCTCGGGATCATTCACTGACATCCATTGGTCAGGATCAGGAGCAGCTGCCGGCTTTACTCGACTGTGGTGGATCCAGGGTTCAAATTCCGCAACTTTCACTGCAGTGGGGGTTAACAGAATGACGACGTATGGTCCCTTCCAATGCGGTGCCAGTGGGGTCTTTCTCCACTCTTTCACCCACATGGGCGTTCCTGGCTTGAAGGGATCCAGAGGCTCAGTCAGGTTGATGGGTAGTCGATCTTGCACCTATGTTTGAAGATTCTGCAGAACAGAACCTAAAGCCAATAGTTCTTGTCTAGTTATTTCAGATCCTATCTGTCTCATATCTCCTTTTATTCCCTGCACTATGGGTGGAGGTCGCCCATACAAAATCTCAAAAGGAGAAACTCCTCGGGACTTGGTGGGAGCAGAACGTACCCTAAGAAAGGCTATAGGGAGAACTTGGAGCCACTTTAGGTGTGTTTCTTGACAAAGCTTGGATAACTGAGTTTTCAAGGTTCTATTCATGCGTTCCACTTTTCCTGAACTCTGGGGTCTGTAAGCAGTGTATAACTTCCATTGTATTTGCAAAGCTCGAGCTAACTGTTGGGTCACTTGGGATACAAACGATGGTCCATTATCTGACCCTATAGTCAATGGTATTCCGAATCGAGGAATGATCTCATGAAGCAATACCCTAGTGACTTCTCGGGCTTTCTCAGTTCAGGTGGGATAGGCTTCCACCTATCCCGAAAATGTACAGACTAACACTAACATATAGTGATACCCATTTGTACAGGGCATTTCAGCAAAGTCTACCTGTATATCACTCATCGGGGTCACCCCTACTGACTGAACTCTTGAGGGTGGAATGGGACCTTGCTTAGCATTATTCTTGGCACATATCAGACATTGCTGGGCCACCGAGGCAGTCAGGGATCCTAGTAGTGAAATGCAGAAATGGGGTCTCAGAGCTTTTTCCATGGCTGTTTTCCCATAATGTGTGGCTTGGTGAAAAGCTTGAACAAAGGCTGTCCCTAATGCTTCAGGGATGACTGTAGGACCTGGAGGTGGACTACCTTCTGGGGGTGGCAGCACTATCCAACCTTGTTCTGTCAAGTCTCCTCCCCCCTTTTCACAATAATAGTCTAACTCTCTCTTAGTGTATCGGGATGCCCAGGAACTAAGGGGCACAGGGAATAGGGCTGCTTGCATTACAGTATCTTGGGTTCTAACTTGTCCTGTGGTGGCTGCCTTCCGGGCTGTGGCATCAGCAAATGTATTTCCTCGGGTGACTTCTCCTGTTCCTGCCTGATGACCTTGGCAGTGCATGACTGCCACCTGTTTGGGGGCCCACACAGCATCTAATAACATCAATATCTCGGGCCCATACCTAAAGGACTCACCCCCTGAGGTGATTAACCCTCGTTCTTTGTACAAGGTTCCATGTGCGTGCAAAGTGGTGAAAGCATATTTGGAATCTGTGTACACATTTAAGCGGAGTCCTTCTCCTAAGGTCAAGGCTCTGGTGAGGGCTATCAATTCAGCTTTCTGTGCAGAAGTTCCTGGGGTCAGGGCTGAGGACTCAACTACCAGATCAAGGGTCACCACTGCATATCCAGCACAACGATGTCCATTGATGACCAAACTGCTTCCATCCACAAAGAAAGTCCGTTCAGGGTCCTCTAGAGGGACATAAAATCAGGGCGACTTGAGAATACAGTGTCCATGGTTTCTAAACAGTTATGATCAGGGGGCCCAGGACCAATTGGGAACAATGTAGCAGGGTTCAAAGCTTGACTGACTTTTAACTGTATCTGGGGGTTTTCGCACAGCATGCTCTGATATTTCAACATTCGTGCATTGGTTAACCAGAAGTTTCCTTTATGTTCCATGAGAGTCAGAACAGAGTGTGGTACGGTGACTTGAAGAGTTTGCCCCAGTGTGAGCTTATCTGCTTCGCCCACTAGAAGGGCTGTCACTGCAACAGCTCTCAAACAAGGGGGCCATCCTTTTGCAACTACATCCAATTGTTTTGACAGATAGGCTACTGGTCGTTGCCAAGATCCAAGAGATTGAGTCAATACTCCCAACGCATTTCCTTGTGACTCATGGACAAAAAGATGGAAAGGCTTCTGAACATCTGAAAGACCTAAAGCTGGGGATGACATCAGAGCATTTTTCAGAGACTGGAATGCTGCATCTTGTTCAGGTCCCCATTCTAGTGGAGACTTTTCCATTCCCTTGGTGACTTGGTACAATGGTTTTGCTATCAGTGCAAAATTGGGGATCCATATGCGACAGTACCCCGCGGCCCCCAGGAAGGCTCTTACTTGCCTCCTAGTGGTTGGAGTAGGGATACTACATACAGCTTCTTTGCGTTCTGGTCCCAGATGTCGGATCCCGCTGGACAACTGGAATCCTAGATACTTGACTTCAGTTCGGCATAGTTGTGCTTTGGCTCTTGAGACTGTATCCAGCCTCTTTGAGAAGGTACAAAAGTTCACTAGTAGCTTGTAGACATTCACTTTATGAGTCGGTGGCTATGAGCAAGTCATCTACATACTGAAGAAGAACCCTCTTTCCTGGGTCCACTGGGTAACTTGAAAGATCTTGATTCAGGACAGCACTGAAGAGAGTAGGTGAATTCTTGAATCCTTGGGGTAATCTGGTCCAGGTGAGCTGGCCCCGCCTTCCTGTTGTGGGGTCTTTCCATTCGAAAGTGAACAAAACTTGACTAGTGGGGGCTAAGCGTACACAGAAAAAGGCATCTTTCAGGTCCAGGACGGTGAAATGAGTAGCCTCAGCGGGGATCAGTCCCAAGAGAGTATAAGGGTTTGGTACTACAGGGTGTATAGTTTCAACTGCATCATTCACTTGCCTTAGGTCTTGTACTGGGCGGTAGTCCCCTGTCCCAGGTTCCTTAACTGGGAGAAGGGGAGTGTTCCAAGGTGACTGGCATTCCTTGAGAAGTCCATACTTCAGCAGTTTCATCAAATGGCTGTGGATTCCTTTGATGGCGGGTCGAGGGAGAGGATACTGCTTCACATGCACTGGTTCCACTCCTGGCTTGAGGGTGACAATGATAGGGGCTATGTTTTTCGCTAGGCCAGGTGGATTATCTTCTGCCCATACTTCAGGTGGGGCTATGAGGTTGGTAGGTATACAGGGACTAGTTTACTTTATTGGGGGTACACTATAGAACTGCCATTCTTCTTCTCGGGGAACAGTGAGCACCATCAATCCAGCAGGCTTTGTGTTCACAGTCGTTTTCATTTCTCCCCTTCAGCAAAAGATATCTGTGCCTGGAGCTTAGCAAGCATGTCTCGGCCCAGTAGTGGAATAGGGCACTCAGGCATATACAAGAACTGATGCGTTATTTTCTGTCCCCCTAGGTCACACATGCGGTTCTGTAAGAATGACTTTGTGGCTTTATTTCCAGTGGCTCCAACAATGGTAACAGATCAAGAGGAAAGAGGAGCTACTGGCTTGGCTACTACTGAATGTTCTGCTCCTGTATCTACCATAAACTCCATGTATTGGTCCCCTATCTTCAAACTGACCATAGGCTCCTGGGGATCCAGGGTGAACTTGGAGCCCGGTCTGGCTTAGTTTTCATCCACATCATCCAGGTCATAGCCCGTTGCTACTGCCACTCCCTCAATGGCTTCCTCCCTCTCTTGCTGGAACTGTGCTCGGTTCATTCCTCCCCTCCTTCGAAATCGTCCTCCTGGTCTCCAGGGACTCCCTCCTCCCCTCGCGGGGGTGGAGTCCAGATGCGGGCATTCACTTCTCCAATGTCCTTCTTCCTTGCAGTAGGCGCACTGATTCACACCCAACTGAGGCCTTTCGCTTCCGCGGCCTCTTCCACATCCTCTGGTCCTTTGATTAGGAAAACCTCCTCCACGTCGTTCGGTTATTGCGGCAGCAAGAAGATCTGCCTTTTTCTTCATCTTCCGTTCACTTTCTCTGTCTCGTTCATTTTCACGATTCACAAACACTTTCTGAGCGACTTCCATTAACTATGCTGTATTCATGCCCGCAAATCCGTCCAATTTCTGCAATTTTTGTTTTATGTCTCTCTGGGACTGACTGACAAAGGCCGCATTTACCATGCGTAAATTCTCCTGAGCGGCGGGATCATATGGAGTATATAATCTATAATCTTCAGACAACCGCTCATAAAAGGCCGCTGGGCTCTCATCTGGACCCTGGAGGACTTCCGATACCTTCCTGATATTCATGGCCCTCTGACCTCCCTTCTTCAGGCCCTGCAATAAGGCCTGGCGAAATCTGGTTAGGGCCTCCACCCCCCTTTCTTCATTCGGGTCCCACCTGGGATCTTCATTTGGATAATCTGCAACAGCTGCTTGTGGGGGGTTTATTCCTCCCCCTTCTACAGGGTTCTCTTCTAACCAACGGAGGGCTGCTTGCCCAATTCACCCTCGCTCCTCAGTAGTAAAGAGGGTGGACAGGAGCTGGCGACAATCGGCCCAAGTAGGCTGATGGGTTTGCATAATGCTAGACATTAATTCTGTTAATTCCTGAGGCTTGGCTGTATAGGATGCATAATGTGTTTTCCAATTTAATAAATCAGTAGTGGAAAAGGGCACGTAAACTAGGCTGGTTGGTCCTGGCGCCATCTGGCCATGATCATTTAAAACAGGTATTCCAGGCACTTGGCGTAATGGCATTAGGTGCCCTGCTTTCTCCTTCTTCTTCTTGGGAGTTATGCTTCTTAAATCATAAGGCTCCCGGGCACAAGTCTCCTTGGTGGGTGACCCTGAACAGGCAGGAGAGCTTCCGCTTTCTACCTCGTCAGAGGACTCGGGTCTCCCCGACGTGCTTGGGCCTGACTCGGGACTATTACTCAGGGTAGGGAGCTTCTTGGGCTGCTGCAGCGGCGTTTTCTGGGGCTCCTCATCTGGCTCCACTTCAGGCCGTGGTGCTGGGGGAACTAACTTCTGTGGGTACTGGGGTAACCTAGCCAGGATATCTGGGGACTCTGGGGCAGAATACACAGGCGGCTTCTCTTCCTTAACTTTCCTGGTTCCCCTAGTGGTAGCTACAAATATTCTACAGCATTCTTCATAGCAGCGCTTCATCCATGAGGGCTGCTGTTCACAAGCGCTTAACCAGGAATCTATATAGGGGAACTGGTTAGGGTACACTTTTTGTACAAGCTTATGAACTCGAAAAACTGTTTCTAAATCAAAGGTGCCCCCACGGGGCCATGAAGCAGCTAACGCGGGCCACTCCCTTTCACATAACATTTTTAATCTAGACGGAGTCATTTTCATACCATAATCACCCGAAAATCATTTATGGAAATTCTTGATCATGCATTCCAACGGAGTTTGCGTGGACTCCGCCCCTCCCATAATCTAAACGTAACTACGTACACGTAATGACATACAGGACAATGAACAATAAGGATAGGTAGTATGGCTGTAGGTAAGGGGTCCGTACAGCTCACAGAACACTGGGGGGGGGGGGACAAACACCACTCGCTTCCTCCTTTTTTCGACCTGGGTGCGGTCAACCGGCCAGGAACTGCGCTACTCAGGAGTCCGCTCTCGCTCGGTCTGTATTTCAAGACCTCTCAATCACACAAGCAATCATATTTCAACAAGAAATCATTTTTCAAGTGCCCAGGTCTTCTGACTAACTGACTACTTCAAACAAGAAGGGTCGATGGCTTCGGCTTCCGCTTTCTCTTACGCGGAGCTTACTAGGACCGCCCTTATGGGAGGTGATCAGGCTCCCTTGTCTCGCACACATTCATGCGAGATTTTCCCAGTTAGTCTATACCAAATATACCAAATCAGTCCTGCGCATGCATGACGTTGTCCCAGGCTGTACTCTCTGACTATCGCATCACAGAAATGTCTACTCACCGGATCCTGTTCCCAATACCACACCAGCTCCTGGCTTGGATCCTGGACTCCCCCCGGGTCGGAGGTGTTGGCCAGCTGGACCCGATGGCCCACCGAGGCAGGCGGAACCCTCTCCGGCACAAAGGGGCCGGCGGTGCCTGAGGTCTCCCCCGCGGTCGGACAGACACAGTTCCAACAGAGCCAAACCTCGAGGCGAATTTCGTATTCACTTGAATAACATTTACTACTCGCACTTCCCGGCCAATGCACCAAGAATATGCTGCTGCAAAGTGCAATCAATGAATAAATCCAGGAGTCAATTGACAGGGTCCAAGCCAGTTTATTGTGCACAGGCCCAGTCAGTCAAAGCTTCAAAAGGAATTGAGCAAAGTTTTTACAGAGACATAACCATTTATACCTCTTTTTCAGTTTGATACATGAGAACTTTCTATTGGTTCTAGCTCGATACATGCAAACTTCTCATTGGTTCCAACGCTCCCTGCACCTGTCCAATCAGAAATCCCTCCGGGGCCTAGCAACCAGCCCCCTCCCTTAGGATTGTTCTAACAATGGTGCAGTTCTTGATTTTGATACTTCTCTACTGCAAGGTTATCCCTAGCTCCAGGAATGCATGTATTGAAACATTTCTTTCTTTTGCACACAAGAGAATAATGAAAGACTTATGAATTCATGTAAAACTTCTTATTAAGCAGTTTAAAACAGTTTTCTCATTTTTCACAGATTTTTGGTTCTTTTCTAGCTATAATGGGGGTTGGGATCCAGGCCTAACTTACAGGCCTTTCATAGTAGCAGGCCATGCTAGGCCATAGCCTGCCACACAGCCTGCTAAATGCTGATCAGAAGAGACTCCTTAGTGCCTCTTAATATCTGGTGCTGCTGCCACTGAATGACCCAATGCTAGCTGGCTAGCATCAGGTTATTCCAGGGGCAGAGCAGAGGCACACCTAAAAGGCTGGCCTAACATTTTGCTGCAGAAGCTAACCAGGCAGTGGCTGAATATATCAACACTGCCTGTCTGGCTTACTGCTATCTAGCTGACTCAGATATTCAATGCCTGTGGCTGGATATGGCCCTGGTATTGAATATCTGGGTCTTAAGCTCAGCAGTGATGGCTAGCTGCTTTTCTAGGACTAGCCACCACAGCTGAATATCCTCCTGTAGATTATAAAATATATAATTTACATGTGTTCTTGAAAAATCTAGGCATGGACAATTTCTCCAGATATAGAGCTGGTGTAAATGTCTGTGCCTGAAGTTAACGTGCATTTTTGGTCACTTACGCAAATATTTTATAAAGAAAGATAGGCATCTACTTTTCCTTGTAAAATAGGCTTAACATGGCCATGTTTTGGGTTTCTTAAACTAGGGGCTCAATTATAAAATTACCTTCCACATGTCTGCTTCGAAAGATTCATAACTTTTGCACATTGGATGGTAGAACAACTATCAGAATGCAAACATCACCGCTGAATGATTTTCTTTTTTACTGAGGATGATAGAGTACGGGTGGTGTTACAGTTCTGTACAGAGATATGTAAGAGACAGTCCTTGCTTGCCGGAGAACCAGGATATTTCTAGGGGAATTGTAAGGAAACATATTCTGTAGGAGGTGAAATGGAGACTAAGGGAATCAGGATCCAAAAGCAGCCTCAAAGAGGTGATTTTTTAGCCTTTGTCATTTCCCATTGATCACATAAGATATGCCATACTGGGTCAGATCAAAGCCCATCAAGCCCAGTATCCTGTTTCCAACAGTGGCCAATCTAGGTCACAAGTACCTAACAGTTTTCCTAAAAGACACAGGTTCCAAAATGCTTGTATTGGGGAAAGCAATGGATATCTCGGGTCCCCTTTAATAATGGTTTATGGACCTTTCCTCCAGGAACTTCTCCAAACCTTTTTTAAACCCGGCTAATTAACAGCTTTTACTACATCCTCCGGTAACGAATTCCAGAGTTAGATTACACATTGAATGAAAAAATATTTTCTCTTATTAGTCTTAAATAGGTTGTCCTGTAGCTTCATTGCATGTTCCCCAGTCTTTCTATATTTTGATGTCATAAATCGATCTACGTTTACCTGTTCCACTCCATTCATTAATTTATAGACCTCTATCTTATCTCCCTTCAGTCGTCTCTTTTGCTGGGTGAAGAGCCCTAACCTTTTTAGCCTCTCTTCATAGGGTTATCCTTCCATCCCCTTTACCATTTTGGTGGCTCTTCTCTGTACCTTTTCGAATAATGCTATATCCTTTTTAAGATACAGCGACCAGAATTGCACACAGTATTCAAGGTGTGGTCGAACCATGGACCGATACAGAGGCTTTATAATATCCTTTGTTTTATTCTCCATTCCATTCCTTTCCTTATCATACCTAGCATTTTATTTGCTCTCTTCGCCACCGCTGAACATTGGGAGGAGGGTTTCAAATGTTATCTACAATGACGCTTACATTTTTTTCCTGGGTGGTGGTTCCTAATGTGGAACCTTGAATCATGTAATCATAATTTGGGTTGTTCTTACCTAGGTACATAATGTTGCACTTGTCCACATTAAATTTCATCTGCCATTTGGATGCCCAGTTTTCCAGTTTATCAAGGTCCTCTTGCAATTTTTCACAAACATCATGGGTTTTAACAACTTTGAATAATTTTGTGCCATCTACAAATTTGATTACCTCATTCGTTATTCCCATTTCCAGGTCATTTATAAATGTTAAAAAACAGTGGACCTAGCACAGATCTGTGGGGTACTCCACTATTCACCTTTCTCCATTGGGAAAATTAGCCATTTAGCCCTACCCTCTGCTTTCTATCTTTTAACCAGTTCCTGATCCACAATAGTATACTGCCTCCTACCCCATGACTTTTTAGTTTTGCCAAAAGTCTCTGATGAGGAACCTTGTCAAAGGCTTTCTGAAAGTCCAGATACACTATATCAACTGACTCACCTTTGTCTACCTGTTCATTCACACCTTCCAAAGAACATAATAGATTAGTAAGGCAAGACCGTCCTTGGCTAAATCCATGTTGGCTATCTCCCATTAAGCCATGACTATCTACATGTTCAGTAATTTTGTTCTTTATGCTGGTTTCTACCATTTTTTCGGTACTGATGTCAGGCTCATTATTCTGTAGTTTCCCAGATCACCCCTCGAACCCTTTTTAAAAATTGGCGTTATATTGGCCATCCTCCACCACCTCTTCTCCTGTACCATCCTATGGATGTGGGAATGACTGAGTGCCATGAGGAGGTGGTACCCTAGGTAAGTGGTGGGGATGTATCTCTATGCCCCTGGAGGGCAGTTTGTGGCTACATAGCACTATGTGAAGTATGGATGCTAAGGGTGAATTTCAAGGCCCTTGCAATGGTCATATAACAGGCCAGATATCTCAATGCCTATCATCGGGCTTTTCACGTACAACGTGAATGGCTCTTGGATCCTCAATATGCAACTTCGATGTCTCAACCTTTGGAAAAGATTGTTGGTGTCTTTCCATTCACTGATCATAGTGCTGAAATAGTACGTATATTACATACTCATTGGCCTATATTACGTTTGCATGAATGTTTTCAAAATCCTTTAATGATTGCATACTCGAGAGGTTCCAATATGAGTGATCAATTGGTGAAATCTACAGCGATCATTGATAGACCGATTCCAACACCGATGATTGGGAGCCATTGTCCTTGCAATGAATGTGTATATTGTTCACAGACAATTTCGGGTGAGATATGGCAACACCCGCAAACTGCTCAGAAGTTTACTCGCCGTTGGAATACTACCTGTTTGTCAACTTATGTAGTTTACATTTTGCAGTGCCCGTGCAATCTTATATATGTGGATAGAACTACCCGCCCAATTAAAAAACGGCTAGCGGAACATGCCTCACAATTACGACAAGAACTTACATCAGCACCGATAGTCCAACATTGTGTTACTAGTCGCCACCTGTTTACTGAACTTCAATGGACAATAATAGATCATACTCCCTTGGATCCCCGAGGTGGGAATAGGATTCAAAAACTGCAATGGACAGAGCAACGTTGGATTTTTGATCTTAATTCTATGCATCCATATGGTTTGAACCGGGAGATAGACTTGGGAAGTCTATTATAAGAGCATTTAATGTTCCTTTGTTAGGATCAGCCAATCACTTCAGGGATTCCCCTTTGATAATGAAGAAACCCCTTTCGTGATTGGTGGGTTCTCCGTTTAAATCTGTTCTATTGGCCTGGTTGTTAGAAAGAATAGCCTTGAGCTGTGGGACGGCGTTTTTTCGAATCACAGTTGCTGGTGAATACGATTGATAAGCACTTGAGACAGGGTTTTCCCGAAATGTGCACGTCGTGTAAAAATAGTTTTCTTTGGCAACGGTGTGGCAGCTTTCACTGAACATGGACATTTTCAGATAAGTTATGTTTTTTATTATATTTTTAAGGTGGAGAACCTAACTTGAATAAAAGTAGCCTGCCGTCTGGTGTGGGTGGACTTTCAATTCCATTCCTCCTTCGGCCTGCTCTGACAAAAAGAATATAAATTTTAGGGCTTGTTTCATGGTGAATCTATTTCCACCACATCTTGTGGCATCTCTATGCTAGACCAATCATATGTCCCCATGACTTGGGAATGTGCTGTTATCCTCCGGCCCCTGCTCCACATTAAGGGTGATGATCACATCCTCAGCTTCCTCCTCCTCTCCTCTCCCCCTTCATAGATGATTACCACCTATGCCGGGGAGCCTTTGCTGCTGCTACTGCCACTATCTGCCTTGTTGGTGATGGTGATGGTAGTGATTTCCACAGCTGCCATAGTTGAAACTGTGGGAGGAGGTGGTGATGGTGTCAGAAAATATGCTGGTGGCAGTGGTGCAGATTGTGCCAGTGGTGCTGGTAGTAGTGGAGCAGATTCCATGGCTCCCCACCCTAGCTGCAAAACAGAGGGTTTGTGTTTCATATTATCCTAGGTGCACTTGTGTCACAGACATTTATATACAGTATTCAACTATGTCTTTGTTTTTCCCTTATGCTATATTTGCCTCCCCAGCCTGACCTGTTCATGTGTCCACCATTGGAGATGTGCCTTGTTGCAGGGGTTTCATTCCTCTATTATTTGACATAATGGAGGGGGGAGGAGGAGTGCCAGAGGCAATGTTTAGTCGAGCATTGTAAGTTCCCTTTTAATGCTGCATCCACATATTGGTATGTTATCTCTATGTATGCTACATCACTATCTGGTTAATGCTGCGCATTCCTACCATGACATACCAGTGCACCTCCTGCCACCATGGCAACTCTCTGCTTGGCTGGTGCTCCTTCCTGGGCTGTTCTACATCCTTAGAACCTATGTCACTCAGTGCCCTAGGGACACTGAACCTGTAGCATTCCCATCTGGTTGCTGTGTGTCCAAAGTTAAATAGTCTCCATGTCTATTGGTGCATTAAACTGGTTGACATCACTATTCCACATACAGTTGTGGTCTACACATGTGCCTGGGTGCTGACAGTGGCATATGAATACTGCTCCTGTGTTTCAATTTCCCATACCATCAACATCCAGCACTGTTGGGTACACTGATCTGACTGGGTCCCCTCCATTGCCTCTATATGTAAACATAGCTCATCCTGTGGGTCTCTGGTTCTTGCTTTTTTCCCCTTCTGCTGGCACTGCATACATTTGCTAATAGCATGTCCTGCTGGTCATACCTAGGACACTCTCTGCAACATATGCCAGCAGCTATGCAGGTCTCTCTGCTGTATGCAACTATTCTGACCTATGCTCTGGCTGCTGTGGCATAGCATCTAGTGCCCCAGTGTGCCACTCTGTGTTGAGGATGCATGATGCTAACATGGGAGGAATGGCCTAGTGGTTGGGGCAAGGTACTACAGGCCGGAAGGTCGGTGGTTCAAATCCCACTAGAGGACAGCAACCTTGGGCCGGAAGGACTGGGGTTTCTAGTCCCACAGGTGCTCCTTGTGGTCTTAGGCAAGCCACTTAACCCTCCATTGCCCATGTTCCCTGTAAGTATTAGTGTATGTGTCTCATATCCCCTTGTGTTAAATGTATACCCCAACCGCTTTGACCCGGTGAAAAGCAGGATATAAATGCAGCTAAATAAATAAAATAAATAATAAAATAAGTAACACGTGTTACAAGGCACTTAACGCGTGGTGCAGTGCACTCTGGACCTACCGCGCGTTAACGACACAGCCAACGGGAAGCAGCAGCGCGTCTGAAGAGGTTGCAATCAAAGGCATTCAGACAGTAGAAGACGCATTGAGGGATGTGCAGACATGGTGCCACATGAGAAATGGAGCCGTAAGTGTAAGGCCATAGACCACAGGCAGCTGATATTTCAGTCTGTAATGGGAACATGAGCCACAGATAAGCACATGCACACACACCATGAAATGGTGTGCAGTGAACACAGCATGCAAAGGAGTAAACATCTTTAACGGAAAGGGCGTCAGGGGTCGGTCTGAAGGGTCAGCTGTGTGGATGGTGTGTGTACAAGGGCAAAATGGTCAAGAGATCCAAAAAGGAGAAGGAGGGAATTGAACTGGTACACTGAAGAGCCCCAACACAGCTCACCGACACCAATACCAAACCACTGAGCCACCTGCCCACCCAGAGAGCCCAAACAAAGGGACCATATGTAACAGCTAGCATGTGATGGATAGGCTGCATGGAGGGGACACTGCAGTGTACAGTGAAGAGAAGGAAGGGTGTGTGGAGAAGGCACAAAGCCGGAGCCATTGTATGGTAATGTGAGCAGAACAAACAAAAAGGAACTTGTGGGACCCAAACCCACAACCTATGTTGACTCCACGCACGTCTGCAACCACTATCCCAAACAACCACAACAAGCACAATGCAAATATGTTCCACCAAGTAGCCATCGTGCCTGCTATGTTATCACGCAGTAGTGTGGCGTATGCGTGTTGCGTCTTACGTGTGTTGCGGAGAACACGTGTATGCCTGTATGCCGCAATGCGTATTGAAGGGCATCTGACGCGCAGCATGCCCAATAATGTGTGTGACGTTACAGACCTTCTTACGTGCCTTATGAGATACGTCTAAGCGTCTTAAATTATATGGTCAGGTTATGGCGTGTAACAACGCATGTCTCAAACACACATCACACGCATTATTGTGAACACTGCAATGCGTGTTGCGGTGTACGGGCGTATGCCGCAATACTGCGCACACTACCGTAGACTACCTGTCCATTGCCCTTCCTCTGTGCTCCCTCCAGTTTTAGGGCTACAGCTGTTCTCCTGCCTTCCAGCTCATGCCTGTCAACCTGATTCATCTTACCGTCCTTGAGGTGCCTTAGGTTGTGGATGTCATCAGGGGGTCATACCAGATCAGCAGTAGTACTAAGAGCCTCTGCAGCCCCCAACCATGGTCTGACATTCACCAGGAGCAGGCACAGTCAGACTGTACCTGCTGCACCATGCCAGATGTTCCATCCATGCACAAGCTAACTGCAGACACTCTGCTAGCCAGTCTATCTTGCATGTTCACATTAGAACTATGCGCACACAAACCTGGGCTGTATGGCACAAACACCAAGCAGGTACCCCAGTGATTGGCCCTCCAGAAAAGGGGTCACACATATAGCACTTGAAACAGATACCATGTAGCACTATATGGGAACATAGCAGTGCCATGGTCACTGTTCGGTCAGTGTGAGAGTGCCCTAACAGCAAGATGTGTCCTTGTCCATGCAGGTGGTGGTTGGGCACTACAATGTCGCGGCCATTGCCCTACACCCTGTGCAGATGCATCCTGCCCAGTCTGCCCTGTCCGGCCCATACCCACAATACCTTGCTCCTCATTATGCACCATTGCAGGCTGACACGGGAAACAGTGTAAGCATTGTGGGCCCAGTGAGGTGTAGGCAGCCACAAAACAATGGATAGACATACACACACACATACACACGCACTCCTATTGCAGCATTGTGCAGTGATAGGGGTGGTTGGCAGTCCTGCCCACCACACTGGTCATGATCACAGTGCTGGCATAGCTAAGGTGTGCAGGAGCTAGTAGTAGTGCTCAGGTGATAACTGCAGCTCCATGCTGGAGCCAACAGCCGGACTCTCCATAATGCTTTGGATAGTGGAGCCTGTTTGAGTGGGAGTTAGTACCCCTGTTGGCCGTTGCTTTGGGGATTGCACATTTTGATATTGTATCTGCATTGTAGGGTAAAATATAGGGACATGCTCTGCAGGATCCACAGCTGGGACCTGAACCTATAACTCTCTGCTCCAGGACATACTCCATTTGCAGTCCCTGGAGCTACCTTTACTTTTCATCAGATAGACCTTTTCTGTTGCACTCCACACCACATACTGGAACAGGGCATGGCCTAGGACCACTGCAGGCAGGTGCCACTGCCCTCTCCAGCACCAACACATACCCCCCTTCCATGCTGATATGCCCATATGCTGTCAGTGCTGGTAGTGTGCAGTCCCAGGCCATCCACTGTGCAGGTAGGCAGGTACCAAGGGTGGAGGATCTGGGGTGGGGAGGCATACCTGGACATCCACACATCCCCCTCATCACTGCCTACCAATGTTATGTCCCTTCCATATGGAGGAGAGATGGCTGGGGGGATATCAAGTTGGTGCTATAGCAACTATTGGCTAGGGTGAACCAGGTAGATGTAGTTAGATTGTGTTGTGACAGCACACTGTGGACAGGCTAGGGCATGCACCTCAGGTACGGTGTACCCAGTTTGGACTACTGGGTGTATATATTGTGGTGGCGAAGCCGTGGGAGAGCAGAGGCAAAGATGGAAAAAACAGGTATTTTCCTCTGAAAAAGGAATTAGCTCCAGGAGTTTAGGGGTTAAAACTCCTGCTTCAGAAAAAAACTCCCTGCAGAAAGTTTGTGATAGAGAGCCACACCCTAGCTCCATGGTAACCAGCCCTGCTCATGAGGAACAGCTGGGGGTGGAGCTGGGAAACCGAAGGGAAAATCACAGATATAAGTTTGAGGAAGCAAGGGAAGAGGAGAGCAGAACCGGTATAGGAATGAGAAGGAGAAGAAGGACAGGAGGAACCCGAGGAGAGTGTTCAGAGGGAACACGGAGAACCAAGGGAACTCCAGCAGAGACGTCTGCAGAGACTTTTTGGAGAAAGGCAGAGTGTGCCAGAGAAACAGAGGCTGCCAGGAAAGCAGGAACTGTGAGAGAGGTCGTGCCTTCCAGAGGTATAGAAGTCACCCTTGAGACCTGTAAGAGATACAGGAGAAATCCGTTGAGAGGGAGAGCTTACCAGGGGGAGAAGCCAAGCTATGAAAATGGCAGAGAGCTGTCTCCAGGAGAGCAGATGGAAACAGAGCCTTCGGCAGTAAAGTCTGAGGAGAGCTTAATTCCACAGAGTAAGGTGAGCACCTTGAAATCCTCCCAGAGCGTTCTGAGAAATAAGAAACTCCCTAATTCCTCTAGTAGCCCTCAGCAGAGAAAGGAATCTGTATTAAAGAAAGTGTTAAAAGTTTTAGAGAAATTAAAGCCTGCCATTTCTGAGACAGAGTTAAACCATTTACAAACAGACTCTGAGGTAGAAAGCATGGACCTGGAAGAATCTGTGCTAGAGGAATTGCCCTCAGATAATGAAATGGATTGCTCTCTAGTTTGTGCTCAAAACTGAAAAGCTATAAGGGTTTTAGAAGATAGGAAACCTGGAAGCTTAGTCATCAGTGGGGCAGTGCTTAGAAAAATATGCAAATGAGTTGCTGATCTCCGAGGCATAGCCCGGAGTTGAAAAAGGACTGTTTGAAAGTGAAGCCAGAGTCTGTAATACAGCCACTAAGAAAAGCAGTCTGTGTGAGAGAAAAATAGTTTGCAGTAAAGATGCCAATGTTATGCATAGCTTGAAGAATGTAAAGCTTTTGTTTTAAACCAAGCTGAAAGCTGTTGTTTGGCACAGGAAGATTACTGGCTGTTTTCACATGGAGAAATACTGTTGTTTGGCACTGTAATAAGCTGACCTCAGAAGCATTTTATTCTTTTGGTTTTGTTTCACCGGAGAAAATATCCACCGTTATGTTTTGATATTTTTGAACTGCAAGAAAGAAAGTTCATTTGGCTGAAGAATAAATAAATAATCCTGTGTGCCTATGAAAATCCTCTCGGCTGAATTTATTTCAACCTCACAACTACACGACTACATTTCCCAGCAGGCATCCTGTTGGGAACATAAGTAACAAACAAGGGACATTTAAAGAAGTTCCGTCCCCCGCTCCTAGGCTACTGCCTGGCCAGTAGGGGGCACGACAATATGTTTCAGTCAACGTGTGGTCACATCCAGAAATACCTTACCTAGGGCTGCAGTAAAGGGTGTTCATTTAGCTGGGTTTACAAACTGTTTGGGACGCATCCTGGGGAAGGTCTGTGGAAACTTGTTAGATTGGTCCCCAGATGTGCACTGATTGCCCTATTACAGGCATAGTGGTACCTGTGTGACCTTTGGGGTACCTGCTGGGTAGTGTCCCCTGGATGGGACACTGTGGAACACAGACTACTGGGCATGTTTGGCCTTGGTCAGCTGCTGTCTTGCTGATATCCATTTTCTGTGTTCCTATGTGCCACCTAGGCAACGGCCTATTCCACCCTGTACCCCAGCTGCCCCCACTGCATGTCCCACCTGCAACCCCCTATGCCCCATTTGTACCATCACCATAGTGGCCTTTCATACTTGGGCACTATGCTGTTGCTGCAAATGGAGCACTACTATCACTTTTCTTGGGTTCTCTGCCTGTGCTGTACATTGCCGACACTGAATGGTTTCTCTCTCAAGCAAATGTGCATCTAACGACAGGTATTCACTCCTAGTAATGTTCGGCCCTTCATTTCCCACATTAGTGTAGCAGGAGCCTCTCCCCGCCCACTCCCCGCCCACTGACCCCTTCTCTGCACCCTCTCTCCACCCTCTGCGGGAGTTACCACGGCCAGAGACGTTAACGCGTGTTAGCGTTGCATCTGGTAACATTAACGCACGTTAACGATGCATCTGATAATGTTAACATGCGTTAATGTTACTTAATGCGTGTTAACGTTACCGATGCTACGTTACTGCATTTTAGTAAACATACTCCTAAGGGTGAAATGTCTAGCTTCATGTCTTTTGGAATATACTTGTATGTATATAGGAGGATTCCAAGTAGCTACAAGGAAAGCTAGTGAATATGAGATCCTCTATAAGGAACATGAGTCAGTCCAGGAAAAAAAAAACACCTCTTATGGATCATCTTGGTTTTGTAAGCTGGGTTATGCCAGATGTAGGTATTCATAAAATACTTAGCACTGGCCTTTATGGGAGTGTAAAAACAACCTAACTTTTTCAGAATGATAACATGATCAAGGGTAATATAGTCATTTGGGAAGGGTGTGCCCTGGGATGTGACTGCATCATTTACAACCTTGGAATTATGTTTTTATAAATGTTTCAGATAAATTGGGTCTTGACATACATTCCAAAAACACATGATGTGCTGAAGGTTGACCTGAATCTAGGCTATAAAATGTGGTGACTGGGGATATAACCTTTTTCAATTATTTCATATCATTGGGGCATGGATACATATGTGGCAATTTTGAGAATAAAAGTGTCATATGTAGAACTCAAGATATTTCATCATGAAAGTCATCAATTTTATGTCAATATGAATACAAGGTGTAATCACCCTGCTTACAGACGTAATGTAGTCTTTCAGGCTCTATAAATTCCTAGCCTTCAAAATGATGCATTTGACTTCTCTTCCCACTTTAAGTAGTCTGCTTCAGATCCTTGCTGGTAAGCAATGTCAAAGGCACACATGCCCCAGCAACAGCAGCTTAAATGTCTGACATGCTATATTTATATTGCTGTCTGTGTACTACAAAGAACTGTTAAAGCAAATTTTAGATAGCTGTTGTTGTTGTTAAGTGTTGTCGAGTCAGTGTCGACTCATGACGACCCTCTGGATAGTTATCCTAAACTATGTTCAATCTTCAATCAGGTGGCTCATTGTTGATAGAGTGGTATCCATAGCATAGCTGCTGTTATGTGGAGATTAGAATTGAACTGTCAAGCTAAGAAAGTGATGATAAGAGTAATTATTAATAGAATGTTGGAAAAAAATTGTGGACAGCATTTTCTCAGAATCTTTGTGCTGATTCAGACCTGATCAAGGGACAATAGACATGAAGACAAATTTTAGATGGTTTCTTGAGAATAGAATGGAGGCATCCTGATTGGGACTTGCACAATTCTGGTGATATTTTAGAAAAGGTTCTGCCAAATGTCAAGCCTTTTCTAAAATACCTACAAGGACATGCAGGAGTGCACGTGTATTTGTCAACAATGAAGGAACCATGGGAAAAATCAGTGAAGGCAACTCATCAATTTGTACATACAAGTTGTTTTTCTGCAACTTACACATATAAGTAGTGGTTTTGCAAACCTATACATATAAATACTGCCAATTAACTACAGAGGCTTCTATCTTTAATTGATTTCAGTTTGGAAGGGAAAATAACATATGAGAAGAATAGTCCCCTTGTTTCCCTTTGTAAGGGGCTGTACTTTATAACTACTGTATAAGGGAGATTTTTTTTTTTTAAAGTGTATACATGCCAGGAAGCAGCTGTAAATCCCGATGTGGGTAATCTTGGTCATTTGCATTCCCCATATTCATTGGATGAGCAGCATGGAATCTGTGTACCTTTTTGGAACCTGACAGGCACTTGTGACCTAAATTGGCAACTGTTGAAAACAGGATACTGGGCTGGGTGGACCCTTGGTCTGACCCAGTATGGCATATCTTATCTTCTTATGTTCTTAAGTGGGAGTGCAATGTAGATTTGAGATCTGCCCAGGCTACACCCTAACCATGTCCCTGAAATGTTCCTTGGAATTTCTATATATTATGGACATCCATGTGTAAATTTTGCACTTTCTAAAATTGTCATTTTACATGTGGATCCCATTCTCACATGGAAATACTGGCTTTTCCATGTAGAGATTGGGAATAGGGTTTCTAAAATTACCCCCATTATATAGTAGGACAGTATCAGACTATGACGTTTTCTGCACATAAGTGCTCACTCAAAGCTGTTGGTCCAACAACACATAATTTGTAATATAATTCATTGAATAGTGCAAGAAGGATGGCATGTCTACACCTGTGAGGTATCTAGGCTCTCAGATTTGTTTGTCTCTCAAGTCTTTTCATATAGGGACTCACTAGGCAGTTTAGAGCTATACCACAGAAGAAACAAAGTCCATAAGTCTTCATTCCATTCCCCTTATGGTGATTGTCATAGATTATTTTTGCAGGGCAAGCGTGATTGCATAGCAATTAATAACTGAGCCACCAGAGCATCTGCAATGAAGCCAACCTTGTTTTAAATGGAATTTGGATTAAAAAAACATTATTTGTAATTCTTTTAAGTATGCCATTGGAAGCCAACATAGGGTATGTTTACTAAATCGTCCTAATGTTATCGGTGCTAGTTTCAGCGTCACTGTGAAGAGTGCCATATAAGGAGTGGGCACTCTGGTCTTAAGGTAGCAATCGTGGGTTATCGTGCGATAAAGTGTGCTGTGTCCGTTATCGTGCGATAGAGGGAGCCGTGCACATTACCGCGCATTAACCTTAACTCCGCGTGCCAATCTGCAACCACAGCAACAGAGGTGTAGCACACTGGCTAATACAATGACTGCTAAGACAGGGGTCATGAGTTTGATCCCCCAGTGGGCCTACTGGATAAGGTTGACCAAGGCAATTCCTTTTCCTGCTTGAAACAGTCCAACAATCTGTGCTGCTAGCTAAAAATACCCGCACCCCAGTGCCATAACCTAATGCACCTTTTAGGGCGCACCAGAAGGCACATCCTAAACCATCACGTCAGCCAAGGCGGGTTATAATGTGTCCCAGAGGGCGTGTTGAAAGGTTGTCAA
This sequence comes from Ichthyophis bannanicus, assembly GCA_033557465.1. Taxonomy (NCBI): domain Eukaryota; kingdom Metazoa; phylum Chordata; class Amphibia; order Gymnophiona; family Ichthyophiidae; genus Ichthyophis; species Ichthyophis bannanicus. Next base: position 369,563,654 of record CM066032.1, on the reverse strand, counting down.
CCCCCAAAGCACCATATTATGTGCCCCAAAAGCTGGCTGAATCTAAGGTGTGGCTAAAGATGCCCCAAGGATGTATAGGTGACTCAAGAAATGTTGGCCAAGGGCACTATGGTCACCCAAGTTGAAAAGAAAGAAAGGTATGGGCCAAACACAGATGTAACCTTAACACTGCACAGAGCACCAAGGAAAGACAGTGCACAAGTGATGGAAGGAAATAGATCTGAGCTGATGGACCAGACAAATCTGAGTCCAGCCCATGTGGCAGCTGGAAAAATGGACAAACATATTGGGAGCAGCTGTAGTGATGCACGGGGTGATGGTAATGTACTGTGCAACAATGACAGTGTGTGGCAGAGGATGGGAAGACGTGTCCAGCAGAGGAGGTAGAAGTGGCAGGATAGGCGTAATGACAGGAGGACAGAGGAGTAGCAGTGCCATGCAGAGCACACACAGAAGAGGCAACCAGGAAGAGCTTCAATGCAGAAATGTATACCAGTGCAGGACATGGGGTAGCAGCTTGCACATCAGGGCAGGACGGCACACAGCTGGCAGACACACATAGATGGACAGAAGGATGGTTGGCAACTGTGATAAGGGTACAATGTAGTAACAGCACAGATCTGCACAGATATGACTATTATAGGAATGAAAAGTAGCTGTGCAGGACAGGCATACAAATGAAAGATAACAGAGAGGATCAAACCTATGACCATTAGCACAAATGTCAATGCACAAACCGGTAGGCTACACCACCAATGTGAGGTCATTAGCAAAGGATGCATACAAGAATACTGCAGGGCATCACACAAGAAGCCTGCTGTCTGCAAGGCTAGGCAAACCTCCAACAGAAACCATGATGGAATGCACATGCAGATCTGATGTGTACAGCTCAGATCACATTCTGTAATTGAGACCAGAGACACATATAACTACATGCACATACACAATGAAATGTTATGCAGTGGATACAGCATGCAAAAGAGGAAAGAACCTAAACCCAAAGGGAGGCAGGGATGCTCTGTAGAGCAGGGCAAAACATGGAACAGAACAGAAGTGGAGCATGTGAGAATTGAACCTGCAAACAGATGTGGTACAGACCAGCTGAACCACAGCAATACCAATCACCCAAGTGGACTGCTGATGTGAATGCTACAAAGAAAGAGACATATGTAACAGCTAATATGTGATGGATAGGCAGCACAGAGGGCACACTGGTGTACAGTGAAGAGATGGAAGGGTGTGTGGATAGGTGATGAACCTGCAGGTAGCTCATGGTCAAGTTAGCACAATACAAAATAATAAGAAACCAACCTGTGGGAATCAAACCTGCAACCTATGGTGTTACAGCACATGTCTAGAACCACTATTCCAAACAACCACAGCAAGCACAATGCAAAGATATTACCTCAAAGGGAATCTGTGTATGGGAACCCACAACACCCATTGATGTGGCAGATAGACAGCTGGCACCATAACAAGGATGTGAGCACAGGTGGGCCATGTACATGACCATGAAATCACTAAATACGTGTGTCAGTGTGGTCAAGCAGCAGCACAGACAAATGTACGTCCAACACATATTTATTTTGGTTAATCATCAGAGCTAGTGTAGATACCGCCTATCATAATATCAAGGTGATTGGATAACAGGGCAAAAATCAAAAACACATTTTGCAGGGCAGCAACCTACATGTTACAGAAAAGTCACTGGCCCATCTACAGATGATGGGAAGGAGAGATAATGTGCATTAGGTGCATGGGGTGCAGTATGCATTAGCCCCTCACCTCCCACATGCTGCTGCACGCCCCAAATGCATCAGTTACATATGTGTGCATGTAGACAGTAGGCGGTGCATGATAAGGGCCCAACATGCACTGACAATCAGTTATGATCTGTTCATAAGAATATATCTATCTGCCAACAAAGGAGGCACAAAAATGAAACAGCATATGTTGTTAAGAGTAAGAAAGTGTAAACACAGATATCGAAATATATGTTACAGCTGTCACATAATGCCTGATATAGGAATCAAAGCAGCAACAATTTAACCCAAAGCAATGGTCAAATGCATAATGAGGATATGCTAACAGGTAGCAGAGGCACATGAACACAGAGAATTTAAATGAAACAAACCGCAGAAACATGCAGAGATAACACTATGCAGAAGGTCCCCTGCACTGGTTGGTGTGGATACAGTGTCTGTACACATATAGCATGGTACATGGAATGCACAAATGAAGGAAGAAAATGGACAGCCACACTGCCACACACCAAATATAACATGGCAATGTGAGTGCCGGAACCTCAGGGGATAAATAGGACTGTGCAGACATGCAATGCTAGGTTTGTAAATCAATGCAGAGCATCACGTCTGTACAGTAAATAAACACAATAATCTGCATATGGAGAAGAAAAGAAAGGTCAAACATGTCACAGTAACCCACACAGAAGCCATATTGACACATTCTGTGTTGCACCAACATAGTCAGTCAAATGCACATGTACCGGGTACATTGAAACATGATACAGTGATGCCACACATGCACTGTGACACCCTTGGTGAGTGCAAACATCAATCCAAGATGTTGGTGTGCAGTAAAGTGGTGTGGTGGCAAATACTGTGTCATGTCCAAGTGGAGGGTAGGCAGACATGGACAAGAGGACCTCTCCATTATTCCCCCTGTGCCACACGCATGACTGTATGCTCGTGTTGAACCAAACAGATGTGCATATCCTGTGTTCCATGTCACACACATGGGCAAAACACAACAACACAATGTCAGAAGGATGTACAAAATACAGCGACAATGTCAGTCCCCAATGCACGCGTGGGGACCAGCACACAGTGTCCACAGTGCAAAGGGTGTCTGCAACCCAACAAGTCCCGTTAAGACTGTCCTTGAAACCCTGGGCATGCATAGTCAAGTGTGACATCCCAATATGTCACAGTACTGGAAAGGTCATGTGTGTCTTCTGCGATGAACACGACACCCAGCCAGAGCACGGCAGCAACGGTGTGTTGGACAGGCCTGTCATGTCCAAAGTAGCAGTCCAACAATAATACTGTCCATCCTAGGCATGTGTCCCACTTGCAGAGGTCAAACATCCTATGGCACCATTTCACATGGATAGTTCCATGGTGTTGTTGTGTCCTCCAACAGGTGGGTGATGGTGACGCCGGATGCACTGTAGTGATGTGCTTTGTGTGTCCTCTGCCCTGTGTCAGAAGAGGATAAACAATGTATTGGTATGCTGCTTGCAACATCAGCCCAAATTGCAGAGTCAAACATCAATATGTACGTAATGAAATGTCACACAGGCAAACATAACATGATCACAACACAGAACACAGTGCATGTTGTGGACATTTGGAACTGGAACCGCAGACAAGGGTGTCACATGGATATGGTCATGTCCATGCCCATGTTACACAGGCGTTTCACAGCTCCACCCCATGTGCATCAGCATTCGTGTACCGAGACCCAACATGAAATGTCCATGAAACAAACGGTAAATCATTAAAAGGCTAATGTCACTCCCAAAAGACCAAAGGTGCAACCTATCGTGTGTTTGCATCAAGTGTCTGTTTGGGATCCCCTGAGGCTTTCAAAGGCCACAACATGTCACAGTGAAGGGAGAAGATGTCATCGAAATGTGTAGAATCACCATGTCCCCATGTCCAGCCACTGTTGATGCATGTCCACATTATGGCGATATCTGTGATACAAAAATGCTGTTGTGCAGTGGTCTGTCAGCACCAGGGCCGGATTTACGTATACGCCATGTACGCCATGGCGTAGGGCCCACAACCGGCAGGGGCCCACAAAAAATAGAACCAGGTTTTTTTTTTTTTCAACTCGATTAAAAAAAAAACCTGGTGGCTGCCGCCGCGGGGCCCCCTCTGCTGCCGCGGGGGCCCCGTCTACAAGATGGTCGGGTCGGGTCGGGTCGGGTCGGGTCGGGTCTCGTCTCGTCTCCCTCCCTCCCTCCCTCCCGGCTGCGAGAGACGCGAAGAGAGAGCGTCTCCTCGCGTCTGTGTTAAGCCCGCAGGGGCTGATGGGATTTCCCATCAGCCCCTGCGGGCTTAACACAGACGCGAGGAGACGCTCTCCCTTCGCGTCTCTCGCAGCCTGCAGCGAGGGAGGGAGAGAGACCCGACCGGACCGGACCGGACCCGACCCGACCGGACCGGACCCGACCAGCTTGTAGACGGGGCCCCCGCGGCAGCAGAGGGGGCCCCGCGGCGGCAGCCACCAGGTTTTTTTTTTAAATTAAATTTTACTTTAGGCCGGGGGGGGGGGGTAGGAGTCCTATCCCCCCGGCCTAAAGTAAAATTTAATTTAAAAAAAAACCTGGTGGCAGCCGCCGCGGGGCCCCCTCTGCTGCCGCGGGGGCCACGTCTACAAGCTGGTCGGGTCGGGTCCGGTCGGGTCGGGTAGGGTCCGGTCGGGTCTCTCTCCCTCCCTCCCTCGCTGCAGGCTGCGAGAGACGCGAAGATGCGTCTCTCGCAGCCTGCAGCCTGCAGCGAGGGAGGGAGAGAGACCCGACCGGACCCGACCCGACCAGCTTGTAGACGGGGCCCCCGCGGCAGCAGAGGGGGCCCCGCGGCGGCAGCCACCAGGTTTTTTTTTTAAATTAAATTTTACTTTAGGCCGGGGGGGGTAGGACTGGTAATGGGCTATGGGGGGGGGTAGGACTGGTAATGGGCTGTTGGGGGGGGTAGGACTGGTAATGGGATATGGGGGGGGGGTAGGACTGGTAATGGGCTATGGGGGGGGGTAGGACTGGTAATGGGCTATTGGGGGGGCTGGGGCTGGAAATGGACTTGGGGGGGTAGGGCTGGTAATGGGCTATTGGGGGGCTGGGGCTGGAAATGGGCTGGGCTGGGGGGGTTAAGGCTAGAGGTGGGCTGATGGGGTTAGGACTGGTAATGGACTGTGGGCTGTTGGGGGGGGGCTTAGAACTGGCAATGGGCTTTGGGGGGGTTAAGACTGGTAATGGGCTGTGGGCTGATGGGGGCTGTCTGGTAATGGGCTATGGGGGGGGCTAGGACTGGAAATGGGCTGGGGGGTTAAGACTGGAGGTGGGCTGATGGGGTTAGGACTGGTAATGGGCTGTTGGGGGGGGATTAGAACTGGTAATGGGCTTTGGGGGGGTTAAGACTGGTAATGGGCTGTGGGCTGATGGGGGTTGTCTGGTAATGGGCTATGGGGGGCTAGGACTGGAAATGGGCTGGGGGGTTAAAACTGGAGGTGGGATGATGGGGTTAGGACTGGTAATGGGCTGTGGGCTGATGGGGGGGGTAGGACTGGCAATGGGCTATGGGGGGCTGACTGGAAATGGGTTGATGGGGTTAGGACTGGAAGTGGGCTGATGGGGGGTTAGGACTGGTAATGGGTTATAGGGGGGGCTTAAACTGAAAATGGGGTGATGGGGGGTTAAGGACTGAAAATGGGGTGATGGGGGGTTAAGGACTGTAAGTGGAGTGATGGGGGGGCTAGGACTGGAAATGGGCTGATGGATGGTGTGATACCGCAAGCCCTCTGATGCAAGAAAGGAAACTTTTAAATCTTGAAAAAAACAGGATTTGCCTGCAGTTACGAGAGGGGACACATAGAGGGAGCAGGAGAACAAACCTGAAAGTGGAAGAACCACACCTCTATGGGCAGGACTCAGAAGCAGCTGCTCTGGATTTAAGTAGGAACAGAGCACTGCAAGAGAGAGAGCCAAGAGGGAGAGAGCCAAGAGAGAGAGAGCAAAGAGAGGCAAAGGTGCCAGGAAGGCAGTCAAGAGAGCCAGAAAGGCAACAGAGAAACCCCGAAGGGAAGAACCCAGAGGAGAAGCACAGGAGGAGGCAAGGAGCTTGGCAGAGACCTTCATGTGGAGAACAGGAGGCAGTGCCAAGGGAAGCTCCAGAGGCCAGACTCAGAGACCGAGGTGAGGTCACTGACAAACCCAGCAGAGCTAAAGGAAAGGAAGCTACTGGGAGAGCAGGCCTAGAGAAAGGCCATACACAACTTCAAGGGGCAGTATCACGGACTGCAGCCAAGGAAGGAAGTGCTTACCCCTCCGGTTGGAGAAGAAACCTTCAAGAGAAAAAAGGTACTTTTAAAAGCTTTTACAAAAGTAACTTGAAAGATAAAGGAAAAGTTCATAGCCTTGAGAGAAAGGATATACCTGGAGCACAAAACTCTCAGACTAGGCCTCAAGCCTTTTTCAAGAAGCCTAGAGGGGAACAAAGGGCTAGTTTTTATCTGGACAATAAGGACTGTTTTAAACCAGATATAACTGATAAGTTTTACAGGAAAAAGTTTAATGTTGCCAGAGAATGGAAGGAGCAAACTTTTAGTCCTGAAACGACAGCAAGCCCAGAGAGATATACTAGACCTAAAAGCCGACGCCCCAAACTACCAAGCCAGCACTGGGATACAGTATGGCATGCTTTTAGGAAACCAGGTTTTAATATCCAAGAGATCTCAGAGACCTCAGTGTCAGATCCCATAGACATGGAATGGCTGCCAGGGGAATCTGAGAGCACTGAAGATATAGAATCAATGGAATGTGACTTTTGCACAAGAAGATATCTTTGAGTAAAAGGCAAACAAATCTAATGTGTGCAAATTGTACTGGAAAGTTTATGCTTTAAGTTGGTGAAGGAACCATGTTATTTTGAGTGTTTTGCTGACTCACGTTTTGATGCAACTGAATTTATGTTCTGTTACTCATTACCTCATATTTTGAATTTCTTCATGCGAAAAGGGGAAATAAAAGCCTTTTTGTACCCTACACTTGGCAAGAGTTACTTTTTAGGTTGTTGACCCTGAGGCTGACAATGTGACCTGCTATCCCATTGACCCTCACAACAGATCAACCCTGAACCTTTTAATTCTTATGCGCTCCCCAGCCCTTGTGGAACCACTACGCCGCCACTAGAGGGGGCTGCGGGGGACATAAGTGGCATAGTTGGCAGGATTTTTGGGGTACTCTTGAGTGTACAGAGCAACGTGGGCAACTACTCAAAAGAGAAATAGAAGCTCTTTTCTTTTTGAAAAAAAAAAAAAAACTGCAAGTAAAACCCGGACTGACCTGTAAAAGAATCCGGATCGGAAGAGGAAAACCAGGAGACCGGAGCAGTTGCTAGAAAGTGGACCGGAGTTAAAAACCAGGAGTGGAGTCCTAGGAACCCGGACCGGAGTGGAAAAAGAAAGAAAAAAAAAAAGGAGGAAAATCCTAAAGGTGAAAGATCATCTGGCGAATCCAGGAGCGGTGGAGCAACCCCTGGACGACCGCACTACATTCCCCAAAAGCTGATGCAACACTAAAGCAAGGTAAGGCGTAGATAACCCTACCTAGTGTTGGACACCTGGGGAAGTTGAAAGAAAAAATATAGAGGGTCTGAAAAATATATTTTGTGAAGAGCCGCACTTGGGTTTTTTTTTTCTCTTTCTGTTTTTTTTAACAGGTACAATGGAGCCCAAGGAGCTGTGTGCCTGGATGGCACACCAGTTCACCAAACAGGCTGAGCTGGCACAACGGAGCCAGGATCAGGCGCTAAAGGCGATGCAGGAGCAGCAGACGCCTGTCATAGAAACAATGAGCGCATGGATGGCGCAACAGCGAGAGGAGCTGGCTCAGAGCAGGAAAGAAGGAACATCACTCGTCGGACGGGTAAACCCCGAACTTGGACATTGGTCTTGTTCGGACTTAATGATAGGGAAGCTCAGTCCAAGTGACGATATTGATGACTTTCTAGACACTTTCGCTAGGATTGCGAATTCGGCTAAGTGGCCTGAGGAGCAGTGGGCCATACGCCTAGCGGCATCACTTACAGGTGAAGCGCTGGCGGCCTACAGGTCCATGCCCCCAGAGCTCGCAAATTCATATCAGGATGTAGTAAACGCAATTAGAGATCGTGTTGGTCTTACGCCGGTGGCGTACAATAAAATGTTCAGAGCTGCTATGCTTAAGGTAGATGAAACACCTAAGGCATTAGGCCACAGGTTGCGTAGTCTTGCTTACAAGTGGCTACAACCTGAAAGGAGAAGTATAAATACGCTCATGGATGCGATAATTTTGGAGCAATATATGAATGCACTACCTAACAGGGTGCAGAATTTTTTGATGCTCCAAAATTGTAGCAATACCACTGAAGCTATTGTGCTTACTGAAAGATACTTAGAGGCTGAAAAGGTGACACAGCCTAGTGTAAGTCCACGAAGTGCCATGGGATTGGAGGCACAAGGGAAGGGAAGTCCCTCACGTCCTCCAGCTGGTAGGTGGCAGAGTTATAAACCCCTGGAGAACGTGAATACAAAAAAATGTTTTGCGTGTGGAAAAAAAGGACATGTACAGTATGAATGTCATGCGAGAACAGCCTTGGTAGGAGAGTCACCAAGAATAGTGCATGATGGGTTTCTTGTCAATGTAAAAATACATGGCATAAGTGTACGAGCATTGTTAGGTTCTGGAGCCGACCAGACTATGCTTTCAAAAAGGTTATGGTCGACCATCCAGGATCATGGACTGTCGGTCCCAGAATCACCCGAGGGGTATGTCAAGATTAAGTGTGTACATGGAGCAGCTACCCGCTACCCCATTTATAAGTTGTGGATAAAGGGGATGGGTATTGTGAAGGAGATGCCAATGGCAGTGGTGCCAAGATTACCGCAGGATTTAGTCCTGGGCCGAGATTGGCCTCAATTTAGAAAAATTTTGAAGAAAGAATGTTTACCTCAAGATAAACCAGATTCCACTGGCAGGCCACCTGACCTTGTTAAAAGCCCTAGATACATCTCTGAACCCGGTCGCGCGGAAGTTCGCGCACCTCAGTTGAATAGTATAAAGAGGGAATCTAACGCTCTAGTCTCTACGAGAGCCCATTCTCAGGATAAGGAGAGGCCTTCTTGTTCAAGAGAGATGACCCGGGATGATCTACCTTCGCATGACGAACTGATAGGGGACCCAGCACGAAGGGGACGAAAGCCTAAAGCTATGCGAAGGAAGGAGAGGAGAAGCCGATCCCAGGGGAGAGCCGAATTGGAGGCAGGAAAAAGTATGCCGTGGATACCCGCAGACGTGGTAGAGAAATTTCCCTCCTTTAAAATGGAGCAGAGGGCGGACCCAGCTTTGGGCCGAGCAATCGAACAGGCTCAAGAAGACTGTGAGACCTACCCTCGGTTTATAATGGACGAAGAACTCTTGTACAGAGAAAATAGAAATCCACGGACGGGACTGATCCGTAAGCAACTGGTCGTCCCGAGCAAGTTTAAACTATCTGTTCTCCGACTAGCACATGACCATCCTACAGGAGGCCATAAAGGTCCACAAGGCACCCTGGACCAAATTTTAGAAAGATTTTATTGGCCAGGTGTTTTTTCGGGAGACCACCCGTTTTTGCGAATCTTGTGCCTCCTGCCAGAGGGTTACAACACACCGGCCAGCGGGAGTACCGCTAGTCCCGATGCCGGTAATAGCCGAGCCCATTAGAAGATTGGCCATGGACATCGTCGGACCCCTTACCAAGACCCCGCGCGGTTTTCAATACATCCTAGTAATAATTGACCAGGCCACGCGATTCCCCTGGGCAGTGCCCCTACGGAATATCTCCGCTAGGACGATTGCAACGGAGTTGGTCAAACTATTCTGCGAGGTTGGATTCCCGCAGGAAGTCTTAACGGACAGAGGAAGCAACTTTCTATCGAAATACCTCGCCCAGGTCTGGGAGGCATTCGGGATCCAACATGTAAAGACGGCGGCCTACCATCCCCAATGCAATGGATTGGTAGAGCGTCTTAATCAAAGTCTAAAGAAAATGCTGAGACGAGCTTTAGACGGAGAGATGAAGGAGTGGGACAGCATACTACCCTTCATACTATATGCTTGCCGCGAAAGGAAGCAAAGTTCATTGGGCACATCACCATACGAGCTCATGTATGGACGCTCACCTAGAGGCATATTGGACGTTTTGAAGGAGCAGTGGGTTGAACCCAAGGAAGACGAAATAAGCGTACCCCTGTTCTTACGGAATTTAAGGACACGCCTCGAACAAACTGCCCAATTTGCTACGGAAAGGCTTAAGGAAAGCCAACAGAAACAGAAGCACTACTATGATCGACGGACGAAGCCGAGACATTTCAAGGTTGGCGAGAAGGTAGTGGTTTTGGTTCCTGGGGCGACCCCAAAATTTGAGTCTCAATGGAAGGGTCCCCATACCATAATACACCCAGTAGGCACCACCTCCTATGTGGTGAAAAACTCAAAAGGTAGAGAGCAGGTCTACCATGCTAATCTCCTACGCCCTTGGAAGGAGCGAGACGCGCTTTGGACATATACTGAGCGCGGAGATCACCCCAACAAGAGGCCGGAAATCGGCAGACATGCCACCTATGGTTGCGAGCAGCCGAGAAGAGCGGGCCGCAAGTCATGGATTACGTGCTGCGGTGAAGAGCTTTCCCCAGCCCGTAATATTTTGAGAAGGGGGATATGTGATACCGCAAGCCCTCTGATGCAAGAAAGGAAACTTTTAAATCTTGAAAAAAACAGGATTTGCCTGCAGTTACGAGAGGGGACACATAGAGGGAGCAGGAGAACAAACCTGAAAGTGGAAGAACCACACCTCTATGGGCAGGACTCAGAAGCAGCTGCTCTGGATTTAAGTAGGAACAGAGCACTGCAAGAGAGAGAGCCAAGAGGGAGAGAGCCAAGAGAGAGAGAGCAAAGAGAGGCAAAGGTGCCAGGAAGGCAGTCAAGAGAGCCAGAAAGGCAACAGAGAAACCCCGAAGGGAAGAACCCAGAGGAGAAGCACAGGAGGAGGCAAGGAGCTTGGCAGAGACCTTCATGTGGAGAACAGGAGGCAGTGCCAAGGGAAGCTCCAGAGGCCAGACTCAGAGACCGAGGTGAGGTCACTGACAAACCCAGCAGAGCTAAAGGAAAGGAAGCTACTGGGAGAGCAGGCCTAGAGAAAGGCCATACACAACTTCAAGGGGCAGTATCACGGACTGCAGCCAAGGAAGGAAGTGCTTACCCCTCCGGTTGGAGAAGAAACCTTCAAGAGAAAAAAGGTACTTTTAAAAGCTTTTACAAAAGTAACTTGAAAGATAAAGGAAAAGTTCATAGCCTTGAGAGAAAGGATATACCTGGAGCACAAAACTCTCAGACTAGGCCTCAAGCCTTTTTCAAGAAGCCTAGAGAGGAACAAAGGGCTAGTTTTTATCTGGACAATAAGGACTGTTTTAAACCAGATATAACTGATAAGTTTTACAGGAAAAAGTTTAATGTTGCCAGAGAATGGAAGGAGCAAACTTTTAGTCCTGAAATGACAGCAAGCCCAGAGAGATATACTAGACCTAAAAGCCGACGCCCCAAACTACCAAGCCAGCACTGGGATACAGTATGGCATGCTTTTAGGAAACCAGGTTTTAATATCCAAGAGATCTCAGAGACCTCAGTGTCAGATCCCATAGACATGGAATGGCTGCCAGGGGAATCTGAGAGCACTGAAGATATAGAATCAATGGAATGTGACTTTTGCACAAGAAGATATCTTTGAGTAAAAGGCAAACAAATCTAATGTGTGCAAATTGTACTGGAAAGTTTATGCTTTAAGTTGGTGAAGGAACCATGTTATTTTGAGTGTTTTGCTGACTCACGTTTTGATGCAACTGAATTTATGTTCTGTTACTCATTACCTCATATTTTGAATTTCTTCATGCGAAAAGGGGAAATAAAAGCCTTTTTGTACCCTACACTTGGCAAGAGTTACTTTTTAGGTTGTTGACCCTGAGGCTGACAATGTGACCTGCTATCCCATTGACCCTCACAACAGATCAACCCTGAACCTTTTAATTCTTATGCGCTCCCCAGCCCTTGTGGAACCACTACGCCGCCACTAGAGGGGGCTGCGGGGGACAATGGCTAGGACTGGAAATGGGCTGATGCAGGGACTAGAAGGGAATGGATGCTGGGTGAGGCTGGAACTAGAAGGGAGCTGATGTTGAGGGAGGATTAGAATGGGATGGGGCTGGAAGAGTAAAATGGAGAAGGGAAAAATATTTTGTGTGGGAGGGATAAAAAATCTACAATTGGCCGGGTATTGGGAGAGTAAGTGGGGATTGAGGATGGAGGGGTAATATTTGAGTGGATGAAATAGGAATGAGGAAAGAGCAAAAGGAGAAAGATTAGTATGTTAAAGCAGATGTAGAGAGAGAATGGAAAAAAATCTAGAAGAGAGAAGAAAGGACAAATGGACAGCAGACGATGGAGAGTTAGCAGAAGAAGACACGAAGAAGAAACCAGAAGAAAGTGGCTGGAGCAATTGCAGCTGAAAATAATGCACAAAAGGTAGAAAAATATCTCTTTATTTTGAATTTATTAATTGGAATATGTCAGCTCTGGTAAATGTGCATCATTAACATCTGTGCTTTGTTTAGTACAAGAGCAAATTAATGTATTGTTTTATTTCTACAGTGTTGTACATTCCAAGTTTGGCTTTTGGGATTCCCAGTTTAATTATTGTCTTCCTATTTCTAAATTGTGATTACTTGTTTGGTGATGGTCTATGTTCTGCATGTGTAACTGAGCTGAGGTGTTCTGTTTATATAATTCCTATTTGACATTGCCACTTGTTCTCTTTCCCCAGTAGGTCATGTATTGTTGTTCTCTGAAATGTATTGGTTTAATATTTGCAGTGTTGCCTTTTGATTGGTAGAGTATGGTGCTTTGTGAGTCCTGGTAGTGCTGTTAGGATACGGCGGGTTTACTATGGGCAGTGTTTGTAGTAGTTCCTAATGTGTCTGGCAGTTGGCACTGGATTATAGTAATGTAGAAATCTTTTAGTCTTTCTTTATCCATACACTCATTAAGAGGCACGTTTACTAAAAGTTAGTATATGGTAACATTATGCAAATATTTATGCAAATGAGGCCCCTTATGCAAATGAGGTCCGCACCCCCCTTGGGCCGCCCCTGCTGGGGGCCCACAATTTTTGTTGGCGTAGGGCCTCACTCAAGGTAAATCCGGCCCTGGTCAGCACACAAGGGATAGGTCAGCTCACAACACACAATACATGTCCACAATATTCACAAGGTAAACAGCAGTAAGGTAGAGATATCACAGTCACCACCACTCCCCAGGTATTCAGACCCCTCACACCACGTGATAATGCAAAATGCCTGCATACTGTATCATCACACGCCAACCCAAAAACACACACCCACACAGTATGCTAAGGTGAGCATGCCAGCAGTAGCATATGGCCTGTATGTGAACAATTGGAGATTAGTGGAGATAAAGGATTGTCAAATGCAATGATACACTACTGTTGGCTGATGCTACAATGTCAGGGAAGGATGTACGTGTAGCCCACCACCCAAACACTTAGGACCTGCACACACTCACAGCTCTGTTGGACGTGTCCCAGAGACATTGTTGGAGAAGACAAACTGGCCAGGAACACATGTGGATGTGTGACAACAGCAACATATGGGGTATGGGGGTGCAGGGCAAAGAGGTGAACAACAACATATGTAAAATATGACAGATGACTGCAGACATGTGCTCCCCCTGACTGTCGTCACAGACCAAATAGCTGTAGGTCCACCTACCACAAACTATTGCATGTTGGATAATGTACAGTCACCTGCCAATGCACCACAGCACCAGGAGGGTCACAAAATATGTCCTGTGGATTGAGGAACACAAGAGAAACATGCATATGTCATGTTGGAGCTGTGCAACACACACTGCACCTTCAAATCCTCAGCTCGCAGACCCCCCAAGATTTTATTTATTTTTATTTATTTAACATCTTTTATATACCGCACTATTGTCACCAGCGCGGTTTACATGTAACAAACATATACATACAAAGAACTGTAATGCATTTTACAAGTAACAGGGATTTTGAACTTGGGAATAACAAGGTACAACTATATAAGGCTAGTTAACTATATACAGATTATTGAAATACATTAGTCAAATTTGGATATCAGTTGGGGAAATGTCTTGGTCAGAAAAGTGTCTGTGATATTTTCATGTGCGAAGGTTAGATTGGGAAATAGCTTAGGAAGAGGTGGTGTTTGAGACTCTTTCTGAATTGTGTTAAGCTGGTTATAACTCTCAGTTCTAGTGGGAGGGCATTCCAGGTTTTTGGGGCGTGGATACTGAAGGCTCTTTTGGTTGTTTCCTTAGTGTATCTGACTGTTTGTTTCGGGATTACTAATGTATTCATTGCAATTGATCTTCTGGATCTATTAGGGGTCTGTGAGTGTACAAGGTTGGTAATGGTTGATGGTGCTTGGTTGTTTATGGCTTTGAATGTAGTGATCAGTATCTTGTAGTGGATTCTTGCGTTGGTTGGTAGCCAGTGGAGTCGTTTTAGAACTGGGGTTATGTGATCTGTCTTTGATATTCCTTCAAGTACTCTGGCAGCAGTGTTCATCGCTAATTGGAGAGGATTTAATGTTGCTTGAGGGAGTCCGTATAGAATTGCATTTGCAAAGTCGATGTGAGGCAAAGATCCTTTAAAGACTGGCTCTTCCCCATCACACTGTACAGATTCCCTTCATGCTAAAGTTATCACTGAAGTGTGTGTGGCAAACTACAAGGGCCCGTACTCTGTCTGTCCCCTTCCTCACCTCTCTGCTGATGTAAAAACTATTGAACAGAACCGTCTCCTTGCTACCGTGTCCCTGCTCAGCTCTAAGGCCACAGTACTATCCTGTGTCCCCCATATTACGCCCACTGCCCCTTCAGTGTGTGTTCTGGTGTCTCACTGTCCTCTGCTACCCTGCTGTCAGTTCCTGTACCACAGGGAACTATCCAGGGGCCTCTTCCTTATCCTCTGTCGATATACATGTCCTTGGTGTGGCTATCTCATCCCTTGACCTACATTACCAGCTATGTGCTGATGAGTTGCAAATATATCTCTCCACACCTGAGTTATGTCTGCCTTACCACACCCCAATGTCTTACTGCCCCCTGACATTGATGGCTGCATGTCATCCCACTGTGTGAAATTAATAATGGCAAAGCATGGATATCCTATATGTGCACCTAAACCCTCCCCTCCCATCGGAGCATCTTTGTGTGTGTGGTCATACCTTCCTTTCTCCGGGGTCAGCAATGTAGATGGTGTCTTGGAATGCACTCTCCACCTCTACACACATACCCAGCTTGTAGTTAAGGCTTGTGGTTTCTGTCTAGATGTCATCAGCTTTATTTTCCCAGTCCTCCCTGAACACACAACTAAAACCCAAATCCACCCCCTTAATCAGCTCCCGGCTTGCCTACTGTAACCTACACCTTGCTGATCTGGCTTTGAATCATCTCTGTCTGCATGAAAATATGCAACACTGCACTGCATGGCCATTCTACAGCCACACACATAATGGCTATAATACCCCCACTATCAGGACACCTCACAGGTTCCCTATCCATCTCCGCATCCATGTCAAGGCTCTCCTGCTGACCTATACATGCATGCACACTGTGGTGTTCTAGTAACTTCCCTTACTGCTCACAAATACCAGTAATCCAACTACAACTGAGCATGTATATAGTGCTACATGTCACATGTAGCACTATACAGAAACAACTAACACACAGTCCCTGCCCATCAGAGTATATCAACCAATCAACAGCTCATATTATAAAATGTGAAACACACATGTCTAGGCAACTGGTCCCATCTATGGGCCGCCCTCCTACTGTTGACCCCATACTACATGCCTTTCACCTTGTTGCATCCAAAGAACCAAACTAACTACCTGTGGCTGTACAGCAGCTCCTATCCCAATCAGCCACAAATCATGTGTGACAGTTTAACACCTCCCACAAGCCTACTACACCTGACACACATAATCCATCACCACCCACTGTTGTGCCCTGCTCACATCATCTGTGTTTCAGTAATCACTAGATTGTAAGCTGGGATGGCCAGGCCGTGTCTGTTACATGTCAGTGCAGTGTTGCATCTTACTGCTATTGGGATACAAATGTTCACTAGTAGTAGTAGTACACACATATCTAAACAAATGTATGTGGCAACATATGCAGTACTTACATGAGAACACCTCCTCAATCACCTACCACCTGACTGCTGTGCCCTCACGTGTGTCACCACGGCCACGTACAGGAGGGCACATAGGATCATCCTCCAGATCCTCATTAATTGGGACAGGGATATGGTGCCTGAGAACAATGCAGTGCAGGATGCAACAGGCTATAATGATCTCTGCCACAGTCTGTGGTTTGTATTGTAAGGCCCCGCCTGTCCTATCCAGACACCTGAAGCAACTCTTTAAAATGCCAAAGGTGCGCTCTATGATGGAGCGGCTGGAGGCATGGGTCTCATTGAAACTCCTCTCTGCACGTGTCCATGGTTGATGTACAGGGGTCAGCAACCAGGGGCGACACCCATATCCTGAATCACCTGCAGAAAGAAATGTGGAACGTTAAAGCAGGAGCTGATGTCCATCCGAATGGACACAAGTATGTACGTGCAAACCAAATGCACAAAACATCTGGACAGAAACATATGACATCACATTAATGGACATCACTACTATGCATCAGCGTGTGAAGTTATGACACACAAAACAAGGGGTAGGTGTAAGGATTGCAATCAACATAATCTGTAACCATGACACAAATGCTAGCGTCCATTCTACCATCAACACGCAGCACCATAGCAAGGTAGAGCTGGAGGGCACTACCCCCCCCCCCAAGTTATATCACACACAGAGAGATGAGACACACACACACACACAACTAGGGTTACACTTCAAAGACAGACATGTGCACATACGGTTAGTCACAGGATCACCATGTGCATGTCAGAGATGAGAAATACACACCCAGCAGTATACAATCGTCATACTGGCCTGCCTCAAATTGTATGAATAGTGCCGAGTGATGCAGGATATAGGAGTCATGGGTGGACCCTGCAAACCTAGGGCCCACATTCAGAATATGCATATTTGCATCACATACAACCTGAACATTCATGGAATGGTAGTGTTTGTGGTTGCGGAACACTACCTCCCTGTCTCTGGGTGGGACCAGGGCAACATGTGTGAAATCAATAGCTCCCATCACATGTGGTATCCCGGCTAACGCCTCAAAGGCCTAGTTCAGGGTCACCCACTGTTGCCTAGTTTTGGGAATGGCAATGTAATTCCCCACCCGGCTGATCATGGCATGCAGTACCTTGTGGAGACAGCGTGGGAAGGTGGGGCAGCTCATGCCACCCACTACAGCCACAGATGACTGGAAACAGCCAGAGGCAAGAAATGTAGGGCACCAAGGAGCTTGACCAAACCCGGTATGGCATGTGACCGACCAGTCAGGGGCTCGAGGTCAGGTCTTAGATCCTCATAGAGCTCCCTAATAGTCCCCATGCTCAGGCGGTAGAGGGAGATGACCTGGTCCTTATGCATGCCCTGGAGCTGGGCCCTGAGCCTGTAGAGGCGAGGCTGGCGAGCCTGCAACTCAACATGCCTCCTGCTCCATGCTGGCACAGCCTCTGCCTAGCCTGCCCCCACAGCTGCAGGTCTGTGTTGCAGCGGGATTACACCCATGCCCTGTGCCTCAGCCCCATGGACACCATCTCCCCCATCAGGCAACCGCAGCCCCTGATCACATCCCACTGCATATGCAGCAACCACAAAGCCCGCCATAAACTCTACCCCCTCAACTCCTCCAACTCACTCAAACTCAGACACTCACCTCACCAACCTAGCCACACACATCCCCTAACACACCGCAACCCAGCCACACAACCCCACCACCACTCCCTAACCCAGCCACTCCCCACAACACACCTGCCTCTGACACTCTCCTTGCTTCAACAACAACCAACAGCACACACCTTCTCTCTCTCGCCTACACAAACCCCTCAAAGTGTACCAGGTGTGCATGTGTATTTATAGGGTTTTTTACGTTGAGCGCGTTGCGCATGCACAGTGGCATGAGCACGGCAGCTGTGCGTGTTGCGCATGCGCTGCAGATACGCGGAAGGTGCATGTGTGGGACACCATGTTACACATGTGCTGTGCATGAGCGTGAGACATGCGCATGTGCTACATGAGGTTATGCACATTTGCCAAGCCTCACGCTCATGCATAGCACATGCGTAACATGGTATTCCACGCATGCACCTTCTGCGGCACATGCACAACACGAGCAGCCAACGTGCTTGTGCCACAGCACATGCACAACGTGCGCAGCATAAAAAAACCTATAAATACACATGCACACCTGGTACACGTTGAGGGGTTTGTGTAGGGAGAGAAGGCGTGCACTGTTGGTTGTTGGTGAAGCAAGGAGAGTGTCAGAAGCAGGTGTGTCGTGGAGAGTGGCTGGGTTGGTGAGTGGTGGTGGAGAGTGTCAGAGGCAAGTTTGTTGTGGAGAGGTGTGTGGCAAAGCAGGCGAGAGAGGAGGGGAGTCAAGGAGCAGGCAACAGAGACAGGAGCTGAGCTGAGGAGCAGGCAGCAGGGAGAGGAGGTGGGGCGAGGAGCTGGTGTGAGGAGTAGCAGAGGAGCCGAGGAGCAGGGATGTGTGACAGGGAGGGAGAGGGCACAGAGGGCAGGGAGATGGAGCAACAGGAAATGGCAGGAGGGGAGGAGGGGAGGAGGGGGTACCTGTTCAGCAGGACCCAGAGCCGGCAGGGAGTGTTGGTCCTGTGGTGGTGGCTGCAGGCCCATCGGGTGTGTCACAGCCCACACAGGGGCCACCCAGTGCCAAACAAAGGTGTATACCGGTCCCAGCTGAGGAACGGAGGAGGGCTGTGAGATTCAGTCAGCAAGAAAACCACATCCTGCTGGCCAGTGTGTTTGAGTGGTATGAGGTGCTCTATGGCTGGCTCAGCAACAGCACCACTGTGTCAACACGTACACACATGTGGGAGGAGGTACAGGAGGCCATAGCCCAGGCAGGGGGACCAACCAGGGACCTGGACAGCCTGAGAAAGAGATTTAATGACATTAAGCGTGGTGTCTGTGCACACATGGTGGCGGAGAGGCAACATGCCATGGGCACCGGTGGGGTGCCCCCTTTGCCACAACTCTCACACCCCTGGAGCAGGAGCTCGCAGACCGTCTTGGGCCCATCTACCTGCGTGGACTGCCAGAAGCGCTGGACACTGCCCATCCACAGGCAGGTGGGTATGCACCTTACGCCTTGCTGCTCTTTAGGCTTGGAATAAACATCCTTTGTCTGTGCGTCAGACATCTTCTATGGCCCTCCTCCCACTTAGCTTCAAAGCTCACATGTTTGCCTCTGCCTTTGGCTCAAGAGTGTGCTGTTCTCCATTCCTCCCCTTTTTAATTTCACCTTTCTGTCTTCCTCTCACACTTGTTCCTAACTCCTTTCTTTGACCTGTCTCCCCTGCTCTTGTCTCTTTGCTCCTGTTCCAAACCTTCTTCCACACCTGTTAGTGCATTGTACTTTTAGATTATAAGCTCCATTGAGCATGGATTATCTTTTTGTTTTTTCACTTTTACAGTGCTATGTGTGCTTGGTAGTGCTCTATAAATGGAGTAGGAGTAGCAGTAGTAGATATGCAGCACACATACAGGGCACGCCCAAGCACATGTGGCACATGGAGGGGATTGTGGGGGACCTTGTCCTGAGAGCATGTGTGCCTTAACACAGGCAACTGTGGGGTGATGACACAGCAGTACATGGCAGGGTAGGTACAGGGTGTGTGTGACAGGTACCTGGGCCTGTGTGCATGATAGACACAGTCCTGAACGTAGTTGAGGACCACAAAGCAGTGGAGAGGCAGAGGTCATGGCGAACAAGGCCCATATCTGATTGAACACTGCATACATCAATGGTCCAGAAAACATAATGCAAAGCCCAGAGGGTTAAGCTGTATAGCAACAAGTCACAGCACTACAGATCAGCAATGTAACAGAGATGTAAAGGACATATCTGAGGAGTGGCTAATGATATCCCACTGTAATCAAAGAGCATCACAGCATACCTGAGCAGCAATGTAACAGTAAAGAGCCACATTGGGATATCATTTGACAGTATTCAGATAGCCTCCTTGTATCATTTCTACATTGTTGCTCTCTAGTGCTGTGAAGTTTGGCTGTTCTGCTAGACCCTCTGGGCTGTACATATAGGTGAGTTTGGCCACTGATTTATGCAGAGTTCATGCGAGTACAGGGCCTGTCTGTCCTTCAAAGTACTTCTCCTCCTAAGGATATGTGGTTGGGGGGACTAACTGAGGTCAGATTCCTCTACTACTGGAATTGTCCTACCCAGATTGGTCTTGCATTCCTTCATCACATATGGCTTATGAGGGCTTACATTGAGTTATTGTTTTGTGCCTACACCTTTTGGGGTGTGTTCAGCAGTACCAGTCTGCATTCTCTATCACCCTGAGGTTTACGTGTTTAAATAGTACCTGGCATATAGGTCTCAGCCAGTCATCATACCTCTGCAGCCAGTCACAGGAGGAGACATACAAGAGGGACATACAACTAGCCCAGAAAACATTGGCCTGGAGGAACCCCCACACACCAACAAAACACATTTAATGTCAGTATGCACTTACCTATCCAGGGACATATCACAGACCTCTGACAGGGAAAGGACTAACACACGGGGATGATGACGTAGACGCAAACAAACACCATAAAAAAAATCACACACATGTCGTATACTTAACACTCTGTCGGTGTCCACATACAGTGGGGATACCGCACCCACCCTCACCAGACATTGGAAGGCACATTGCCATACCCATACCAAATGCACATAGCATAACCCCCACAACACCTGGGATCAGCCCTTATACACGTCCCACAGTGACACACACACATTCTCATACCCTACACACGGTGAAACCCCATACACAGCAGTGCTTCATCCATCCCCCCAGACACCCCACTACACCCATGGAGTATGGGATAGCTGTACAGCCACACCACACAGTGTCTTGCAAAGCGGAGGGCCCACACACACATCTGGCTGACACGGACACATCCTGCAACACCTAACATGCATACCACTCAGAGCATGCAAGCACATCGCTCACACACACAATGACGACACACAATCCCACTCAGGGCTCCCATATGCGACACGGCCACATGTATTGCTGAGGCCACATCCAAGGTCAGGCGGCCAGTCCATACTGATATTGCAGATAGAGGCTGCGGCACACAAAACACCATCCACCACACACTGCATCCCATGTGGTACAGCTACACCAGGGAATGAGGCTGCTACCCCCCACCCCCTGCCAGGCACAGCACACTGTAGGCACCTGTGCTTTCCCTATTGTAGGCATACCAATAGCAGGCACAGGCGCACAACACATTGATTATGGTGGGGATGTACTACACAGGTGTACATAGGTGCACTGCGCAAACTCATCTGTGCTGTGTACTCTTTTCCAACCCCCAGGTGACTACAAGACCATGGAGGCACATGAGGAGGAAGATGTGGCAGGGCCTCAGGATGGTGAGGGGCCAGAGCCCACAATGTATGGGGACACCACCAGCAATGACAAAGGCACAACAGGAAACAATGTGCTGGCTGAGGCAGAGTACACACCACCAGATGTCAACGCTCCAGTGGGGGCCACTAGCAGCAGCTCACAGGCTGTAGATGGTATGGAGATGGAGGGGAGTCACCACACTGTGCAGGCACCAGAGACATCAGCCACCCCTCCCACAAGCATGGCTACGATCTTGGTAGAGCTTCAGGCCCACAGTGCCTCAGCAAGGCACGATGCCAAAGGTGGGTAACAGCATACACAACAATCCCCATGGGGGTGGATGTAACATCCACAATGAGATTGCATGTGCACCGCAATATGTTGGCAACATAGCAGATCATTTCTTATGTGCGGGGTGGGGTCTATGCCATGTGCGTTCCCCCCCCTCTTGTAGCATGGCTTGTCAGGTGTCAGCATGTGTGAGAAGCTTAGACACACACACACTGTTCACGGCCATATACCCCAAGGAAGCGCACAATAGAAAACACCTATCCCAGGTCACCTAGACAGCTTACATGACTGACCCCTCCCCATGGGTATTGTTACCTAGCATAGTTTGTCAGCATAATCTGTACTGTGGGCCAGTGTTATAGAAAATAGGGCCCCCCAGGTATATGTATGTGTGTGCCATGACTCCTCACGTCATCTGGCTTATCTCATATGACCAGTGTGCAGATCAAGCATTGACACATTGAACTGCGACACTGTACCATGTGTGAGATCTGTGATTCACACGAGCCCTCATCAGGACCCTTTCCTGGAATGAGAATGGCTCATGGGACACACAGATGTAAACATGGTCATGTGATGCTAGTTCTTGCGTGCATGATTCTTCTGTAGACTGATCTGGTGGGATATGCCTGACATGTGCATGTGTCACAGTGGGGGTTGTAACAGGTATCTCAAACATCACCTTGTGTCCCACCCACAGGCACTCGTCAGGCTCTGTTGGCCATTCTCCAGGAGATCCATCAGCTGCGTGCCACAGCAGACACAATGGCAGGGGCGCTCCTCCGTACTGTAGATGCCCAGGAGGCCATAACTGCCCATACCCAGCAGCCAGCACCGGCACCAGAGGCGGCACCATCAGTCCTGGGACAGAGGGGTGGGTTGGGCCATGGTTGGCCATGGAGGAGGTGAACATTAAAAATAAAGATATCACAACCTATTACAACCTATGTGTTTGTTTCCAATGTGTGGCACTGTGATCCCCTACGTACCCTGCACCCCATGTTGTCACCCTGCCCACATATGCCTACCCATATCCCTCAGGGGTGGGGTGTCTGTACTGCCACCAATCATCGCACATAGGTTATACCATGCCCTGTGTGCCATAGACTGTGGCAGGTGGTCACCCTCCTACCTATGCGTGGGGGTATACCCAACCTCACCCATTGCCCAGCAAGATATTCACAGTGGTTCATGTCTGTTGTAAGGATCTGTCACCCTCTCCCACCCCATATACTCTCCATCATTAGACACACATGTGTGACCATCCTACCTGCCCACACCAGGGCCTACGTGGCTGTCTACCCACATAGGCTTGAATGTGGCACGGGCAGACAAAGGTAGCTCACTTTAGTCAGCTGATCACTGTTCACCAGCACTTGTAGTCCCCACCGCTCATCCTCAGGACCTGCATCGACCTGTCTCGCCCTCACCAGCTATCCCCCTGTAAAGCCTCTGGGTACAGCATCCCCTCTTACCCTTCCTGCCACATACCTGCTGCTAGCCTTTTCCCCCTATTGCCCCACAGGCATGGTGCATCAGATATGGTGCCCACATATCACAGGCAGCATGCATGTGACCATAGCTGTTGGGACACACTGCACATTGGCACATCACAGGTGCACCATGGGACACAGACGCCTACGCACATGGGCAGCCCCCACAACTGTGTGTGGAGACAGTCCATGTATGTTACCTATGTCTACCATGAATACACATAGGGATCTACACACATGTCCTATGCTCACGTCCACAGTCTGTCTGTAAGGGAGACATATGACCATTGTCAAGTAGTAACACAACTGTATTTAAAAAAAATATGTACAACAGGTATTATATACCAAAGCCCACATGTTGGATCCCGGGAGACAGGACAGCACAGGGCACATGTGTGGGCGCCACAGGGACCATCATACGCTCCTGGAACGCCCATCAGGGGATGTCTGTCGAAATGCACTGCCCATACCATCCACACGCTGCATCTCGGCAGCCATCCACTGAATGGAGCCTGCCAGCCACCGGATGGTGCAGTCCTGGGTTCGCTGGCATTAAAGCACGTCTTCCATTGCCACATACAAGTCCTGGATTCGCCTGCCACCACATACACACAAGGTGCCAGGTGTCTGTGTGGTGGCATGTGCATGTGCCCTGTCTGTGGCAATGGGTGGCGTGGCTGCACCCAGACGGGCACCATCACCACACACATGCAGCAGCAGGCAGGGACCCACAGTGCCCTGTGCTGTCTTGTGTCCCCTCCCACCCTCCACACCCCCCTCCTCCCCCCATGGCACCTCCCACCCACCCACCCTCGCCACCCTCCATGCTCTCCTTCTCCTCCTCACCCCCAAAACATCACACATACTCTCACCCTCCCCTCCCTCCCACCCCACCCCTCTCTCCACCCCCTCCATGTCCCTATCATCCTCTTCCACCTCCGCTGCTTCTGCCGCCTCCTCCTCCTCTGCCGCCACCTCCTCCTCCACCTCCTCCACCGGCTGTACTGCAGCTGTGGGGTCTGTTGTGTGTGGCCCTGTGGCTGATGTCCCCTCACCAGCAGCAGCAGCTTCTGTGGGGGAAGACAGTCATTAGCACACCATCATGCAATTACAACGCCATATAAACATAGTGTGGCCTCCCATAGGCCGTTGGCCCACTGTGACATGCCGTACTGCGCTGCAGGGGCCGCAACACTCACCGCCATGTTGCTGCAGCTCTCTCCTTTGTAGCCGCTCGAGGACATCCGGGCAGTGCAGCTGCAACTCACATCCCTTTTTCTGTAGGTCCTCCACCTGTGTGCAATGGGTGGGAACATTAAGGGCCAGATATATCTTGTGGGTGCCAAATGCATATCACAAATCACTGCATACAGCAGGGTGCTGCTCATGCCAGTGGGTCCTATACTACCTGTTGCCAGAGCCGCCTGCATGTGTGGCTTTTGTTCTGGGCATGTGTGGGGTGCCACCTACGTGTCATTTGGGCACCCCCACAGACCAGCCTTACCCAGATCCTACGCTCTCCTTACATTACATGGCAGCACCATGCCATGTGTGGGGTAGGTATGCTGGTCTATAGGGGAGGTGTTTCTTGACCCCTGTGGGGTCCGGCACACACCTGTGTGTTTGCATCACCTACACACATCTGCAGACACACACGCCATGCCACCATGATATTTGTATTGGAATATGTGTGATGTGTTCTGGCATCGTGCGGGGATTGGGTGGCCCTGAACACATCACAAGGAACCACTACCAGAACACCCGGATGTGTACTCTACCTGTGTGGACACAACTAGGGCCTCCTGTGAATAGGGCATTTGTGGCCTACTGCAACAGGAGCATGCACCAACACAACTAGCTGGGCTATTGACCTCTGTAATGAGGACCAGGGCCTCCTGGAGTCAGGGCAGAGCTGTGAAACCCCAACTGATACAGTTACCCTGACACCAGGATCTCTAATAGACCTCTGTAATCAGGTCCAGGGCCTCCTGGAGTTAGGGCAGAGCTGTGAAACCACAACTGATGCAGTTACCCTGACACCAGAATTTATAATAGACCTCTGTAATCAGGTCCAGGACCTCCTGGAGTTAGGACAGAGCTGTGAGAATGAAACAGATGCAGGTACCCTGACACCAGGATCTCTAATGGACCACTGTAATGAGGACCAGGGCCTCCTGGAGTTAGGGCAGAACCTTTGAAACCCCAACTGATGCAGTTACCCTGACACCAGGATCTCTAATAGGCCTCTGTAATCAGGTCCAGGGCCTCCTGGAGTTAGGGCAGAGCTGTGAAACCCCAATTGATGCAGTTTCCCTGACACCAGGATTTATAATAGACCTCTGTAATCAGCTCCAGGGCCTCCTGGAGTTAGGGCAGAACCTTTGAAACCCCAACTGATGCAGTCACCCTGACACCAGGATTTATAATAGACCTCTGTAATCAGGTCCAGGGCCTCCTGGAGTTAGGGCAGAGCTGTGAGAATGAAACAAATGCAGGTACCCTGACACCAGGATTTATATTAGACCTCTGTAATGAGGAACAGGTACTCAAGGAGTTAGGGCAGAGCTGTGAAACCCCAACTGATGCAGGTACCCTGACACCAAGATCTCTAATGGACCACTGTAATGAGGACCAGGGCCTCCTGGAGTTAGGGCAGAGCTGTGTAACCCCAACTGATGCAGGTACCCTGACACCAAGATCTCTAATGGACCACTGTAATGAGGACCAGGGCCTCCTGGAGTTAGGGCAGAGCTGTGTAACCCCAACTGATGCAGTTACCCTGACACCAGGATCTCTAATAGACAACTGTAATGAGGACCAGGGCCTCCTGGAGTTAGGGCAGAGCTGTGAAACCTCAACTGATGCAGTTAAACTGACACCAGGATCTCTAATGGATCACTGTAATGAGAACCAGGGCCTCCTGGAGTTAGGGCAGAGCTGTGAAACCCCAATTGATGCAGTTACCCTCACACCAGGATCTCTAATATACCTCTGTAATCAGGTTCTGGGCCTCCTGGAGTAGGGCAGAGCTGTGAAACCCCAACTTATGCAGGTACTCTGACACCAGGATCTCTAATGGACCACTGTAATGAGGACCAGGGACTCCTGGGTTTAGGGCAGAGCTGTAAAACCCCAACAGAGGCAGTGATCCTGACATTAGGATTTATAATAGACCTCTGTAATCAGGTCCAGGGCCTCCTGGAGTTAGGGCAGAGCTGTGAGAATGAAACAGATGCAGGTACCCTGACACCAGGATGTCTAATGGACAACTGTAATGAGGACCAGTGACTCCTGGGATTAGGGCAGAGCTGTGAAACCACAATTGATGCAGTTAACCTGGTACCAGGATTTATAATAGACCTCTTTAATCAGGTCCAGGGCCTCCTGGAGTTAGGGCAGAGCTGTGAGAATGAAACAGATGCAGTTAACCTAACACCAGGATCTATGCTAGACCTCTGTAACCATGTGTGATGCCTCCTGGGGATGGAGCAGACATTTGGGACCACATCACACGCAGGTAACAGAGGATGTGTAATAGACCTGTGTGATCATATCTGTGGACGTTCTGGGGATAGGACAGGATTGCAATCCACAACATATGCATCTACAGTGGCAACAGCTTGGCCCACAGACTGGTATGTCCACCATGTTCTGTATGTATGATATGTGATGCTTGCTGTATTTGTGTTGCACAACCATCCTTGTGTGACCTGTCCCCATACACTTACTTCACGGGGGTAGTCGTGAGATCTGTTGTACCGCCTGGTGAGGCACACCCATGCTTTCCTCACCCATCCAAGGTCCTGCCTCTTTGCTGCTCCTGGGAACAAACAGCTCTGTCTTGTGCAGATCGGTTCACACAGGATCCTGAGCTCCCTCCAGGTGAATGCGGGCTTCTGTGAATGTCTGTTCATTTTTTCACTCTCGCATGTACAAGCGGGACGATGCACATGGCACATGCGCCGTGTCACGCAGTTACACGCGTTATCTCGCGGTACTACGTGCTACCTGGCGCAATTACGGCGCTCAGCACACGTGGGATTTTGACAGCCAGATCACATCATAGCATTCTTATCGGAACAGTGAAACACACCACGAATGGTATGGGCCGCTTCTCCAGTCCCCATACACCTGATCTCGCCGCCACGCCACCATTTATTAATATAATTGGTGAATTATTGTTTACGTTATGGCAGTGAGGCTCCCTGGCATTGGCCAGCGGGCGCATTATAGGGTGCCTTAACTTGCGGTGCCCTGTAATGTGCCTTCTATGGCCCATATTCAGTGTCACCGTGGTCTACAGGACTAGGGTGAGTGGGTATGTTGGCGTTACCCACACACTACAGAGATGTGTCTAACTGTTTCAGCCATGCAAAAAGATGACACTCTTCCTGATGTTTTTGCACTGGGGATTCAAACCTAGGAGGGCTGACTGTATAGTCACTGTACTACCCAGTGTGCTATGCCTCTATGGCCATTGTCATAGCTAGGAATGACTACACAACAACTGCATGTCAATGCACATACATTCTGCTGTGCTTACTGGGATAGGGGAGACCCACAACTAAGGCAGTTTCCAGGCCACGTTAACATAGGGAAATGACTGTGGAGGCCATGGGTTTGGTCCCAGAGTGGAGTTATGTAAGAAGGCTGTCTGAGGCATTACCCTTTAATTAAAATCAGTGCCATCTGAGGCATTTCCTTTTTTAATTTAAATTAGTGCTGCCAGCAAAAACACCCTCACAGTGCCATAACCTAAGGTGCCGCATAAGGCGCCCTATAAGGCACTCCAAAGGGCACATTATAAAGTGCACTGTCCGCCAAGGCACCTTATAATGTGCCTTATAGGGTACTTTATAGGGCGCCTTATGAGGCACCTTATAATGTGCCCTATAGAGCATTTTATGAGGCGCCTTATAAGGCACCTTAAGGTTACAGCACTGTGAGGGTGCATTTTGCTGGCAGCACTGATTTAAATGAAAAGGAAAAGCCTCAGACAGCCTTATTAAAAAGGCACCACTGTGGGATCAAACCCATGACCCCTGCCTCCATAGTCATTGAAGTAACCAGTGGCCTACATCTCTATAGCTACTGGCACACCTCTGGCTGGCTACAGAAAGACTGCAGGTCACCACACAAACTGTCTGCTGTGGTCACCAGGATAGGGTAAACCCACCCGTACCCATGATGCACTGCACATGCAGATCCACAGTCTACAGCTGATCACAAGATGGGGTATGCACCCCCACAGTCCCTCGGCCTGGTAGGGGGAACTGACCGTGTGTGTTACTGGCACAGAGTAGCTACAGACCGTGACATTGTGCGGGTCCTGTGCTCACCCTGAGGGTGAGATGGGCTGCCCAGCACCATGTCCGCAGCACCTGGCTTGACTGAGGTAGGCTATGCTGCAGGTTGCCATCAATGCTGGTGTAGGATAGGTAGTCCTTGTCGACACACCTATCTCCATCTGTATTTCCCAGTCACGTCTAGCCCTTGTGGACTATGATGCACCCAGAATATTACATATTCTGTGTGGGTGCAATGGTCACATGTTATAAGTGAAGGGGGGTGCTTGGACCCAAAAGCAGATTATGTAGCACCACCCAAACCGCTCTCTGTGGTTCAGGATGGGGGAACAGGATCTCCCCACAACAGATCCACATTCTACCTCTCTGCAATGGTGGCAGTAGAGGGGACCATCAACCTCACTCCTGCTGGGGAACAGGCACTTTACAGCACAGTCAATGCAGATTTGTACACAATATAAGGTAATGGCAGAATAATGGAAAAGCTCAGCTACCCCCCACCACTATCTGACATTCACTAGTAGAGAACACCATCAGTCTCCACTCACTGCACCCTGCAAGGCGTCCCAGCCATACACATACTAACTGCAGAAAGTCTGCTAGCTAATACATAGTGCATGTTCCTGGAAAAACTGTGTGCACCCAAAAATGTGATGTGAGCACAACAGGTAAGTCAGTGATTGGGCCCTAGAAAAAAACCCCCATAAACATCACTTGAGAGAAATACTGTATAGTCTATGGGGGAACCTAGCCATGCCGTGGTCACTGCTCAGTCAGGGTGAGAGTGACCACCCAGCATAACATGCTGTGGCCACCCTGTCCGTGCAGGTGGTGGTCGGGCACTACAATGTCCCAGCCATTGCCCTATGCGCTGTGCAGATGCATTCTGCCCAGGCCACCCTGTCCAGGCCATACCCACAGTACCTTGCTCCTCATTATGCACATTGGCAGGCTAACACTGGAAACAGTGCAAGCAGTGTGGGCTCAGTAAGGTGTAGGCAGCCACAACACACTGGATAGACAGACATCCAATCCCACACCTATGTCAGTATTGTGCAAATATGGAGGTTTCTGGCTGCCCTGGCCACCACACCAGTCCTGGGCACAGTGTAGGCATTGCTATGGTACGCAAAACTGTTGGGGTCACTCCCCGGGGTGGTAAACACTGTCAGAATCAATAACTGTAACACACTCCACAGATATCAGAAAGGTTGCTATGATGAATCTCTTTCAACAAATCGTGTTTAACTTAGGATTTGTTATCTGACATTAATCACAGCAACCTTTTGATATATGTGGAACGTGTTCCCAAGTTTCAGACGGAATTATTAACGTATACAGGTGCCAGTATTGGGAGATGCTGCTCTGCGCAGGGCCCAACAGCCTGACTCTCCATGAGACGTTGGATAGTGGAGCCTGTGGGTGTGGGTGTTTGTACCCCTGTTGGCCTCTGCTTTAGCTCTGAGTTTTCCAACTCCAGTCCTGGTGGACCAAACACTGTTCAGGTTTTCATGCTGCCCCTAATGAATATGCATGAGACACATTTGCATACAATGGGGGCGGCGCATACAAATGCAGCACAGGCATATTTATTAGGGACAGCATGAAACCTGAATTTTGTTTGGCCCTCCAGGACTGTAGTTGGGAAAATCTGCTCTAGGGATTGCACATGTTTATGGTGTTTGTGCTCTGTAGGGTAAAATATAGGCGTTTCAGGAATGTTTATTTTATCTGCAATAAAGGTTCCCTCTTTACTACCAGGGTTTAGTATTGGGTAAAATATAGGGACAGGGTTGGCAGGAGCCACAGCTGGGACTTGAACTTGTGACCTTTTGCTCCTGAACACACTGCTGTGTGTACTGCACCAAACATTTGCCACTGGCGCAGATCATTCCCTGGGGGTACCATGACTGTTTGTCAGACAGACCTTGTCTGTTGCAGTCCACGGCACCCACCTAAACGGGGCTTGGCCGTGGTCTGCTGTGGGCAGATGTCACTGCCCCCTCCGCCACCGTCACCCCTCCGCCACCATGCTGACATACCCTTATACCGGTGATGCTGGTGGTTTGCAGTCCCAGGCCATCCAGTGTGCTGGTAGGCAGCTGCCTATGGTATGGGTTCTCGGATAGGGGTGCCTCCATGGACATGCGTGCTTTCCCCCTGGCACCGCCTGCCAATGTTATGTGCCTTTGGGGGTACCTGCTGGGTAATATTCCTTGTGACACTGTGGGACACACACTCATGCCCATGTTGGACCCTCTTCAGTTGCTGTCTTGCTGCTTTACATTTTTGGCATTCCTATGTGCCACCTAGGCATCTGCCAAGCCCGCACTGTGCCCCAGTTGGACCACAGCATGTGCTGCCTGCAGCCCTCTGTATTCCATTTACAACATCAGTACAGTTGCCCTTTCCTACGTGCCCACTCTGCTGTTGCTGCACATGTGCTCACCATAACAAACCTGCCCAATATAAACAAGAAAAAACCCTGATCAGCGCTATTTCAATGTGGGATCATTCACTTTGTAGGGGGACAGAGAATAGACCCTTCCAAACATGATATCTCCTTTTTTGTGCTTTGTCAGTGGTGTTCCTTTATGTTTATCATTAATATCACTATTGGCCAGCTTGGTTATTGGGATTTTAAATGTGGTTTTGGTCATTTTCTATGTTTATTTGCCTTTTTGGTTCCTGCACATGTATCACTACTATCACTTTTGTGGGTTTCCCTGTCTTTGCTGTACATTGCTGACTGAAATGGTTTCTCTCTCCTGCAAATGTGCCTCTAGCGCGAGGTTTTAACTGGCGCTAATTTTCAGACCCTGATTTCACGGCGTTAGTGTGCCTGGAGCCTCTCCCTGCCCACTCTCCACCCACTCTCCGCCCATTGACCCCTATCTCCGCAGTCTGGGGAGCCTTACTCCTCCCTTCAGACCCGTCTTTCACAGTGTTAGTGTGCCTTAATGCTGCTGCTGAGGTTATCGCATGATACGTGAAGTTATCGCGCGATAACATTACATATCGTGAGATAAGCTCAGCGCTGCTACGTTAAGACGGTTTAGAAAACATACCCCATAGTAAAGAATTGCAAATGTTTTAAAATCAAGAGCAAGATTAATCTTCCAGTGTTAAATGATCTTCATTGGCTCCCTATTAAACATCTTATTGAATTTAAGCTTTTTTATCTTTGCTTTGGTGTCCTGGTGGGAGATGGTTCTAGTTACCTAAGGGACTGTTTAATGTGCTGTTTAATGTGCAGGCAGAATATTAGAGCACTGAGGTCCTCAGGTACAAATATGTTGAGAATATCACTAATAGTAGAAGCAAGATTGTCAATAGCATGCTGATCAGCTTTTTAGTGATTTGTCCTAGTATGTGAAACAGAATTGCTACATTTGTTCTGTACTGAGCACAGATACTTAATTTTACAAAATATTGGAAATATTTTTAGTCATGTTTTTGACGAAGATGTGGTAGCAAGTTTTTTAGCTATATTGTTAAACTGCTTGGGTTTTATAAAGCATTTTTCTATTTTATTTAAGGTCATGTTTTGTTCTCTTGAACTTTATTTAATTTGGTTTTATTTTTTAATTTGCTTGCATTTTACATTAATTGTACATTATGATTTATGTACTTTGCTGAGATTTTTCTAGGCACAGATTGTATGGAAGGTAAATTTATATTAAATAAATAAAATTTGTTACGATTTTTGGCCCGGGGGAAAGGAAGGGTTGAGGGGAAAAAGAATTAGGCACCTAAATCATCGTGGATCAGTGAACACCCCAGTTTTTTTCATGGGAGACCAGGGAGCTTTATTCCTCTGCCATTTCTCAGTTCCTCCTGTTCCTCTTTATATTTCCTTTCTCTTTCCCTTTTTCTCTCCTCTTTCACCTCCTCCTCCATCATTAATCTTACTGTCTCTTCAGTATAGCTTATCATTCCTTCTATTCTCCAGCTTAATAGTTTCATTGGCAAGAAGTCTTGCCTGAGAATGAAAGAAAATTACTCAAATGCCTTATGTATTCTTATCAGCAAAGCCTTACTGTGCGACCAGATTGCTGTTCCCTCCCTTAACAGGGATACATTTCAATCACATTCCTCTGCAAAGTAGTTATATTTATACTTTTCAGAGACATAGCAGAGTTAGCCTGGCATAGCAAAAATGACAGAGGTTGGTGGCAATCTATAGACTAACCAATTTATTGAGGCATGAGTTTTTGAGGACAAGAATCCACATCATCAAATAGGAAAAAAGTTGATTTTTCAGAACTGAATTTTAGTCCTAGGCACCCAACTTACGACAAGCCACTTAACCCTCCATAGCCCATGTTCCCTGTAAAATAGTTATCTCCAAGTTATAATGCCCTGTTCAATGTAATTTCAGTTTGTTCAATGTAAACCGCACTGATGCAGAATAGCGCGGTATATAAGAGAATGTAAATAAATAAATCTATGTGTACAAATAGCAGGCCTAACAATAACTTTAAGGGGTATGTTTACTAAACTGCGTTAGTTTGATTCGCGTTAGGAGCCGCATTAGTGGAAGAAATTCCAAAAAAGGACATGGGCGGTACATCATTACCGATAACGCGCGTTATAAGGCGCCGCGCAGCAACAATCGTTACAGGGTGCGTTATTGCGCGTTAAGCTTAAGAAGGCACGCAGACGCCCAAATACAGAAACAGAGCTGTAGCACAATGGTTACTACACAGACTGATAGTACAAGAGTGATGGGTTTGGTTCCCCAGTGTGCCTAATGAATAAGGCTGGCTGAGGCGTCATGTGTAACCCTTTGAAGGCCTACTGTAATATTTTAATCCACATTCTGCAGCCGGGTTAATGTTTGCATATGTCAGGAAAATTGTACCCGTCTTATTCAATATGTTCCAATAGTGACGTTCCCTCTGCCATGGTCATGTATTATAAACCATTTGATAGGAATATTTAGGCAGAGGTTTGGATCCCGAAAGTTTTGGGCTTGGCCTGGAAAGGGTTAAGTATTGGGCTGTGAGGAAGTTTAGTTGTACTTTAATAGTGCTGCCAGCAAACACACCCTCACAGTGGCATAGCCTAAGGTGCCACATAAGGCACCCTAGAAGGCACTCCATAGGGCACATTATAAAGTGCGCTGTCTGCCAAGGCACCCTATAATGTCCCCTATAGAACACCATATAAGGCACCTTATAAGGCACCCTATAGGGCGCCTTATGAGCCACCCTAAGGTGACAGTACCCTGAGGGTGGTTCTGCTGGCAGCACTAATATACAATAAAAATAGACAATGCCTAAGACAGCCCTATCGATGAACCCCATTGTGGGTTTTGAACCCATGACCTCTGGCTCCATGGGCAGTGAAGCAACCAGTGGGCTAGAGCTGCTAACAAACACCTGGCTGGCTACAGGAGGACTGCATGGCACCACACCCACATTCTGCTGTGGTTACCAGGATAGGGTCAACCCATCCGTACCCAGGATGCACAGCACATGTAAATCAGCAGTCTACAGATGATCACAAGATGGGGTATGCACCCCACATAACCTCAGCCTGGTAGGGGGTGCCGATGGTGTGTGTTAGTGGCACAGAGAAGCTACAGACTGTCACAGTGTGCGGGTCCTGTGCTCACCCTGAGGGAGAGGTATGGTGCCCAGCACCATTCTCACAGCACCTGGCTTTGCTGAGATAGGCTATGCTGCAGGTCCCCTTCAGTGCCAATGTGTGATAGGTAGTCCTTTCAAACACCCCTAGGATATGCCTGTGTTCATCTGTATGTCACATCTAGCCCTTGTGGACTATGATGCACCCTGAAAAGTGCATACCCTGTGTGGGTGCCATGGTCACATGATGTAAGTGAAGGGGGGTGTTGGGACCCACAGGGAGATTACATGCCACCACCCAACGCACTCTCTGGGGCTCAGGGTGGGGGACAGGATCTCTCGCCAACAGATACACATTCTACCCCCCTGCAATAGTGGCAGTAGAGGGGACCATCACCCCAGTCCTGCTAGGGATCAAACACCCTACAGGGCAGGCAATGCAGAGCTGTACACATCCATAAAGCAATAGCAGACAGAAGGCCAGAAAATGCACAGCTGCCCCCCCCCCCATCTGACATTCTCCAGCAGCAAGCCTCCAGCTGCTGCACCCTGCAAGGTGTTCCAGCAACAAACATACTAGCGGCAAACAGTCTGCTAGCTAGTTTATAATGCATGGTCCTGGAGGAGATGCGTGTACCCAAAACTGGGAGGTCAGCATACACACCAAACAGATAAGTCAGTGATCTGGCCCCAAAAGAAAACCCATAAATATCACATGAGAGAAATGCTATACAGCACTATGGGGGAACCTAGCCATGCCATGGTCACTGCTCAGTCAGGGTGAGAGTGACCTCCCAGCAGGACATGCTGTGGCCACTCTGTCCGTGCAGGTGGTACCAGGCACTACAATGTCCGAGCCATTGCCCTATGCCCTGTGCAGATGTGGCCAGGCCAGGCAACAGTGCTAGCAGTGTGGGCTATGGAGGGTGTTGGCAGCCACCACACACTGGATAGACAGACACACACTCCCCACACCTATGCCAGTATTGTGCAACTATAGAGGTGTTGGGCAGCCCAGGCCACCACACCAGTCCTGGGCACAGTGCAGGCATGGCTATGGTACGCAATACTGTAGGAGTCACTCCCCAGGTTGGTAAACACTGTCAGACACAAGACCTGTAGCACACTCCACAGACATCAGAAAGGTTGCTATGATGCAGCTCACTCAGAAAATTGTACTTAACCTAGGAATTGCTATCTGCCAGTAATCATAGCAACCTTTTGATAGATGTGTACCATATTCCCAGGTTTAGGGTGGCATTACTAAGGTATGCAAGTGCTAGTATTGGGAGATGCACGCAGAGCCCAAAGTCCTGCCTCTCCAGGAGTCTTTGGATAATGGGGCCTGTGGGTGCAGGTGTGTCTGCCCCTGTTGGCTGCTGCTTTACGGCAGAGGTTCCCAACTCCAGTCCTGCGGTTCTAAACACTGTTCGGGTTTTCATGCTGTCCCTCATGAATATGCATGAGATACATCTGCATACCATGGGGGTGGCGCATAGAAATGCAGCACAGGCATCTTTATCAGAGGCAACATGGAACCGGAATGGTGTTTGGCCCTCCAGGACTGCATTTGGGAGGCTCTGTTCTAGGTAATGTGCATGTTTATGGTGTCTGTGCTCTGTAGGGTAAAATGTAGGTGTCTTGGGCATGTGTACATCATCTGCAAGAAAGGTTCTGTTTGTATTAGCACATTATAGTAGTGGGTAAAATATGAGGACTGGGTTGGCGGACACCACAGCTGGGACTTGAACCTGTGACTTTCTGCTTCTGAATACACTGGTGTTATCACAGAGATGGTGCATTCCCTGGTGATACCATGACTGTTGGTCAGACAGGGCCTGTCTGTTTCAGTGCATGGCACCCACCTACACAGGGCTAGGCCACGGTCTGCTCTGGGCAGCTGCCACTGCCCCCTCCACCACCAATATCCCTCAGCCACCATGCTGACATGCCCTTTTGCTGGTGGAGCTGGTGGTACGCAGTCTCAGGCCATCCAGTGTGCAGGTAGGCGGTTGCCTATGGTGCGGGTTCTGGGGTAGGGGTGCCTGCATAGATGTCCACACTCCCCCCCAGCCCCGCCTGCCAATCTTCCGTGCCCTTGGGGGTAGCTGTTGGGCACTATCCCCTGTGACACTGTGGGAAACACACTCATGTCCATGTTGGGCCTTCAGCAGTTGCTGTCTGGCTGCTCTGTTGTTTCAGCATTCGTATGGGCCACCTAGGCATCACCCTAGTCCGCACTGTGGCCCAGCTCCACCACAGCATGTGCCGCCTGTGGCCCTCTGTATCCCCTTCTCCGGCATCTGTCCAGTTGCCGTTCCGACATGCCCAGCCTGATGTTGCGGGACATGTGCACACCATAGGAACCCTGTCCGATGGTGGGGAAAACCCTGAGCAGCGTTATTTCACTGTGGGCTCATTCACCTTGTATGGGGACGGAGTATAGACCCTTCCACGATTTATATCTGTTCTATGGAGCTTACTCGGGGGGTGGGGAGGGGTTGATGTTTCAAATTGATACCACTATTGGCCAGCTTGGTTATTGTTTTTTTCCAGTTTGTTGGGGTCATCTTCAGTGTTTCTGTGCCCTTTTGTTCTGTGCGCATGTATCACACTTATCACTTTTTTTTGGTTTCCCTGCCTGGGCTGTAGATTGCTGACACTGAAATGGTTTCTCTCCCCTGTAATGTGCTTTTAACGGCAGGTTTTCATTCGCGTTGGAATTCAGCTCTGAAAATCAGCGCGTTAGTGTGAAGGGAGCTTCTCCCCGCCCACTCTCCGCCCACTGACCCCTTCTCTCCGCCTTCTTTCCACCTTCTGCGGTGTTTTACAGCGCCGCGGGGCATTACGATCGTTAGTGCATCATAACGCGCGTTATGTAATGTTAACGATCATTAGCGCATCATAACGTGCGTTATGATGCGCTAACGATCGTTACTGTTACATAACGCGCGTTATGTACGATTACCGCAGTTTAGTAAACATACCCCTAAGTGAATTATCAGTTGAAAATAGAACAATTTTCAAAAAGATTTAGGTGTAAGCAGGACAAATCTTAGAATTCCCAGACAAAATTTACCCTTATAGCAAGATGTTGCTTTTGATACATACCTGGGGTAGTACCAATAGTATTTTTTCTAGCATAAAAGCTCCTGGTATTGATATGCAGGGCCATTCTTAAGGGAAATAATGACTGAGGGACCAACATCCACAATAGCTAGGCTATCTGCAGCCAGCCACAGAGTCTCTGAAAAGGCAACACCTAAAATATTACACCAGACCCTAGAAATGAGATGAAAACAAGTTGAATCGCTACAAAATCCTGTACAGAAACTGCATGCTTGCAAAATAGCTCAACTTGGACATTTGAGCAAAATATGCAGAGCCTTACCAAATACAGAATAAATGATCACATTTTAGAACTAGAAATACATAAACAAAACCTGAACTGGAAACTCTAGGAAGCTGGATTCTGCCTGTAGTACAATACCTGAGAACTAGAAACAGAAATACATTTCCAACTGTACTGTGCAAATGCAAAGGTATCAGATACTGGATACTCAGATACCCAAAGCTGGCATATTCAAATTGCTAATGAAAACTAACATTTTTTCTACCTTTAAGGGCTGATTTTATAAGGATCCTCATAAAGATATGTGTTTGTTTTTTTTAGTGCCATTAAGTCAGTGTTAGCTCATAGCAGCCCAGCTACCTCTGGGTTTTCTTGGCAATTTATCACTGGAAGTAGATTTCCAGCCTTTTCTTCTGAGGCAATGGAGGGTAAAGTGACTTACCCAAAGTCACAAGGAGTGCCAGTGGGAACTGAACGCTTGATCTTCTGGGTAGTAGGTAGTTGTGTGACCCACTAGGCTACTCCTCCAAAGATATGTGCTATCAACATGCTATTTTCAAGGACTTATGTGCATAAATAGGCACTTATGTTTGTGCATTGGGTGGCCACTGTTCTCTGAGCATGTACTTAAGTCCTATCATGTGTACTTTCAGTGTGTGCAAGCACACAGTCAATTTATTTATTTATTTATTTTATTTATTTATTTAACATTTTTTATATACCACCTTTCATGATATCAAGGAGGTTTACATTGAACAAACTGAAATTACATTGAACAGGGCATTATAACTTGGAGATAACTATTTTACAAGGAACATGGGCAATGGAGGGTTAGGTGGCTTGCCCAAGACCACAAGGAACACCTGTGGGACTAGAAACCCCAGTTCTTCCGGCCCCACTACTATGGGGTATTTTTACTAAAGAGTATTAAGGGAGCAAGTGCGTTATTAATGCTTGTTATCGGCACCCTTATACCCTTAGCACTGCAGAAAGAGCTGATAACGCCACATTAACGAGTGTTAGAAGTGCCCGCAGCATTAAGGAAAAAGGAGGTGGAGAGTGGATGTTAATGGGGCGGAGAGTGGGCGTTGACAGTGTGTGCTCCCTTACCTCTGGCTTGAGCAATTGTACATTAGAGCCCTCAGCTCTGGAAACCCTAACACCAGGTAAAGACTCATAGAAAGGGGTACTTTAGAGGTGAGAGAACCTATTTAATTGTCTGCAATGTGATGCACACACAGGGGATCCCAAGAAAGTGATAGTAGTGCATCATTAGTAGCAACAGCATAGTGCTCTATTATGACAGGGCAGTATGTTGATGGTACCAGTGTGGCAAATGAGGTGTCACGTGGGTGCTGCTGTGGGGCTGGCAGGTCCACTAGGCTGACAAGGTGGCTGCCTATCAAGAACATTTGTGACGGCTGTTAGGACTCTGCTGTGACAGAGGCAGCACACATACATGCTGCTGCAGTCAGAAGGGAGTTCTGCCATGCCCACTGCCACCATGCTGCCATGTCAGTGTTGCATGAGTTTGGGGGTGGTGGTGCAGTGGGTGCAGCCTGTAGCTGCAGTGATCTGTGTTCTGGCACTGTGTGACAGGTTCAATGTAGCAGTTGCCACTGCCAGTGGGATGCCAAGCATGTCAACAGCAGGCACAGTGGAACACATCCTCCACCCCCCCCCTCCTGAGGTCAAAGCAGCACCTGTGCCCACAGCCCCCAGTGGAGGAGGGCAGGAGCGGCATGGTGTGACTAGCTGCAGGGAGCTACATTAATATGACTACTGGTAGCACTGCAGCGACAGAAGGTTATGCTTTTAGGGAGTGAGCGATTGGCCGGCATGTTGCCCACCACCAGCTGTGGATCCTGGGACATGGCTAAACTGGATGGGTTTTGCCTGGGATCAGGATGCCCACCCCTGAGCATGTTGAGTGGATATGTGCTTGTGGTGTGTAAAGAGTGCACTGAGCCAGGTATATTATGCAATATGAGAGCAGCCCATATCAGAGGAAAACATCAGCACCCTGCCCCCCTCACCTGCCAAAAGATGACCAGAATCTGTGACTTCCCCACAAATACACATTATGCAATGGGTACATTGGTCATTATGCTAGGAAACCCATGGACTGGAATGTGTGTGTTCAGGTACCATGGCCTGCCCCTTTAACTGGACAGAACCCATATGTATGAGATACATGTTAGTTGCATCAGCAGCATAGCAAGGCTTTTCAGCATACAGACCTCACAAGACATCCCTCTCACATACATTCCTAACAGACCCCGTCAGACAAGGATAGCACAGAGCCTGGAGACAGCTAAGCACACATAGGCACACTCCAAGTCATGCCCTCATGCACCCTGACATTGACCACCTATATACCAATGGACTGATAAATCCACACTGGTGCTCTGTAGCTCCAAAAACAAGGCCAGTGTGTGGATGAATGATGGGGTCAAGCCCAGCCAGTGGATTAGAAATGGTATATACAGGTGTGTTAACTTTAATATACCTTTCAGGAACAGAAGCATCAGGTGCAACCCCCCTCCCCCCCCCCCCCCCCCACAATTTCATCCAGCATGGGTCCACACACCCATGGTGGACCTACAGTTTTGAGACCCTAAAGCTTGAATTCTAATGGGTGCCCCTTCGCAACCAGCAACAAGGTCTGGGTAACCACTGTTTTCTTCTTCAACGGAGTTGTTCTACGACAGATCTCCACAAAGTTTTTGAACATTTAACCTCTACATCTCAGAACATTTTTTTAAATTTGTGGCAAGCCTACATGATACTTTAATAACCTTTTAATTTTTATTTTAAAATACAGTAGACCCAACATTTTTAAGCAATGTGACTAAAGTCTCTTTTGGGGTCCCTGCGGGATTAGGGGCCCTGAAGCTTAAGTTTTATTTGTTTCACAGTAGATTCACCCCTGCACACACCCAGATGTCGGACTGATCAACTACACAAAGTAAGGCTGGATGGCAGAGCATGCTAACAGCACTGGCACACTGAGCGGGCGTTTATAGCACCTGTACTTTGCAGAGCACACTAATAATCTTTATCTTTATCTTTATTTAGGAACTTAATATACTGCTCATTGCAATAGCATCATAAAAAGCTGCTTAGAAAAAGAAAAGAACGCCAAATTTGTTACAGGACAGGCAGAAGAGGATGTAAGAACAAGAAAAAGAAACAGGAGACAATCAGATAGAAGGGGATTACCGGGGGAGTGGGGAGAGACGGGAGGGGGGTGGGGGGTGGGGGAAGATCAAAAGCTGAGCAGAAAAGGTGAGTCTTTAAGAGGGCTTTAAAGGTTTTGAAGGAGGGTTCCAGGCGGAGGTCCGGGGGGAGCGAATTCCAGAGACAGGGACTGAGGAAGTGGAAGGCAGAGGAGCGTGTGGATTCGAGGTGGGCTTGGGAGGGGGAAGGCAGGATGAGGCGATTTGCATGGATTGAGCGGAGGGAGCGGTGAGGAGTGTGAAGGTGGATCAAATCGGCGAGGTAGAGGGGAGTGCTGGAATAAATGGATTTGTGGACGAACGTGAGACACTTAAATTGTACACGAAATGGGATCGGAGGAAAGGCTATTATTAATAATGGAGAGAATATAGGGGGAGAGGGCCAAGGAAGGCTCTAGGAGGCAGTGGGAGGGAATGGGGTCAGAGGAACAGGAGGTTTTACGAGCAGAAGTGAGAGCTTTGGAAAGATCAGAGGCAGAGATAGGCTCGAAGGAGGACCATTGATGGGATAGAGGAGGGGTGGATGAGGAGGAGAGCGGGATGGGGGAGGAGGAAGAAGTAGGTGTGGGATCGGAGGGAGGAGGGGAGGGGGGGACAGGAGGGGAAGGAGAGACACTGAGCAGGCATTGACAATTGATGAGCATTACAGGTGGCCTAAGGGGCAAGTAACAAT
Source organism: Ichthyophis bannanicus (assembly GCA_033557465.1). Lineage (NCBI taxonomy): Eukaryota > Metazoa > Chordata > Amphibia > Gymnophiona > Ichthyophiidae > Ichthyophis > Ichthyophis bannanicus. Next base: position 369,522,257 of record CM066032.1, on the reverse strand, counting down.
GACAACTTGCACCACCTTTGGACAGCGGGGTCGTGTGTGTGTGTGTGTGTGTGTGTATGCCCGGAGGACTGCTGCAATGCAGTGAGCATGCATGTGATGCTCAGGCTTTATGTCTGGGCATTTTACGTCGGCACCCCTCACTGAATCAGTACACCTGCCTCCCACATGCTCATCCCACTTACTGACTGCCATGTAAGATGCCCACTGATCTCAGATCCATCAGCTCCCACCTGTCTTTCCATCTATCACCTTTACATTGACTTTTCCTGGGGCTCCCTTATCCAGGTTAAGGAGACTGCCATTTTCAGGCATTAAGGTGAATGCTTGGCACTTTAGCGCCCAATGTCCTTTTAGCGTGCGTTAACCGGCCACTTGTGTCCTTACCACTGGAATGCCTACTACCCACTCCGAGCTTTTATTTTACGCCAACCCCCTTAACGCTGCCATTTCCGCTCGCTGTACCCTGCTCCCTTAACACTCTGTAGTAAACATACCCCTATAACTTGCATTCTACCATAGAGCAACCTAAACTGCTGTGACTAGTTCGACATGTGTTTCTACACTACTTATGTTCCTATTTTATAAAGTATTTGTATACTCTATAAAATAGGCTTCAAATTTGCACACTGGATGTATAAGATTATCCTCTGATAATCTGGACAGCTCAGCCTCTGTTGACCCTATCTCCCACATTTTGCATATAAGGCACCTAAGCATACAAGGTATTGACTGAGTTATTGTGTGTTGATTGCAGCATACAGTATATATCTGTTTTTTTTCCCATAGGTCTGTGGGAATTGGCTGAAGATACTGCTTTATCCATGAGGGGCACTCTATATGTATGTTTGGGGGAATGCAGTGCATGGATTATTTAATTTGTACTTGGAGACCATGGATCAGTTTTAGCAGAATACAAAAATTATGCCCATACCGAGTACCACCAAGTACCCCTGCAAAAAAAAAAAAAAAAAAATTAAATCCTGCAAATGTGCCTCATTTTGTTTAATTTCCCATGCCATTTAGAGGATTTAAAAAAATTTAAAAAATGTGTTTCAGGTACAATCTCGTTAATAGCACACACTACCACTCAATATTGTGAACTATTGAACAATAGTGTGCACATTTGAACAATAGCACATGCTATCAAGCAATAGTGAGCATTAGTTGCATACTATTCATCCAATACACTATTCATCCACAGCATGCAGTATTGCCCAGAAGTGAACAGACAGTGTACTATTAACAGCAAACAGGAAGATGTGAGGTTCTATCATTTTCACTTTTGCTTTTAATTGAAAATAACATTAAATAATATCCTATGTCATTTCAAATAACTGCACATTCTTCAAATATTATACTATCCTTTTTCCGCATGTGCTACTGCAATAATTTAATGTTTTAGAGAGTCACTGTACTTCAAAGGAAAGCTTGACAAGAGCATACCGTAAAATATAATTTGAATTGTAGGACCGCCAGTTGTTAAAGTGAAACAATAAACTTGTGAAACTGTACTCCTGATATGTTGATTTCTTCAACTGTTCTATAGTTGATGGACTTTTAATCCAATCTTAGAGGCTAGTTCTACAATTGAAATACAAGTAGCTTTCAGATTGAGATGACACTTTGCCAAGAGTAGTGTGGAGCCCTTCCAACTGTGATGTAAATGATCTTTAAATGCTGGCTTTACGGAGCATAATCAGCTTATACCAGTGGGAAATTTGTGTTCTCCCATTACACCCTCCTAAGCTTTGTCAAGGTCAATAATTTGGAAACTGTGCAACTGTGAAACTGTAGTTTTCACAGTAGTTGTAAGGAAAACAAGTGACAGAATGCTTTGCAACTAATTTCCTGTCACATTTTTAAATCAGTTCAGGTACACAGTATGGTAAATAACATCTAGAGCTGCACTTAAAAGGGGGAAAATTTCTAAGTGATATTAACACACAGAACTTTTTATGTGCTTATATAATTGCTCAAGACAATATACACATAATAGTAGATTCTTAAAGATAATAGCTACTCATATGTGGCATGCACATAGGTGCTCCTAGGGGTAGAAGATGAGTAGTATAGGAGCAGGATCCATACTTATAAGCATATTTTATAAAACTATCCTCCCCATGCAGAAGATTAAAATGTTGCAATTTCACCTAGATATCATAAGGGTCATCTACAAACATGCAAAAGCAACTCCACTAGTGTACAGTTTTGACACAGATCACCATGATAACCCTTGGTTGCTCTCTTGACTTTAATAAATTCATTCATATATTTTCATAGCTACAAAGTAAATAACATCTTGTGGATGAGAAGAAGTTGCAAAAGATTAAAATTGTGATCAACACCCTATCCACATTGGTTTACAGTTATATTTCCACCAGTCCCAACATGGATGAATTATCACTTGAAACAAGAGCAGATACATTGTTCATTAAAGATATATCATATAAATATAAAACATATGAAATATAATTTCAGTCATAGAACAAAAAGTCAAACATTTCTAGCCTTCCTATGGCTGACAAGTATTTTCAGCCTCAAAACTTAGAAACACAGAAACATGACGGCAGAAAAAGACCACATGGCCTATCTAGTCTGCCCTTCCATACCACCCAGTACAAGAGTCCCCTTTTATTGTTTAGAAAGCCTCTGTGTTTGTCCCATGCTTTTTTGAATTCAGATACCGTCCTCATCTCTACCACCTCCACTTGGAGACTATTCCACAGATCTACCATGCTTTCCATAAAGAAATATTTCTGCATATCACTGCTGAGTCTATCCCCTTTCACCCTCATCCTAGGTTCTCTCATAGAAGAGCTTGCTTTCAAACGAAAGAAACTCTCCTCCTGTGCATTTATGCCACAGAGGTATTTAAAAGCCTCAGTCATATCACCTCTGTTCTGCCTTTCCTCTAAAGTATATATATTTAGGTCCTTAAGTCTGTCCTCATATGCTTTATAACAAAGACCATTAACCATTTTAGTAGCCACCCTCTGCACTGACTCCAACCTGTTTATATCCTTTTGAAGGTGCGGTCTCCAGAATTATGCACAATACTCCAAATGAGGTTGCACCAAAGACTTATACAGAGGCACTATCACTTCCTTTCTTCTGCTGGCCATTCCTCTCCCTATGCAGCCAAGCATCTTTCTAGCTTTCACTGTCACCTTTTCTACCTGTTTAGTAACTTTGAGATCGTCAGATACAATCACTCCTAGGTCCCGTTCTTCTTTTGTGGACAGAAGTATGTCATCCCCTATACAGTACCGCTCCCTTGGATTGTTGCAGCCCAAATGCATGACTCTATATTTTTTAGCATTAAATCTCAGCCACCAAATTCTAGAGCAGGGGTGTCCAACCCTGTCCTGTAGGGCCGCAATCCTGGCAGGCTTTTGGGATAGCCCTAATGAATATGCATGAGATATATATGCATTAGAGATATCCAGCCAACCTGACTGGTTTTGGCCCTCTAGGACTGGATTTGGAGACCCCTGCCTTACACCTCTGTCATTTAAGATTGTGAGTAGGCAAGGTGCAGATATCCTAGACATCAAAAATAGTAGATAGAATTTGTCACATTCCTCCTTGCTTTTCACCACCACCAGAATGTTGTCTATTAGATAACCTTTTGGTGGTGGTGAGAATCGAGGAGGAATGTGATAAATTCTATCTACCCTTTTGATGTCTAGGACATCTGTACCTTGCCCACTCACAATCTTAAATGACATAGGTGTAAGGCAGGGGTCTCCAAATCCAGTCCTAGAGGACCACTAACCTGTCAGTTAGGCAGAATATCTCTAATGTATATATATATCTCATGCATATTCATTGGACTATCCCAAAAACCTGCCAGGATTGCGGCCCTCCAGGACAGGGTTGGACTGCCCTGTTCTAGAGCATTCATCAAGGTTAGCTAAATCCCTCTTCATGCTATCTACACCTTCCTGGATGTCTACTTTGTTGCAGATTTTGGTATCATCTGCAAAGTGCCAAACCTTACCCGATAGCCCTTCTGCAATATCACTAACAAAGATCTTAAAAAGAATCAGACCAAGAACAGATTCCTGCGTCACTCCACTGGTAACTTCCTTCTCCTCAGAGTGAACTCTATTTACCTGTACCCTTTGTCGCCTCCCACTCAACCAATTTCTAACTCAATCAGTAACTTTAGTTTCCATCCCTAGGATGCTTAGGGGTATGTTTACTAAACTGCGGTAATGTCATTCGCGTTAGGTTCCACGGTAAAGGTACAGATGCCCATATAAAGGCGTGGGCAGTGCATTGTTACAGCAAGCCGTATCAGCCAACGCATGTTACAAACTAACGCGCATTACAAGGTGCCTCATAAGGCACCTTACAAGGTGCCTTGTAGGGCGCCTTGTATGGTGCCTAATAAGGTGCATTATAAGGTGCCTTGTTAGGTGCCTTCTAAGGTGCCTTATAGAGGGCCTTGTTAGGTGCCTTATATGCAAAATGCCTTGTTAGGTGCCTTATAAGGCGCTTTGTAAGGTGCCCTATACAGTAGGGATCCTTAGGCTAAACGCCATATTAGGGACCCCTGGACAAGGCACCTTAGAAGGCACCCTGGGTTACGGAACCATAGGTTAAGGTGGCCTAACAAGGTTATGGTGCCCTAGGTTAGTGTGGCCTAAGGGCTGCAAGGTGCTTCAGAATGACATGCATGACCTGTGAGGAACAGAGACAGATGTAGCCCTAACACTAGATAGAGCATTCAGGAAAGGCAATGAACAGGTGAGTAAAGGAGGTAGAGCTGGGAGCCGCTGGACCTGCCATATCTGAGGGCATCCCATGTGGCTGCCAGTACTGATGACAAACATTGTGGGGGAAACTGTACCACAGCACAGAGGGTTGGCAATGTAAAGTACTGGAAAGACAGTTGTTGGCAGATGGTGGGAATACCTGTCCCCCAGTGGAGGTGGAGGTGGCAGGATAGTTACAATGATGGGTGGACAGAGGAGTGGTAGTGCCATGTAGATAAGGCATAGGCGAGGCAAGCATGAAGAGGCGCAATGCAGGAAAGGGTACCAGTGCAGAACATGGAGTGGCAACCCGCATAGGAAGACAGGACTCTACACAGCTGACAGACGCAGATAGACGGACCGAGGGAATGTTGGCAATTGTGGCGATGGTATTATGGGCTGGCAGCACAAATGTGCACAAATATGACTGTTACAGGCATGCACACTATTTGCATAGGGCAGGCATGAGAGGAGGGAACAATGAGGACTCAAACCCATGAACACTGCTGAGAATGGCATTGCATTAACCAGTAGACTATACCTCCATGGTGTATGTCACAGCAATAGCTGGGTACATTAGGACTGCAGGTCACTGCACAAACTGTCTGCTCTGAGTGGCAGGATAGGGTAACCCCACCAGCACCCATGATGCAATGCACATGCTTAATAGCTGTCTACAGCCGAACAGCAAATGGGGTCTGCACCTCTCCGGTACCTCAGCTTGGAAAGACGAACCACAATACTATTTGGTCTACTGCTGAACATATAACACTTAAACATTTAAAGTCCAATCGTTCCTTATAAAGGCAAATAGAGTGTAATCAAAAATTCACTTAAACAGACACATTGATACGCTACAAGTGAAGGTCTCAGTCTTAGACATGCACCAATGCACAGGAAAATCGCCTTAAAGCAGTAAACGTGCTTTATAACATCAACGACCTTCACCTATGCCAGATAACAGAGCTATACTGTGAGCCGATGAAATGCGTTATCCTCAGCCATTCACAAAATATCAGAGAAAACTCTTGGCTTTAAACGATTAATACTCAGCTCTAGCATGTAGCTCTCCACTTATTTATGCATCCCAATGCCTATCCCCGGTCACCGTCCATGCATTTCACAATCACAGTTTCTTCAGGGGAACATCCTCAGCTTAGCGTAAAGTTCTGTATATAAACACAAACAGAAAAACACTCACCATTACCAAATACTACATTAAAACCCCTTAAAAACAAATAGAATAAAAACCAGATCAACCATACATCTTACCATTTCTGCTGCCCACGTTCACTTAAACCTCAAAGAGCGGAGTCAACTTTTTCAAATACGTCTCTCTCACCGCCCCGGCTCAGAACACCGCGCATGCGGGAAGCCACTACTAGCACCATTTTAAAGGGCTGCCGTAGCCAATCAAACCGGCTACCTGTGGATCATCTACACTCCGCCCATTAACTCTCTCCGTACCAAAATCCAAAAACCTAAAAAGGGCGAAATGAATCCAAAGAAACTTAAAGTGCATTCCCTAAAATGATTTTCTACTACACCCCACTCACACCACGTCAACCAACTTGCAACAGAGGACCTCCCAATACCTCAGCACACAGACACGTCTATTCATAAACATGCCGACTATTCTATGTTAGCATTCAGACCATAAGGTTCAACAGTATTAAAACGAAAAATCCACCTCTGCTCATGAAAAATGAATGTCTCATCCACAGATTTACCCTCTTGACCACAGTTCACCTTATCAATACACAGGCACCGTAATTGCTCAAACGTATGGCCTTTATAAGGAACGATTGGACTTTAAATGTTTAAGTGGAAAGACGAACCGACAGTGCGTGATACTGGCACAGAGTATCTACAAACCATGCCATTGTGCAGGTTCTGTGTTCTCCCTGAGGTATAGGATGGGTGCCCAGCACTAGGTCCACAGTACATGTGATGCTAGAGATAGGCCCTGCTGTACATCCCCATCACTAACAATGTGTGACAGGTGTTTCTTGCAGTGCAGCAGAAGGTAATTTGGTGCCCATCTTTATCCTGCAGTCACATGTCGTCCTCTGGGACCAGACACCACCCAGATTAATGTGTACTCTGTGTTTGGATCTGGCTGACATGGGCACCTGTTATCAGGGCAGAGGGGTTTCCAGACTTGCGTGAGGTTTGTGTAGTAATGCCTTTATAGGTCAAAGTGTTATACACCACATACCCCAAAGGGCTCACATCACCCTTTCTGTAGGTAAGGGATAGGTACCCCAGCCCCCGTGAAGCAGCCTCCATCCTACTGGTATAAGACCGCCCTCCAGGGTTGATGGCCCAGAGTCATACCTGTGGCTAGAACAGTGGCAGACCAGCAGCAATGATAGGGTTAGCACTGGAAAACCCCAACTGCCCCACATCACTGTCTGCCAGTCACCAGCAGACAGCACCTTAAAAGTGTTCCAACCATGCACAATCTAATTGCAGACTGTCCACTAGCCAGTCCATAGTGCATGCTCACAAAGAAACTATGTAAACCAAGCAGGAGTCTCAGTAATTGAGACCACAGAAATAGAAACACAAAACTATAATTAAAAGCAGGTAGTATAGAGCTCTATGTGGGAACCTAGACATGCCATGGTCACTGTTCGGTCAGAGTGAGTGCCCTCCCAGCATTCCATGCTATGGCCACCCTGTCCATGAAGGTGGTGAACAGGCACTACAATGTCCCAGCCATTGCCCCACACCTTGTGAAGATGCATCCTAGCCAATCCGCCCTGTCCGGGCCATACCCACAACACCTTGCTCCTCATTATGCACATATTCAGGCTAACACAGGTAACAGTGGGACATTGTGGGCCCGGTGAGGTGTGGGCAGCCACAAAACAATGGATAGACATACACACACACACTCCTATTGCAGCATTGTGCAAAGATAGGGGTGGTTGGCAACCCTGCCTGCCACACTGGTCCTGATCACAGTGCCGACATTGCTAAACTGTGCAGGAGGTAGTAGTAGTGCTCTGGTGATAACTGATGCTCAATGCTGGGGCCAAAAGCCTGACTCTCCATGCAGCTTTGGATTGTGGAGTCTATGTGAGTGGGTGTTTGTACCCCTGTTCACCGCTGCTTTTGGCTTTGCACTTGTTGCTGTTATTTCTGCATTGTAGGGTAAAACATAGGACATGCTCTGCAGGAACCACAGCTGGGTCTTGAACCTGTGATCCTCTGCTTCTGGACACACTAGCTGAGTGTACTGCACCACACTGTTGCCACAGATGCATGGTGGTCTCTGGGGCTACCTGTACTTTCCTCAGCCAGACCTTTTATGTTGAACTGCACACAATGTACTGGTACAGGGCATGACCTAGGTCCACTGCAGGCAGGTGTCACTGCCCCCTCCAGCACAGGCACACCCCTACCTGCCATGCTGACATGACCATATCCTGTCGGTGCTGGTGGGGCGCAGTCCCAGGCCATCCATTATGTGGGTAGGTGGTCGCCTAGGGAGCAGGCTCTGGGGCATGGGGCACCCATGGGCATCCACACATCCCCCCCCCATCACCGCCTACCAATATTCTGTCCCTTCTGCTTGGGGGAGGGTTGGCTGGGGGGATGTCAGGTCAGTTCCCTTGTGACTGTTAGCTCGGGTGGACCAGGTAGATGTAGGTGGATTGTGTTTGGCCTTTGCCAGCTGCTGTCACGCTGATTTCCAGTTTCTATGTCCCTATGTGCCACCTAGGCACCCGCCTAGTCCACCTTGTGCTCCAGCTGCCCCCGCTACATGTCTCGCCTGCAGTTCCCTATGCCCCACTTGCACCATCGCCATAGTGGCCTTCCATACTTGGGCACTATGCTGTTGCTAGACATGGAGCACTACTATCACGTTCCTTGGGCTCCCTGTCTATGCTGTACATTGCTAACAGTGAAATGGTTTCTCCCTCCTGCAAATGTGCATCTAACAGCAGGTTTTCATTCGCAGTAGGATTCAGCCCTTCAGTTCAGCACGTTAGTGTGAAGGGAACCTCTCCCTGCCACTCCCCGCCCATTGACCCCATCCCTCCGCTCTCTCTCCAACATCTGTGGTGTTTACCGCAGCCGCGCACGTTAATGCTCGTTAGGTTAACATTACCTAACAAGCGTTAATGTTACATAACGCGTGGTATGTAACGTTACCGCAGTTTAGTAAACATACCCCTTAGTTTGTTTATGTTACCTGTGTGGAACAATGTCAAATACTTTATTAAAATCTAAATATATCAAGGGTTCTCCTTGGTCCAGCTCCTTGATCACCCAGTCAAGGAAATAAATCAAATTTGTCTGATGCCCTGCCCCTGGTGAATCCATGCTGCCTCGAATCCTACAATCCGCTGGATTCCAGAAACCTCACTATTTTCTTTTCAGCAGCATTTCCAATAATTTACTCACTGCTGAGTTTAAACTAACCGGCCTGTAGTTTTCAACCACATCCTTACTTCCGCTTTTGTGTAAAGAGACCACATGTGCCTCTCTCCAGTCTTCTGGCACTACCCCCGACTCCAAAGAGACATTGAAAAGGTCAGTCAGTGGAGCCAATAGAACGTCCCCAAGTTCCTTCAATATTCTCGGATGTATCCCATTTGGTCCCATTTCTTTGTCCACTATTAGTTTAGCTAGTTCCTCATGATACTGTCCTCTGAAAATCGTTTGAGATGCTTTTATTCCTATTTGTGGGTGTTGTCTAAGGTCCTGCTCCCGGACCTTCATCTGTGAACACAGAACAGAAATATTTGTTAAGCAATTCCGCTTTATTCTCTCATCAGCTTCTACATATTCTTCCCCTTCACCTTTGAGTCTGAAAATACCACATTTGCCCTTCTTCCTCTCACTAAAATATCTGAAACATGTATTTTTGCCCATTTTTTTGCATTGGCTAGTTCTTCTTTTTGTACCTTTGTTTTCCTGACTACTTTGCCAGCCTCTCTAAGGAGCATGTTTACTAAACCGCCTTAACGTGCGTCCGGCATTAGTGTGCAGGATGCCATGAAAGGAGTGGGCGTTTCGGTCTTAAAGAAGCAAAACGGGATTATCGAACGATAACGTGCGCTGCGCACATTATCTGGCGAGACACCGCTAAGCACGTTAACGTGCAGTAATCTTAAGTAGGTGCGCAGACATACAAACACAGAAACAGAGGTGTAGTACAATGGTTAATACACTGACTGATGGTACAGGGATCATGAGTTTGATCCCCAATGTGCCCAGTCCATAAGGCTAACTGATGCATTATATTTTACGTGTATTGATTTTTGAGGCATTTTATTTGTAGTTTATTTGTAGTTACGTGTATTGATTTTTGAGGCATTTTATTTGTAGTTTATTTGTAGTTTTATTTGTAGTTTATTTGTAGTGCTGCCAGCAAACACACCCTCACCTGCCGTAACCTAAGGTGCTGCATAAGGCACCCTATAAGGCACTCCATAGGGCACATTAAAAAGTGCACTGTCCGTCAAGGCACACTATAATGTCCTCTATAGGGCACCCTATAAGGAGCTTTAGAGGACACCTGATAAGGCGCTTTATAGGGCACCCTATAAGGTGCTTTATAGGGCACTTTATAAGGTGCCTTATGGTTACAGTACACTGAGGGTGTGTTTGCTGGCAGCACTAATGAACATTAAAATAGACAATGCCTCAGACAGCCCTATCAAATAACCCACCATGGGTTAGAACCCATTACCTCTGGCTTCATAGGCAGTGAAGTAACCAGTGGACTACAGCTGCTAACAAACCCCTAGCTGGCTGCAGAAGGACTGCACGTCACCACACAAACTGTCTGCTGTGGTTACCAGGATAGGGTTAACCCACCCGTACTCATGATGCACTGCACGTGCAAATCAGCAGTCTACAGATGGGCACAAGATGGGGTATGCACCCCCACAGCACCTCGGCCTGGTAGGGGGAACTGACCGTGTGTGGTACTGGCACAGAGTAGCAACAGACCATCACACTGTGCGGGTACTGTGTTCACCCTGAGGGTGAGGTGGGGCTGCCCAGCACCAAGTCCACAGCACCTTTCATAGATGAAATATGCTGTGCTGCAGGTCCCCATCAGTGCTACTGTGTGTGATAGGTAGTTCCTGCAGACACACCTAGGATACATCTGTGTTTTTCTGTATTTCTCAATCATGTCTAGCTCTTATGGGCTATGATGCAACCAGAATAGTGCATATCCTGTGTTGGTGCCATAGTTACATGATGTAGGTGAAAGGGGGGGTGGGGGTGTATGGACCCATAGGTGGATTATGCACCACCACCCAACCCATCCTCTGGGGCTCAGGGTGGGAAATAGGATCGCCCACCAACAGATCCACATTTGACCTCCCTGCAATGGTGGCAGTAGAGGGGACCATCAACCCCAGTCCTGCTGGGGAACAGACACCCTACAGGGCACTACAATGTCCGAGCCATTGCCCTATGCTCTGTACAGATGAATCCAGGCCAGGCCACCCTATCCAGGCTATTCCCACAGTACCTTGCTCCTCATTATGCACATTGGCAGGCCAATACTGACAACAGTGCTAGCAGTGTGAGCTGTGGAGGGTGTTGCCAGCCACCACAAACTGGATAGACAGACACACACTCCCCACACCTATGCCAGCATTGTGCAACTATAGAGGTGTTTGGCAGCCCTGGCCACCACACCAGTCCTGGGCACAGTGCAGGCATGGCTATGGTACGCAATACTGTTGGGGTCACCCCCTAGGGTGGTAAACACTGTCAGACACAAGACCTGTAGCACACTCCACAGACATCATAAAGGTTGCTATGATGCAGCTCACTCAGAAAATTGTACTTAACTTCGGAATTGCTATCTGCCAGTAATCATAGCAACCTTTTGATAGATGTGTACCGTATTCCCAGGTTTAGGGTGGCATTGCTAAGGTGTGCAAGTGCTAGTATTGGGAGATGCCCAACATCCTGACTCTCCAGGAGGCATTGGATAATGGAGCCTGTGGGTGCGGGTGTGTCTGCCCCTGTTGGCCGCTGCTTTAGGGCAGAGGTTCCCAACTCCAGTCCTGGTGGGCCAGACACTGTTCGGGTTTTCATGCTGTCCCTCATAAATATGCATGAGATACATCAGCATACTATGGGGGCGGCGCATAGAAATGCAGCACAGGCATCTTTATTAGGGACAGCATGGAACCTGAATGGTGTTTGGCCTTCCAGGACTGCATTTGGGAGACTCTGCTCTAGGTAATGCGTATGTTTATGGTGTCTCTGCTCTGTAGGGTAAAATGTAAGGGTTTTGGGCATGTTTACGTCATCTGCAATAAAGGTTCTGTCTGTATTAGCACGTTTTAGTAGTAGGTAAAATACGGGGACTGGGTTGGCAGGAACCACAGCTGGGACTTGAACTTGTGATCTTCTGCTTCTGAACACACTGTTTGTGTTCACTGCACCACCATGTTGCCACAGAGACAGTGCAGTCCTTGGTGATACCATGACTGCTCTGGGCAGCTGCCACTGCCCCCTCCACCACCAGTATCCCTCTGCCACCATGCTGACATGACCTTCTGCTGGTGGTGCTGGTGGAGCGCAGTCTCAGGCCATCCAGTGTGCGGGTAGGTGGCTGCCTATGGTGCGGGTTCTGGGGTAGGGGTGCCTGCATATCTGTCCATGCTTCCCCCCAGCACCGCATGCCAATGTTCCGTGCCCTTGGGGGTACCTGCTGGGTACTATCCCCTGTGACACTGTGGGGAGCACACTCGTGCCCATGTTGGGCCCTCAGCAGTTTCTGTCTGGCTGCTCTACTGTTTCAGCATTCCTGTGGGCCAGCTAGGCATCACACTAGTCCGCACTGTGGCCCAGCTGCACCACAGCATGTGCCGCCTGCAGCCCTCTGTGTCCCCTTTTCCAGCATCTGTCCAGTTGCTCATTCCGACATTCCCACCCTGCTGTTGCGGAACATGTGCACGCCATAGGAAACCTGGCCAATGGAGTCGGAAACCCTGCTCAGCGCAATTTCACTTTGGGCTCATTCACCTTATATGGGGACAGAGCATAGACCCCTCCGAAATTTATATCTTTTTTTGGAGCTTTCTTGGGAGTGTTTTTTTATGTTTCCCATTGATATCACTATTGCCCAGCTTGGTTATATATATATTTTTACATTTTCTTCTGTTCATTTTCACAGTTTATTTGCCCTTTTGTTCCGTGCACATGTATCACACTTCTCACTTTTTGTAGGTTTCCCTGGTTTTGCTGTACATTGCTGACAGAAATGGTTTATTTTCCCTTTAAATTGGCTCTAACGCCAGGGTTTCACTGGCGTTAGTTTTGAGCCTCGGATTTCACAGCGTTAGTGTGAGGGGAGCCTGTCCCCTCCCACTCTCTGCCCATTGACCCTCTCTCTCCGCCCCTGGGGAGCCTTCCTCTGCCCTCCGGGAGCCTTTCCCCACCTTCAGCACTCGTTTGCACCGCTGTGTGCGTTATCGCGTGCTAAGGTACCTGTGCGCCTGATAAAGCGCCATTATTGGACGATAAGGTACATTATCGTGCGATAACATCGCAGAGTGCACATTAAGACAGTTTAGTAAACATACCCCTATGTTTTTCAAAATGTAGATGTCAGTCTTCCTCTCTCTGTGATCTCTTGTATTTCATGAAGGCCTCCCTCTTTTTCTTCACCTTTTCAGCTACCTCTTTTGAGAACCATAGCAGCCTCCTTTTACTTTTACTTTTATTTACCACTCTAGCAAAAAGGTTGGTTGCCCTTAAAATATCCCCTTTCAGTTTTTCCCACTGTTTTTCTACCTTCCCTAGCTGTTCCCATCCTGCTATTGACTCCTTGAGGCCCATGTTGGCAAAGTCAGTTTTCTAAAGACTAAGACCCTCACTTTTGAATAAATTTTATCAGCCCTAGTTCTAATACTGAATGACACCATCTGGTGATCACTGGATGAGAGATGATCTCCCACTATAACATCAGAAACACTTTCCCCATTGGTAAGTACCAAGTCTAGTATGGCCCCTTCACGTGTGGGTTCTGTTACCAGTTGCCTGACTACTTCTTCTTGTAAAGAATCCAGGATCTCCTTGCTTCTAGATGACACTGTAGCAGAGATGGGCCAATCAATATCCAGCACATTGAAATCCCCTATCAGTAGCACTTCCCCTTTCCTGGTAATGCTGCTTATGTCTTCTATTAAATCTCCATCCGCATCTTCTCCCTGTGATGGAGGTCTGTATATCACCCTAATGCAAATGGGTTTCTCTTTCCCTCTTTCTACTTTAATCCACACTGCTTCCTCTCTCCTTTTTAAGCCCTGCATTTCCATAGCTTTAATATTATTTTTTGCATATAATGCCACACCTCCTCCCCTTCTTCCTACCCTGCCTTGCTGAATAACGTATAGCCTGGTATAGTTTTCTTCTTTAAGACAGGATGTATGGAATCTCTCCTACAACAGTTAATTTCAGTCATCAGTTTGTTCTTTTTTGGAAGCCTTCAACTCATCTCTTCATTTGTTAAATTATGCAGCTCCTTTATTATAGATTTCCCTCCATTCTCCTATGATTTGCTATAGTTATACCTGCTGTGGGTAATTTACTTTCTGTTTCTTCAACAATCAACAGAATTGAGTCTGCATACTGTCTGCCAGTCATGCTAAACAAAGACTGACTGATTCACATTGTACCAATCAAGTACACAAAGGGCTTTATTTCCAAAGATGCAAGATGAAGCCAGATCCTAAATGCAAGACATTTCTTTCCCTTTGTTTATTTTTATGTTTGTAGACTGATTATCCTCAAAAGGCACAAATGGGGAACAAGAGTTATCCTAATATAATAGTAAGGTGTAAAACAAATTCATCATAATACATAACAGATTCAAATGACATAATGGTCAAGACTAATGAAAAGAAGACAAGATAGAACAATGAAACCTATATATGCAAAATCACAGACAATGTAGCAAAATCCTCCTGGGCAATCTCTACGGAACAGTAAAACTGAAAAAGTATTTGTTTCATACAGCTTATAAATGATCGTCATAAGGAAGGGATTGTAATGATTGAACATCATATTTTCTTTTAGTATTACTTTGTATTGCATATCTTGTGTTTGCATTTTGTATTTCTTCCATTATAGATAATTTTGTATTGTGCAATTTATGATGTATTGCACATTTCATTGGAACCAAAGGGGAAACCTCTCCTGCAGAATCAATCGACACAAAGAAAAGCAGGACAACAGATTCAACATGGACAGGACAATTTTATTGCCAAACCATGAGATCAGCCCGACATGTGTTTCGGCCAGGAGCCTTCTTTAGGGCACAAAGACCTCTAAAAACAAGCAACAAAAGCAATGATAATAATATCAATAAAAATGATAAGAACAAATTTAAAAATACATAAATAATATCACAGATACAGGTAATATTGAAGGTTAAAAAAACATTACACAAATAAATAATTAAACCGTGAGTAATTGTGATGGAAAGTAAACCATAAGAACACCAGAAATAACTCAGCTAAACCAATCTAGAAATTAAAATAAAATCAAGATAAAAACAAAAATGGTCAATGAAATAAAACCAAACCCCAAAAATAATAATAATGAATTAACCACGCAGAGCTGTGAGCTAGTATAACGATATCACAAAACATCTCTCATATAACTGGGACAAAATAACCCAGAAATAACTCACCAGTCGATATACTGAGAACTCTTACTGATTGTAAAACACCTAAAAGAAGTATATTAATCATGGATAACTGTGGAAATACATGTTGACAAATATATAGGGGTATGTTTACTAAACTGCGCTAATGTGCATGGCGCACATTAGCGTGCGCTAAGGTACCTTAGAGCACGCTAATGTCACGTTATGTGGCACAAATGTGCCCCACACAGGTGCGCGGCGCACTAAAGTGCACGCTCATGTGCGCGGAACGCTAATGTGCGATAAAGGCGTGGAAAGGCTCCCGGAGGGCGGAGGAAGGCTCCCTAGGGGCGGAGAGAAGGGGTCAATGGGTGGAGAGTGGGAGGGGAGAGGCTCCCCGCACATTAGCGAGGCTGAAATCTGAGGCAAAAAATACCGCGAGTGAAAACCTCGCGTTAGAGCCGATTTAAAGGGAAGAGAAACCATTTCTGTCAGCAATGTACAGCAAACCCAGGGAAACCTACTAAAAGTGATAAGTGTGATACATGTGCACAGAACAAAAGGGCAAAAAAACATTGAAAAGGATCCCAACAAAATTTAAAAAAATTATAATCAAGCTGGGCAATAGTGATGGTAATGGGAAACATCAAAAAACACTCCCAAGAAAGCCCCAAAAAATAAATATGAATTTTGGAAGGGTCTACGCTCTGTCCCCATAGAAGGTGAATGATCCCATAGTGAAATAGCACTGATCAGGGTTTCCCTCTCCATTGGACAGGTTTCCTATGGCATGCACATGTTTCACAACAGCAGGGCGGGCATGTCAGAATGGGCAACTGGACAGATGCTAGGAAAGGGGATACAGAGGGCTGCAGGCGGCACATGCTGTGGTGCAGCTGGGGCACAGTGTGGACTAGGCAGATGCCTAGGTGGCATTTAGGAATGCTGAAACTGAACAGCAGCCAGACAGCAACTGATGAGGGCCCAACATGGGCATGAGAGTGTTTATCACAGTTTCACAGGGGATAGTACCCATCAGGTACCCCCAAGGGCACAGAACATTGGCAGGCGGTGTTGGGGGGAAGCGTGGACGCCTATGCAGGCACCCCTACCACAGATCACGCACCATAGGCAGCCGCCTACCTGCACACTAGATGGCTTGAGACTGCACACCACCAGCACCACCAGCAGAAGGGCATGTCAGCATGATGGCAGAGGGGTGCTGGTGGTGGAGGGGGGAAGTGGCAGCTGCCCAGAACCGACCATGGCCTAGCCCTGTGTAGGTGGGTGCCATGCACTGCAACAGACAGGCTCTGTCTGACAAACAGTCATGGTATCTCCAGAGACAGCACTGTCTCTGTGAGTACAGTGTGGTGCAGTGAGCACAGCCAGTGTGTTCAGGAGCAGAAAGTCACAAGTTCAAGTCCCAGCTGGGGCTACTGCCAATCCAGATCCCATATTTTACCCGCTACCAAACCGTGATAGTAAGGACAAACCTTTATTGCAGAGAACATACGCATGGTTAAAATGCCTATATTTTACCCCACCGAGCACAGACACCAGAAACATGCGCATTACCTGGAGCAGAGTCCCCCAAATTCAGTCCTGGAGGGCCACAAATCATTCAGGTTTTATGCTGTCTCCAATATAAGGCCATGTCAGCATGGCGGCAGAGGGGTACTGTTGTTGGGGGGGCAGTGGCAGCTGCCCAGATCAGACCATGGCCTAGCCCTGTGTAGGTGGGTACCATGCACTGCAACAGACAGGCCCTGCCGGACAAACAGTCATGGTATCACCAGGGAATGCATTGTCTCTGTGGCATCATGGTGGTGCAGTGCACACAACCAGTGTGTTTATAGGCAGAAGGTCACAGATTCAAGTCCCAGCTATGGTGCCTGCCAACCCTGTCCCCATATTTTACCCACTACTACAACATGCTAATACAGACAGAACCTTTATTGCAGATGACGTAAATATGCCCAAAACACCTACATTTTACCCTACAGAGCAAAGACACCATAAACAGGCGCATTACCTAGAGCAGAGTCTCGCAGATGCAGTCCTGGAGGGCCAAACACCATTCAGGTTCTATGCTGCCTCTAATAAAGATGCCTGTGCTGCATATCTATGCCCCACCCCCATGGTATGCAGATGTATCTCATGCATATTCATACGGGACAGCATGAAAACCCGAACAATGTTTGGCACACCAGGACTGGAGTTGGGAACCTCTGCCGTAAAGCAGCAGCCAACAGGGGCAGACACACCCACACCCACACCCACAGGCTCCATTAGCCAATGCCTCCTGGAGAGGCAGGACATTGGGCCCTGCGTGCATCTCCCAATACTAGCCCTTGCATACCTTAGCAATGCCACCCTACACCTGGGAATATGGTACACAGCTATCAAACGTTTGCTATGATTACTGGCAGATACCAATTCCTATGTTAAGCAGAGTTTGCTGATTGAGCTCCATCATAGCAACCTTTCTGCTGTCTGTGGAGTGTGCTTCAGGTCTGGTCTCTGACAGTGTTTACCACCCTGGGGAGTGACCCCCAACAGTATTGCGTACCATAACCATGCCTGCACTGTGCCCAGGACTGATGTGGTGGCCAGGGCTGCTAAACTCCTCTAGAGTAGCACAATGCTGGCGTAGGTGTGGGAGTGTGTGTCTGTCTATCCAGTGTGTGGTGGCTGCAAACACCCTCCACAGCCCACACTGCCAGCACTGTTGCCAGTATTGCCCTGCCAATGTGCATAATGAGGAGCAAGGTACCATGGGTATAGCCCGGACAGGGTGGCCTGGCCAGGATGCATCTGCACAGGGCATAGGGCACTGGCTGGGACATTGTAGTGCCCGGCCACCACCTGAACAGACAGGGTGGCCACAGCAAGTCCTGCTGGGAGATCACTCTCACCCTGACTGTGCAGTGACCACAGCATGGCTAGGCACCCCCATAGTGCTGTATAGCACTTCTTTCATGTGATATTTATGGGTTTATCTTTTGGGGTCTAGTCACTGACTTATTTATTTATTTATTTATTTGTTTATTTAACATTTTTTATATACCGCACTATTTACATCAGCGCGGTTCACATGTAACACAAATGTCCAGTGTGGGGAAACTACATTGGACTTACAATAAACAGGAATTTGAACTTGGAGAACATGTCAAACTATGTACATCACTCTTCGATCTATCTATGCATGTATTTAAAAGCCATTGTGAGGTGTAGAGTTAATGTCGGTCAGGTGATTAACCGGGAGAGGAGGGACGGAGGGTCGGAGAGGGCGATTGGATGGATGGTGGGTTGGGATGAGGTGTGGCTACGTAATGTCTTCTAAGTTGGGGAAGCATTGCAGGAAGAGGTAGTGCTTCAAAGCCTTTCTGAATTGGTGAAGGTTGTTTATGGCACGGATGTTGGTTGGTAGGTTGTTCCAGTCCTGGAGGTCCAGCATGCTTGGTGTGTATGCTGACATCCCAGTTCTGGGTGCATGCATTTCCACCAGGAACATGCACTATGGACTGGCTAGCAGACCGTCTGCAGCTGGTATTTGTCTTGATGGAGCGCCTTGCAGGGTGCAGTGGCTGAAGGCTTGCTGCAGGAGAATATAAGATAGTGGTGGGGTGCAGCTTAGCATATCCAGGCCTAATGTCTGTCTGCTATTGCGTTATGGATGTGTACAGAGCTGCATTGACTGCCCTGTAGGGTGTCTGTTCCCTAGCAGGATTGGGGTTGATGGTCCCCTCTACTGCCACCATTGCAGGGAGGTAGAATGTGGATCTGTTGGTGGGAGACCCTATTTACCACCCTCAGCCCTGGAGGAGGAGGGTGGTGGTACATAATCCTCCTAGGGGTCCATAGGGGCTACACCTGACTGAGACATACAGATATATCCAAGGTGTGTCTGCAGAAACTACCTATCTCACACATTAGCACTGCTGGAGACCTGCAGCATGGCCTATCTCTGCTGTGGACCTGGTGCTGGGCGCCCCACCTCACCCTCAGGGTGAGTGCCGTACCTGCACAATGTGACGGTGTGTAGCTTCTCTGTGCCAGTACCACACACGGTCAGTTCCCCCTACCAGGCTGAGGTGCTGTGGGGGTGCATACCCCATCTTGTGATCATCTGTAGACTGCTGATTTGCATGTGCAGTGCATCATGGGTATGGGTGGGTTAACCCTATGCTGGTGACCACAGCAGACTGTTTGTGTGGTGACTTTCAGTCCTTCTGCAGCCAGCCAGGGGTTTGCTAGCAGCTGTAGCCCACTGGTTACTTCACTACCAGTGGAGCCAGAGGTCATGGGTTCAAACCCACAGTGGGGGTTTTTGATAGGGCTGTTCAAAGCATTATCTATTTTAACATACATTAGTGCTGCCAGCAAAAACACCCTCAGCGTACTGTACCCATAAGGTGCCTCAGAGGGCGCTTTATAGGGCGCCCTATAGGGCACCTTATTGTTACCGTCCATATAAGGTGCACTATACAGTATGCTATGGAGCGACTGATAGCATGCCAGTCCATATAAGGTGCCTTATAAGGTGTCCTATGGAGCGCCTTATAGTGTGCCCTATAGGCGACATTGTAGGGTGCCATGGCGGATAGTGCACTTTAAAATGTGCCCTCTGGTATACCTTATGTTACAGTGCTTTGAGAGTGCGTTTGCTAGCAGCAGTAATTAAAATGCCTCATAATTCTATATTACACATAACAGGTAGTGCCTCAGCCAGCATTATTCATTGGGCACAGTGGGGGATTGAACCCATGATCCCTGCACCATCAGTCAGTGTCTTAACCATTGTGCTACACTGCTGTTGCTGTTTGCACATCAGCACACCTACTTCAGCTTACCACACGTTAACATGTGCAGTGCTGCCATCAGAGTAACCTTGCCGTGCCTCATTGGGCACCCTATATGGTGCCCTATAGGCCACCCTTTAAGCAACATTGTAGGGTGCCTTGGCGGACAGTGCACTTTAAAATGTGCCCTCTGGGGTACCTTATGGGGCGCCTTATGTTACAGTGCTTTGAGAGTGCGTTTGCTAGTAGCAGTAATTAAAATAAAATTAATATGCCTCAGAATGCAATATTACACATAACAAGTAGTGCCTCACCCAGCCTTATTCATTGGGCACAGTGAGGGATTGAACCCATGCACCCTGCACTATTGGTCAGTGCCTTAACCATTGTACTGTGGCTCTGTTTCTGGGCTTGTATATCAGCACGCCTGCTTATGCTTCCCGCCCGCGTTTCTCATGCGCTAATGTGTGCGGTGCACAGCGCACATTAGCGCATGATTAATCCCGGTTTGCTTTTTTCAGACTGACACGCCCACTCCTTTTATGGCATCCCGCACACTGACGTGGCACGCAACTATCGGGGTTTTAGTAAACATACCCCAAAGTATCAATGAGAAATGACACAGGCTGGATCTGTTCTGAAATTGGTATTAAATCCTGATGAGAATCAGCCACAGGTAGCTCAACAACTGTGTTTTCAAAAAGCCTTCTAACCTCCCTTCTAGTAGTGCAGAGTTGCTAAATTACCCAGTTCCAGGAGTGAGATTTTAAGCCAGTCCTGGATTTCTGACAAGCTCATCATGATGCATTATGGGACCTGCAGCACTGAGTCCAATCGGTAAAATCAGGGACTACAAACACATTACTGCAATGCAAATTTTAAACCAGCACTTGCAACAAATCTAACTCCTGGAACTGAGTAACTTGGCATCTCTGATAGTGTCAAGAGAGACCTGTCAAATTATTATATGCAGCAGTGCCTCCACCATAAAATCCCCAGCAATGAGAATAGAACAGAAGTTAGTATCCTCTTATAATCCTCTCCTTGCAAAATAAAATAAAATAAAATGTGGGTGTCACCTCAGTAATCACAAAAATGCCCTCCACTTTGTAAAGTAAAAAATTTAAAAAGCCTATAAAAAGTTCTCAAGAATCCATATAGAAAACCTTTCCTACCATAAGTAATACCTCAGAACTCAAACAGCAACAACTAAACTTATAAAATGGCAGCCCTGTAAATATTATCCTGATTCTTTTACTTGACACCCCAATACCTAGACCAAATGGTCCCCAACCACAGACCTCTACCAACATTCCTCACAGCTCCTATTGGCAGTCCCTGATGTCTACTGGTGAGCAGGAGTGATCCATGGTTGTTCCTGCCCCACCCAGCTCCCAAATTCAAAATGATGGCTTTAGTCCCCAGTGGTGATCTTGCAGTATTACCAAAGGGGTTCAAGCAGTCAGTTAAGCTTGTTTTAGCTCAATTTTGGCTTAATCATCCTTGTGGTTCATTTTCAGATTCCTATAGCTTTGCTTCATTCAGGTCCATAAAAGTTAAAGGGCCAAGCAGTTTTGCACCTTAACAATCCGGTTTCTCATTAATTTTCATTGAAATTTCCCTAAAATTTGCTAGCAAGCATCTGCCACAGGAGCAATAGCATTCCAAGACATAAAGAGTGGCATGAAGTCCCTATTGCACCAAAAGAGTGTCCAAAAAGACACTAACAGTGGTGTGAAGATTCCAATCTACTATAAAAAGGGCAAAGTAGCAAAACCAGCATTTTATTCTCACGCCTCAGAACTGCAGGTTTTCCGATGGTTCCACTCCTTCCTCTATTCCTGCTCCTTCTCAGTGGTTTCTAATGCCCACACCTCCTCTCTTTTACCATTTAGTTGTGGGGTTCCCCAGGGCTCTGTTCTGGCCCCCTTCTATTTAACATTTTCCTGGTTCCCCTCACCCTCCTGGTGCAACAGTCAGGGATCTCGGCTTACTACTATGCTGATGATATTATTCTTCTACACCACACTTCTCCTGAGAATCTGGATCTCTCCCCCCTCAATGCCTGTCTCTCACTTACAGTAGTGGCCAAAAAATTAAGGCAGGTATCTTTTTCTACAATTTATTGTTAAATAATGTACTGTGGAGATGTCACACCTGCTTACCTATTTAATCAGCATGGTGATTAGTCACTCTGGCATCCATTTTAGTTTACTTACACTATGTAGTAGGTTTCTTGGATGAAGTTTTGAATTTTTACAACTAGGAAAAGATTGAAAATTACATGTAAAATATACAATCAAGATGGGTAGAAAGTGTGATATTAATGACTTTGTAAAGGGACAAGTTGTCACACTCCATGCTGAAGGATATTCACAATGTGCTTTTGCAAAGCATTTGCATATATCAAGGTGTGCAGTTCAGAATGTTCTGAAATCAGGTGGCCGTACACGTCATTCGAAATGTGGGCGCAGACGGATAACTACTGGATGATATGACCGATTCCTCAAAAGCATTATTACATCTAGTCCACATACTTCATCTCAACGTGTGGCTCAGTTAGCTAATAATCAAGGAATAAAGCCAGATCTCTCCAATGATGGCTTGTGGATGAATTCAAACTCGTGGCCAGAAGACCTGCCAAGAAGCCTATGATGACCAGGAAACAAATTGCTTCCCACATACAGTTTTGTAGCAAGATGAAAGACAAATCTCCTGAATGGTGGGAGAGGGTAATGTTCACAGATGAAAGTATATTTCAACAAGTATGTGGGAGTGGTTACAACTATGTCCGTTGACCAGCAGGCGAGAAACTAAATCCGAAGTACACGATCAAGACTGTTAAACACCCACCATCGGTCATGGTATGGGGTGGTATCACGGCAAATGGACGATGTGGCCTGCACAATTTTGAGAAAGGTGAAAGAGTAAATGCTGCAAAATACATATCCATGCTGAATAGTAAAGTTAAAATACACATGAATCTTTCTGGCACAACTATATTTCAGTAGGACTCGGCACTGTGCAACATTGCAATAACAGTCAAAAAATGGTTTGTGGACAACAAGATCGAACTGCTACCAAGTTGGCCATCAAACTCTCTGGTTCTCAATGTAATTGAAAACTGTTGGAATCTTATGAAGAAAAAGGTGTCAGTACACCGTCCAACTTCAGAAGCAGATTTAAAGGACATACTCAAGCATGTATGGGTGAACGAAACACTCTGGCATACTTTAAACACTAATTAACAGTATGCCTACAAGAATCCAGGCTGTGCTGAAAAATCATGGACACCCTATCAAATATTGACACATATATTGTTTCCTGAATAAAACCTTGAAAATGACTTATATATCTTTGGTTCTTAAAGCGTTTGACCATGAAAGTGACAATAACACGTACATTTATAATAAAATTCTGATATTTTGGACTCTGCCTTAATTTTTTGGCCACTACTGTATCACCACTTAGCTATCTTCTAATTTACTCCACCTCAGCCCAGTCAAAAAGTCTGCAATATGGTTCACCCATGGTGGTCCCCAAACGGCCCTCTCCCCTCTTCTTTTTGATGCCCCAATTCCCCCTTGTAACCTCACTCCGGTACCTGGGGGTTATCCTGGATCCTGACCTCTCCTTCCACACTTACATCTCCTCCTTTGTGCGCCGCTCCCACTTTTTTTTCATCAGGTTTGAGCCATCAGTCCTGTGCTCTCCCCAGCATCCCTCACAACTCTTCTTCTCTCTCTAGCAATTTTGTGTCTTGATTATTGTAATGTTGTTTTTGCCGGTATCCCCCACCATCAGCTTCACCGTCTACAGCTAATTCAGAACACCGTCGCTCGTCTCCTCACTCATACTCCTCACTTCAATCACATCGCTCTCTCCTTGATCCACCTGCACTGGCTCCCCTTCCCCTACTGCATTACCTTCTAATCCTAACAGACAGGGCCCTGCATCAGCATACCCCTCAATATCTCACAGACTCAATATTTTCATACAGAACCTCGTAGCCTCTGGTCTCTGAACACCAACCACCTTGACCTCCCCTCTCCTGCCCGTGCCTTCCTGGAGCAAACTCGGCATTCAACCTTCTTTTTTCCAGCCCCATCACTGTGGAATACCATTCCTCCCCTAATCCGTCAAGAAGAATCATTTTGCAAATTCAAGTCTCTCCTGAAAACCCACCTCTTCTGTACTGTCTATGACCTCACTTTCTCTGACCCCCCCTGTTTCCTCTTCTCCTTCCACTTAGGCTCTTTTTCTCTTTAGTCCTGTATGGGTGTGCACTTTCCTGTCTGGTATTGTAGTTCCTTTTCTGTTTCTGGCTTTTCTTATATGTATATTATTGTTATTGTAATCCACCCAGATGGGAGAGAGAACAGCTGTACCTGGGAGCAGCCGCGTTTTTCATCTCCGCGGAGCAGGACTGCAGGAGGGAGAGGAGACCCGGTGACACGGCTTCAGGCACTCCGGTGGTTTCCTGCCTTGGAGGACCCCCCCCCCTCGATCCCCATAAAGACCTGTGGGAGCTACTCGCGGCCTGCGAGTCGCGGCCTGCGGGGTCTTGTCCTAAGGGGTGTGTCACAAGGGGTAAGACACGCTCCTTTTGTGCTCCTTCGGCGCTCTCGAGAAGCTTTCGAGAACATTTGATTCTATAATTGCCTGTCCATGGGGAAGCGAAAGGGAAAATTGATGGTGAAATCTGGGTCTGGGGACGGGGTCCAAAGAGGTAAAGTAGTTGGCCCTATGGATAAGCATGTAGCATCGCTGCAGCCTGCTAAATTATCGCCGGATGGAGCTTCCTTAAGCCCCGAGTTCCGGCTACCTCCTCCTTTCCCTCAACCACTTTCTTCCTCTACTCTCCTTGAAGCTCCTTTAGCCCCTGTGGCTTTACCTTTGAGACCTGTTTGTCCGGCTGCTTCTGACCCGATCGTTCCTCTTCCTGCTGAAGAGGTAACTTTAGGGGATATCTGGACTGTACTTCAGCAAATTGATAAAAGGTTATCATCAACTGTTTCTTCTCTATGTTCTTTTACGACTGATGTTGTTGATAAGTTTAAAGATATTGATAAGCAGGTAAATTCTTTAGTTCAAGTTTCTGCCCGTGCTGACTCTCATTTTTTAACTGACCCTAATACTAGTTTGCCTTTACTTAAGGATATTTCCGCTGTTTCTTACCGGGTAGAGTTACTGGAGAATCAGCATAGGGCTAGAAATTTGCGGTTTCTTAATTTCCCTTCTACTCATTTACTCTCTTTGGAAATATTGCTCCAGAAATATTTCTCTGAGATCTTACAGTTGAAAGGTGTATTAGATGTAGTCCAAGTATATTCATTTTCCTCTGGCGGTAGAGTGGCGCTCTCTGAAGAAGGGGCTTCTGCTTCTTCTCCTAAGTCTGTTGCTCAGGATTTAACTGCCTTTTTGGAGGATTCAGCAGATGTCATAACCAAGCGTTGCACTGTTGTTGCGACTTTTGGCTCTGAGTCTGCAAAATTAGCTGTGCTTAGGGCTTACTTTAAGCACAGAGATGCCTTATTTTGTGGCTTCAAGCTCCAAGTATTTCCAGATGTTGGCCGAGCTACACAACTTAGACGTAAACAATTTCTGGAGCTTAGGAATAGAGTTGTTGCTTTAGGTGCATCCTTTTTTTTTTTTAAGGTTTCCTTGTCGCTGCCTGGTTGTTTACCAGGGGCAAAATTATGTTTATACGGATGTGTTACATTTACAGAAATTTCTGACCTCAAAGGAAATGGCTGAGAAGTAGGATTGAGGAATTGTTTTGTTTACTCCCTTATGTGGGGTTGTAAAACTCCTAATTTCCAATAAGTCTTATTTTGAATTTTCCTCTTATGTTGTATATCTCTCCTTGATGTGTTTCAATTTTTTCTTCTGTATCCCTTTTCTTGAATGACTAATGGATTACCTGGATTTTGTTTCCTTTTCTTGGTTCTGTATTCAGGGAAGAAAATTGTTAAATAAAAGATTTAAATAAGTAATCCACCCAGATGTCTCCCGATGGGAGGTCTATCAAATGTTTTAATAAAGATAAAGGAAGATCCCAAATTACTGGAAGAAAGGAATATTGGTTCCAAAATGTGTATGAAGACCTCAGATCCTTTGAGTGTTGTGCAAAAAAGCACTGACAGAGTTAGACTAGAGTCAGAATTTTATGAGCAAATTAATACGGTGGAGTGATATATAAAGATGTATTTGATTGCCTTCACAGACAAAACTGTCTGGGAGAATTTTATAGCAAGAGTCTACTTGGTATTGCAGCTAAAGATAGATCACAATAGTACTGAAAGCCCCTACATTAAAATGAAGGCTGGAATGCAGCCTAAAAGGCACAAAGGCACTGAGAGAGGGATAAAAATAGAAACAGCATTGTTAGGAAATCCCATAAAGCACTGGAGGAGAGTAAATCAGTGCTAACAATGGCATGGAGACTTCAAGGCACTGGGAAAGGGGTGAAGAAGCACCAACATTAATATGAAGACTCAAAAGCATCAGGTAAAGAGTAAAACAATCAACAGCACTAGCAAGAAGACCACACAGCACAAGAGGAGGAATAACATATTACCAGCATTTGCATGAAGACCTCAAATCCTCTGCAATGCAATGAGTGTCGTCATGTCAGTGCACCAAAAGTATTAAAATAAGTTCAGAGATTTGTAGGGAAATGAGTCTATTAAAGGGGTGCATGAAGGATTGTCCAAATGTCTCCATAAATAGGAATTACCATAAGGATTTGATAACAAAAGCCTATTTCTGTCATATTGCCAGAACCCCCCCCCCCCCACACACACACACACAAAGGAACTTAGGGGTATGTTTATTAAATCACGGTAAAGGAGCAAATGTGCCGTTAACGCATGCTATCAGCACACCTGCACCCTTAGCATATCCATAAAGCCCCTTTACTTCACGCTAACAGAACCAGCAACGTAAAGCACCCTGTGGGTGGAGAGAAGGCATGCACAGGGTGGAGAGTAGAGGTCAATGGGCAGGGAGTGGGCATGAACAAGACGCGCTCCCTTAACGCCGATTGTGCAACCTGCCTAAAGGTGCCTTAATGCCGGGAACCTTAATGCTGATGAAAACCTCACATAAAAGGCACCTTCGGAGGTGAGAGAGACCGTTTTATGTGTGCAATGTGGCAAACAGAAAGGGGAGCCCAAGTTAGTGATAGTAGTGCTCCACTAGCAGCAACAGCATAGTGCCCAAGTATAAAAGCTTATAAGCACTCACTCCATATATATCTTTAAATTGTTATGTTCTTATTTTCATGGGTATGTGCACTGTTGTATATTCAAGCATAACACAAATGTATATGAAGGAGATCTCAGACTTATATGGCACTGACCTTAAAGACTTATATTTGTCTAAATATTAGTGCCTTTTCACATCAATGACCATCCTTCAAAACCAGCTTATAAATTACAACAAATTTGGACAAAAGATTATCAACCTATCAGTTGTTCTTATCCCCAAACACCTTTCCGCGTTTCGCTTCATAAAGCTTCATCAGGGGTTTTAAAGAAAGTTTATATTAATCCCTATGTTACAAATGATTTTTAAGCTCTAGAAGTCTCTCATCGATGCTGCATATGTTCTAACACCTCATTATGGCGCCCTTTCTGCATTTCGCTTCATAAAGCTTCATCAGGGGTTTTAAAGAAAGCTGTCAACAGAAACATATACAAAACTCATTAAAAATAACCCATACTTTTTCCATAACAATATTTTATTTATTTTATTTATTTATTTAACATTTTTTATATACCGCACTATTCATCATCAGTGCGGTTTACATTGAACAACAACATACCTGTCAATACATGACTGATCTAGGTTTACAGATAACAGGGAGGATAAACTGGGTGTAAACTGGGGATAACTATCTACATAATTATACATAATTATATATACATTAGATAGGTTACTATCTAATATGAAACTAACCTTACAAATTTAAAAACCATACTACCTATTCACTATAACTATCTTATCTATGTACTCCTTATTCTTTACTTTTTACTTACTTTGTCACTTGCTCCCGTTTAGAAAGTTTTCGTTAGTGCCGTGAACATTTCTAATCACCCATCCTTTCTCTATTGACCCTTCGGCTCTACAAGAGCTCCTCACACGCCACATACAAGCTCTTACTAAAAGGCTGTGATTATTCTTTGTCGTTCTAATAGCGCCAAATATATAGCATGTTTTTTCAAATCCCCCTTCTAAAGGGGAAACAAAATCTACATACTTTAAACGTTTCCATATCGCTATTGAACCAAATTTTCATTTCATTAAACAACCTGACTCCCTATGAGTACCTTTCTATCCGTTCTTATCACAAAACCTACATATCAATACTCTCCATATCACATATAACTTATCTCAACCTCTCTGTTATAAATGATTTTTAAGCTTTTAGAAGTCTCTCATCGATGCTGCATATGTTCTTTATAATTGTGTGCTTTCTCATTGTGGCCTTCAGCTCTACAAAAACGCTGCACTGAACTAACACTGAAAATCTTCTATTATACTCCAACAGTGCAATGACTTCAACACTCTCGATCATCCGTTCTCTCCAATCTAAGGACCTATGTAGTAAACCCAATCAGCCTAGCCTATATATCTAATCATCTTCTAAATCTAATCAAACACAAACCCCCAAATCTACCTGTGAATTTCGACCTCCCAGAATGACTGTTTTCAAATTGAAAATCCATCTTTGTTCACGTATTAGCAGAGCTTGTTCCTGTGATTTTCCTGCCCATCCTCTTTGTATATTATCTATACAGAAGCATATTAACTCTTCAAACAGATGACCATAATCAATACAATGTTGTACTATTGGAGCTTCACGTGATCTACATTTTAATCTACTACGATGTTCTCCCATATGCACTCTAAAGGGCCTGATCGTTTCCCCCATGTATATCAAACCACATGGGCACCGAATACAACAAACTACGTAAGTTGTTCCACATGATGTTGTTATCTTACGCTTATATGTCTTGCCTTGATATCACTAGTCAACAATTTTTACAAAAGTCATGTTACTGAAATAAAAATAGTCATTTCTTATCAATTTTTATATGCTGAACACGAATATGACAGTGAAATTGCAAAGTTGACTCTAGTTTTTTGTAATCTACAAGAATTAATGTTTACATCACGAAATGCATGTCAATAGTAAATATAATAGGCCTTCAGTTAATACCTGTAAAAAACCAAGTCATAGACTACTTCTTAGATTTTTTTGTCTGTCTCTTGTACAGCTGTTCGGGAGCTTCTCTGGGGAGTGTCCAGCAGTAGTCAGCCAGCATTGTAGTGGACCATTTGCCCTGGTATCTTTGCTCCATCGTTGCGATATCCTGGTGAAAACATTCACCCTGTTCATCACTAACCATACCACAGTTGTCAGAAAAGAAATCAAGATGGGAATCAAGGAAATGGATCTTTAGAGACATATTGCAGCCAAGTTTCTGATACTGCATCAGCATGTCTTCTACTAGTTCCTTGTAGTTTTCTGCCCTAACATTCCCAAGAAAGTTTGTTGACACTAGGCGAAAAACATTCCATGCTTGTTTCGCATCACCCTGCAGCAAGTTGTTGAACCGGTCATCTTTGAAGAGCTCTTGAATCTGAGGACCCACAAAAACTCCCTCTTTAATCTTTGCTTCGCTGAGTCGAGGGAATTTTTCATGCAGGTATCGGAAAGCTGGCGAAGTGTGGTCCATGGCTTTCACAAAGTTTTTCATCAAACCTAGTTTGATGTGAAGGGGTGGTAGCAGGATTTTGTGAGCCTCAACCAGAGCTAGGTGCTGGATATTCTTCTCTCCAACTATTACATTTTGTCTGTGATTCCATTCCTTCCACAAGTAGTGCCAATCCCTTGCTCGGCTATCCCACTCACATAAGAAACACATGTATTTTATATATCCCTGCTGCAGTCCCATTAAAAGGGCAACTACCTTCAAGTCACCACAGAGGTGCCAGCTGTACTTGTTATAGTTAATGGAAGTCAGTAGATGCTTTAAGTTATCATATGTCTCTTTCATGTGGACGGCATGCGCTACCAGAATAGATGGAAGATGGTTTCCATTGTTCAAAAGCACAGCCTTCAGACTCAGTTTCGAAGAGTCTATAAATAGTCTCAAGTCTTGTGGGTCATGAGTGATTTTTAAGTCATTCATGAGGCTTTCAATATCGGAACAGAATGCCAGATTACTTTTCTTTCCGACTGCGTATAGTACACTGCTGACGTCAGATGGCTTCAGCAACCGTCTGGCAGTAGTATTGTATTTCATCAGAAAATGATGCAGTCAACTCTGGATGATGTGTGTATGCTGGTATTATGCAATGTGATGCAGTATTACATCATTCAAGGCTTATTTGGGATGTTGTTGATATCCTACTGGATAAATTTACACAGTGAAACGTCAAAAATGAACTATATGCAATATCTTCAAAACGAGAGCCAATAAATTTTTTTTTTAATGTTATATTCGTGTTCAGCTCACTAAGATACTACAGATTATGGCCTTTTAAAGTCAGTAACAATTTCAGTGTTGACCAGTGTATTCAAAGCTATCTATTTCATTAGATATCAAACAAATGGAACACTCTCCACACTTATTATGGCCAGGGCTAACTCCTGGCTCAGAAAATGGAGCCAATTGTGAATGTAAAACAGCTGGACTTAGTATTTCTTTTAGAGTCTGATGGCACTGCCATATGCATTTTATTTTTTTATTTTCCAGTCCTGAAATTGTACTCAAAACATTCTGATGTTTATTTATAATTCGTTGTATCCGTAAGCTGAAAAGGGAATATTTGGTCACCAAATTCACCTGATCCTTATCATCATTTTTAGATTTTTCTCTCGAATCTAACAGAAGTGCTCTATTATTAAAGAGTGCCCTATTATAGGCCCTTCTCAATACTCATTTTGGATATCACCTATCAATAAAATTAGCCGATAAATATCTGGACTGCCTTTTAAAATCTGAACATTCTGAACAGTTTATTCGATACCTAATGAACTGTGAATAAGGTAACCCATCTCTGAGTCATATAGGTTGGGCACTGCTGTAATGGAGAAAAGTGTTTCTGTCTGCCTAGGTGACACATATGAGCCTAGGTTTAAAAAATATGTCATACTGTGTCAGACCAAAGTCCATCATGCCCAGTAAGTACCCTAATGGGTTCCCCATATGACACACAGGATCCACAAGAACTGTGATGAGGCAAGCAGTTCCTAGCCCGGGTCCTCCCTAGCAATGGTTTATGGACCTGTCCAAACTTTTTTAAACCCAGCTACAATGACAGTTTTTACTAGATCCTCTGGTAATGGATTGCAGGGTTTGATCATGTGTTGTCTGAAAAAATATTCTCACCTAGAAGTTCTAAAGGGGTTACACTGTAGCCACATTGCATGTCCCCTAGTCTGTCCACAATCTGATGGCATAAAAAGGCGACCTACATTTACCTGTTCCACTCCTGTCAATAATCTATAGATCTCTATCATAGCTCCCCTCAGCCATCTATTCCTCAGATTGATGAGCCCAAACGTTCCTAGCCTCTCCACAAAGGAATATTCTGCCATACGCATTATCATCTGTGATCCCACCGTGACAGTGGCAGCACACCATCATACTACCGCTGTGGAAGGGTGATGTGCCATATGGGGCGGCCAAAGGGTCCTGGCACCCCAGGCAGAGATCCAGGCTGCCCCCTCCCTGCTGACGCTGAACCCAG
This sequence comes from Ichthyophis bannanicus, assembly GCA_033557465.1. NCBI lineage: Eukaryota > Metazoa > Chordata > Amphibia > Gymnophiona > Ichthyophiidae > Ichthyophis > Ichthyophis bannanicus. Next base: position 369,490,287 of record CM066032.1, on the reverse strand, counting down.
CTGTGGGGGAAGAGGCCGATAGTGCCAGAAGCTGAAGCCCACCAGGTAGCTGCAACATGCAGGCACCCAGGGGACTACCACTGCAGTGGCTGTCATCTTCCCCCTGAGATATATCATTGGCAGGCGGTGATGGGGGTCCTGAAGAAGCAGATGGTGAAGGAGAGGGCTGTGTGGTCATCCATGTATGCCCCCCCCCCCCCAATCTGGACCTTGTGCCCTAGGCACCTGCCAACTTGCATGGTGACTACACACCACCAACACAGACAGCACACGGGCATGTCAGCATGATGTGAGGGTGTTGGTGGAGGGAGCAGTGGCACCCGCCTACTGCAGACCAAAGCCATGCCCTGGTCCTGTGCATCATGCACATTGCAACATGTGCCAAGGTCTGTCTGTTGCAAAGTATGACAGCCCCAGGGAGTGTTGTAACCATATGGCAGCACTGTGGTTCAATGCACACAGTTGTTGTATATATGAGTGGAGGGTTACATGTTCAGGTCCTGACTGTGGATTATGCATTGCATGTCCCTAACATGTGCAACTCCCAATGCATTGGCCATTAAGGGTACAAACACACATCAGCCACACAGACAGGCTCTATTATCCACAGCTGCATGGAGAGTCAGGCTGATAGTACCAGCACATTGAGTGGGCATTAACGTCAGAGTATGTTACTAGCTCCTGCACAAGGAACACACATTAACAATGCTTGAGCTAATATTGGGACCAAGGTAGCAGGCAGGAATGCCAACCATCCCCCTTTTTGCACAGTGTGTGTATGTCTATCCATCATTCTGTTGCTTTCCACGCCTCATAGAGCCTCGCAGTGCCTAAGCTGTTTCCAGGGTTAGTCTGCAAATGTCCCCACCTTCTCCTTCACCGCTCATCTCTACTAATCAAAAGAAAATTCTACTAACCCCGAGGTAAACCATATAAAAAGAACACTTATCAGAGGCCCTATGACCTGACCGCTATGTGCTACCTTGAGCTACAGTGCCTTTATTTAAGCCTGCCACGCTGTTAATCAATGTTACTAATCTTCCATAACCTTTGCTGATACTTTGTTATATTTCTTTACAACTGTTGCCACATAACCTATGCTGATTGTTATATTTCACTGCAACTGCTGCCATTCAACTCTTTTACCAGAATCTGCAGTACTGTGTTGCTCCTTGCTAATCCTATACCTAACATTATCAGCCTGCACTTATCAGCTGACTTAATTTTTGCCAGCCCGTAGTTTGCCCCACATAGAGAACCCAAGATGCACCCATTCCTATCCTTTACCCTATTCATCCTCACCTCCCTGACACCCAACATATCTCATGCCTTTAGTCACGGTATCAACCACATCCCAATCCTCTACAATCATGGCAGAAGAGGGTTTGAAAACCCCCGCCACTCCTCTCCAACACCCCACTCACACCTCTTACACATCCCTCTACAGAACCTTAAGACCATCCAAGCTGAGAAATACAAACACCAATGCTTACTCAAATGTGCACTTATAAATGCTAGATCAATACGCTCGAAATGGCCTATAGCCATGGACCTGATATCCCGTCATGACCTCGATGTCCTAATGATAACTGAAACTTGGCTATCTGACTGTGATAATGTTCTAACCAACCAGATGTTACCACCCGGTTACTCGACCTACGCCTGCAATAGGACCCACCAGAGGGGAGGAGGTACGCTCATCCTTGCCAGATCCAATCTTCAATTCGCTCTAAACAACACCATTAGCTCAACCCATCTGGACACATTATCCATATCGAATGAACACTGCTCAATTAATCTACTATACCGAGCACCAACATCATCACCCGATGACCTTTCATCAATAATTGATCTAGCCTGTAACCCCAGCAACCCACGCTCCCTGAATTGGCTTATGGGAGATTTCAATCTACCCTCCTTACTAAATACACATTCCTCAGCCTTCCTTGATGCAACGAACGAGCTGGGCTACACGCAACTTATCGACTCACCCACACATAACAAGGGTGGCAAACTGGACTTGATCTTTGGACCTCAGACATCTGTCAACTCAGCCCAGAACCTGCTGCTCTCCATAACACCTGTACCCTGGTATGACCATAACCTACTCCTATTCCACATACCCACCAACTACCCCAGCAACCTCATCAATAAAGGAAGCCCCCCCCCCAACAGAATTATTACAACACACTTTCAGCCTCTTGTTAAGGAGAAGGCCCTTGAGAAGATCTTACCTCTCCTCTCCAATGAATCCCTCGACCCAGATGAATTGGTCTCCAACTGAGATAACACCATCAGAGCTGCTGCCTGTCTCCCAGCTCCCAACAAGAACTCTGCAAAACAGGAACACGCGCCATGGTACTCCCAGGACCTGCAAGCCTCTCTTCTCCACCTATGCAAGCTTGAGAGATACTGGTGACACATCCAGACCTCCAAGGCACACGAGATATACTCTGCTCAACTAAAGCTACACCACAAAAAGGCCATGGAAAAAAAGAAAACATTACCATTCTGAATTACTAAAGAGATCTCTGAACAAACCTCATGACCTATTCACTATTGACAGGTCTTTGACAGGCGACCCAGCTCTAGCCCAATCACCTACGCCCCAGCCACAAGATTATGCCAATTACCTACAATCAAAGTCGATCCAGACCAATACGGTCGCAACCATCTCATCCTTCTCCACCCCGCATGTGTCCTCACAACCAACCTCCCTAACAAAATTCTCTGAGGTATCTTGTGAAGAGATTGTAGATATTATTTCCACTATTAACCTCACTACTGCTCCTAACGATCCATGCCCTGCAAGCTGGATTAGAGAGTTGTGCCATGACCTCAGTCCAACAATATGCAGAATCCTTAACCAATCCCTATCAACAGGGTCCTTCCCCCAAAGCTTAAAATATACGTCCATCCGCCCTCTGTTAAAAAATAGTAAATTCGATCCATCTAAAGTTGAGTCCTTCAGACCAATTTCGAGCATCCCGCTACTAGCCAAAATCTTCGAGAAGGTAGTTCAGCGACAGATTCAACACCACGTCGACATAGAAGCACCCTTGGACTCATCCCAGCATGGCTTTAGAGAAGCACACGGTGTTGATACCATCCTTACAACCCTCTTTAACAATCTCATCATTGGTCTTGACAACATCCACCAAGGATATGCCCTCATCTTCTTGGACATAGCAGCCGCTTTTGATTCGGTGAACCACCAAACACTCTTACTTCGTCTCGAAGAAAAAGGAATACTAGGCTCAGCACTAGCCTGGTGTAAATCTTATCTGTGCAATAGATGGCAACAAGTCAGAACTGGATCCACGACCTCAGAACCATTTCCACTGAAACAAGGCGTACCCCAAGGCTCATCCCTATCTGCACTGATGTTCAACATCTACATGCAGCCCATCTGTGCATTAATTCAATCATTCAATGTCCAATGCCTAGCCTATGCAGACGACATCCTCATTTACACACCCTTCCAGATTGATCATCCTGACTTCTCCCAATTATTAAGATGCTTTGAAGCAGTGGCAGACTGGCTTCTCTCTCAAAATCTATGAATTAACCACACCAAAACAGATTGTCTCTTCATCACGAGAAACCAGAAGTTCACTCCACCTTCCTCACTACAAGTCAACAACACAGAACTTAAGGCAAAACCCACAATTCACTACCTAGGTATTACCCTTGACCAGAGGCTAGACATGTCATCACATATCAAAAATACCTCAAAAGCGATTTATCACAAAATCAGATCACTACACCATCTACGACCACTACTGGACTTCCCTGATTTCCAATCAATCTTCCAGGCTCTAGTTATTCCTCACCTCGACTTTGCTAACATCATCCTTCAGGGACTCCCACAGTCGACTCTAAGCCCTCTCCAGCTTGCCATGAACTCTGCTGTGAGGGTTCTGGTAGGTCTTTCAAGGTCAGACCATATAACACCAGTCCTGAAGAATCTACACTGGCTACCTCTGCAGGCCAGAATCCACTATAAGACTTTAGTCTTGACATTCAAAGCCCTCAAGACCCAACCACTCACGCCCATCAGTAAACTTCTCCATAGCATTCCAGCCAATAGATCAAGGAGACATACATTGATGAATACCCTTGAAGTCCCTAAGTCAGTTACTAAATTGAGAAAGACAACAGCCAATAGAGCCTTCTCCATGTTCGCACCCACGGCTTGGAACGCCCTCCCAGCAGAAATCCGAGCTATCTCCAATCTCCCATTATTCCGTAAAGCTCTCAAACACCATTTGTTCCTGCTACACTACCCAGAGAATAACTCTGGAAAACACACAACCATCACCTTACCCTCCTACCTAGCCCACCCCATTGATCAGCCTCCCTTAGAGAATGGTTAATCTCCTCTCCCCTCTCTCCCTCCCTCTCTCCCTTACCCATGAGCCTAGGCATCTGCTTACAATCCTCTTATGTCCTGTAAGAATGTCCATAATTTGTATATAGTTTTCCCGGTTCATCCAAGTTTACTACCCCTGTTCAATGTAAACTCAATGTGACCTGCTGCTTTGCTGTATGTTTTGTTTAACTGTAAACCGCACTGATTACAATAGCGCGGTATATAAGAGATATAAATAAATAAATAATAAAATAAATAAAATGTGCATGATGGGAGCAAAGACTTGTGGGTATGGGCTGAAACAGGGAGGATTATCCAGGATGTGAGTGCATCAGGGGTAGGGGTAATAGCTGAGATGTCGTAGTGCTCGTATGCCACATACATGGCTTAGGTGGCCACAGCATGTCCCACAGGTAGGGCACTTTCACCCTGACCCAGCAGTGACCATGGCATGGGTATGTATCCATATAGTGCTACAGAGCATTCCCCCCCCCCATGATGTGTGTGCACTCCCTGTCCTTGGCGCTCGATCACTGAACCAAATGCTAGATGCACATGGTCGCTCTGTGCACATGCAATGTATACTGACCAGTGGTCTGTCTGCAGTTCATGTGCATGGCTGGAAAACCCAGTGGTGGGCAGCAGGTATAGTCTGACTGTGCTTTCTGTGGATAAATGTTGGACACAAGTGATTGGGATATGAGGTGTTCCAGGCCAACTCCTGGTGGTAGTGCAGGGTCAGCAGGACCATGGAACCACTCTCTCCCTGGTAGCCATGTTATCAGCATTGCAACACTGGGCATTGACATGCACTGTTCTAGATGGGTCACTGTTCAAAAGGGGCCAGATGTGACTGGTGCATGCTGCAACTCTGAAGGACACACAGTGATTAGCATATCACACTGCAGATAGTACCCACAATGCACTGGTGGTGATGGGGATCTGCAGCAGAGGCCGTCTCTAACACCGCAGATACGGGGGACCTGGTGCTGGGTACCTATCTTCACCTTCAGGGTGACTGCAGAAACCGCTCAGTGACACGGCTTGTAGCTGCTCTGTGCTTGTATCACACACTGTCAGTGCATCTTACTGAGCTGAGGTAATGGATAGGTGCATTCTCCAGTTGATGATCAGCTGTAGACTGCTGTTCTGTATATGCACTGCATCATGGGTACTGGTAGAGCCACCCTATGCCGGCACATGCTGCAGACATTTTAGGCAGTAACCCGCCATCTCTTTGAATCCAGCCATTGTTGCACAGGGAGATATGGAGGTATATCCTAATGTTTAGTGCACTGTCCCCATTTGCAGGGCACAGGAGTTTGATTCCTACCTGTTCTTTTTGTATTGGTGCTATTCAGATCATTTTCATGCTGTACCAGTCAGGGCTCTGCACATCGGTGATGGCAGCCCATATACCCTCTCCTCTGCCACCATCCTTCCTTCAGCCCATCCATCCTCCTCTGTTGGCTATGTGCAGTCATGTCTTTTTGTGCAAGCTGCTACACCATGGCCTACACAGGTACTCTTCTCTGCATTTCAGCTTTTCACACTTGCCGCTCCTGTGCCTGCAATACGCATCAACACTACTGCTCTTTCTGCCTGTCACTGCACATATCCTGCTGCTTCTGCCTCTGCTGGGGGACATATCTTCCCCATCCTATGCCACACACTGACATTGCAGCATTTTACATTGGCACCACCCTGTGCATCAGTACAGTTGCCTCCCACATGGATGAGCATCCATCTAATTGGCCGCCATATAGGGTGCCCACCAATATGGCAAGTGCATCAGCTCCCACCTGTCCTTCCTTCCATTACCTTTACATAGACTTTCCATAGTGCTTCATCCAGCATTAGGGTTACAGCCATCTTCCCACCTTTAGGTGCATGCGTGTCAACTTGAAGCACCTTAAAACCCTTGGCCATCTTATGTTCAGGTGCCTAAAACCCTTAGGGCACCTTAACTTCATGCACTTTAAAACCCTCAGGTGCCTTAAAACCCTTAGGCGCCTTAGGTTGAAGTGCCTTAAACCCCTTGGGCACCATAACACTTGTCACCTTAACATGAGATGCCCTGTTACCTCGAGTTAAATGGTCAGGGCGCTCTGTTCCATGCATTACACAGCCCATAGCTCCCAGCCCCCACCCGCCCATAGCCTTATATGACTTTGGGAAACTTAGCACTGCCCTTACCACCAGTGACTTTGCCACAGTTTAGTAAGCATACCACTTAGTGTCTCTGATTGGAAGGAATATTGCAATGCAACCTACATATCAATTTGTATTATCATGTATGTATTTTTTGTAATCCGCCACATTAGTGTGTGTAATATAATTTTTTTAAATAAATAAATAAATAAATACAGCGTGTTTCAAAAAGAATGACCCGATTCTGAAACGTTATATTTATTGATTAGAGTGCATTACAATAATGGAACAAAGTGCAAAAAACTAATATAATAACAAAGTTTCAATTACAAATGCTCTATATGTCCTCCATCAGCAGCACAGACAACATCAAGATGATAGCTAAACTCGTCCCACACTTTTTGCAAGGTAACTTCTTCGACTGAATTCACTGCTGCTGATATCCTGTTGTTGAGCTCGTCTAGGTCACGAGGTAACGGTGGAACAAAAACATGTTCCTTCACGTATCCCCACAAGAAGAAGTTGCATGGGGTCATATCTGGAGATCTTGGAGGCCAAGAGTGTAGGGCAGTGTCTCGGGGTCCCGTGTGCCCTATCCAGCGTTGAGGCAGTGTGTCATTGAGGAATTGCCGTACATTTTTGTGCCAGAGTGGTGGGGCTACGTCCTGTTGGAATACGAAATCATCAGAGTTCTCATTAAGTTTTGGTAAAAGCCAGGTCCGCAGCATTTCAAGATAGCTCAGTCCTGTCACTGTGTTTCCCTCAAAAAAGAATGGCCCATAAATCTTTGTATGAGAAATCGTACAAAAAATGTTTACTTTTGGTGAATCTCGCTCCTGCTCTACGATTGCATGAGGATTCTGTCCAACGCGCGAAGTGGCATCTAGCGTCAGTTCGCTAAAACTCTAGGCCACGCCCATTCAAGCAACACACCTTTCATCCAGAAGATGTTTGTCGTTCTATAAATATAATTTTTTATAACCGGGTCATTCTTCTTGAACCAAAATGATATAATGTCGCCCAATCCTTAGGTACCAACTCTGTTGGTACTATGGGTACTTCAATACCTCCAATACTGAGTAAACACTTTTGCCATGTCCAGGGAGAGGTAGCTTTTTGGGGGTTTAGTACACCCAATCATTTTGAAAAGTTGGCTCCTATGGACCAATCCCAAACACAGTTTCTGGGAATTGTAGCATGTTAAATCAATGACATGAAAATCCCAAGGCATCAGAAGAAGGGTAAAACAACACCAAACAGGAAGCATAAGGAGAGATGAGAAGCAGCATAAACATTGGTATGAAAACCCCAAAGTATTAGGGGAGGGGTAAAGTGGTACCACCATTGATAGGAAGACCCCCAAGGCAATAAGGATGATATTTGAAGGAATATTCCAATATTTGGCTATTGGGATTCAATGAACAGGTCAACATTTTAAGTGCTGGCAATACTCAAAATCTCCAGAGGTACTTTGTTGCATGATATTTATAGGCTAAAGAAATATTCCTCTTAATGTACTTGCTAATTGGAGGATAGGGGGTGCAGCATTTTTTTCTCGGTATGTAAGATCAAGTGAAAAAGACCCCGCCACATGGTAGAAAAGATAAAGCAGCGCCATCAACAGTGGAATCGAGACACAAGGAATTAAAAACATGTGCAAAGCAAGCAGAGGGAGGTTGGCATCTAGGTACGAAACACTGATTATATAGGTCTTATCTTTCCATATAATCAGTAAGATCAGAATTACAGATCACTTGAATCAAATGTAAGCAATGTTAAGGAGAGAGCAATGTTATGGAAGAGAAGGTTGCAGCAGAAGTCCTTCCTGTAATGTGAGTATTTGACACATAAGATAGAATTGTAGCAGCAAAGCGCAGACAAACCAATGATACCAGGAGTCTGTTCAGAAGGTCCAAATCATTTATTTGTGCACAAGTCTCGAACCAGTCAATTTCAAAATGGCTGAGCAAAGTTTTCAAGCATTACAACAACTTTTATAGACTTTTGTTCCATTCTAGGTATAGAAAAACATTTCATTGGTCCCGGTAACCTCCCGTACCTCTTCCATTGGTCCCGGTACTGATAAGTTTATCCAATTATGTCCCTTCTGTGGGCATGACACCTGCATGCCCCCCTTCTAGTCCCAATTACAATGGCCAGTTCATCAACTTGTTACTTTCACACTCTCAAGGCCATAGAACCAATTTGTGCGTGCAGAAGAGCGAGGTTCTGTAACTCATCTGTCAGCACTCCTCATTATTTCTTTGCAGATGTACTTTTTCTTATCAGTAACTTTTAAACATGTCTTTTCTGTATTTTTCCATCTTTCAGTTCTACAGTTCTGCATACCTAAGCTAATTCAATACTTCTACTGAGTTCTATCTTACAATAGCAGCATATTGGGGGATGTGCAATCCTATATGCCTCTCCACAGGCCTCATTTACAGGTCAAGCTAGCCAAGCTGGCCTGCTTATGTTCAGACACCGTGGGTCACAGGCCTGCACCTGCCACATTCCCCCCTTTGATTAATCTCACCCTATTACTCAATAAGGTGTGAGAATTAAATCACTTTTAGAAGAATCACATCATGATTGAAGGATTTCTACTAGGACTAGCTTTGTATAAAGCCATTATTTTAGTTGCGGTCTTCCGCTCTACTGTGTTATCAATAGCACTATGAATGGAACGCATACAACATGGGATTAAACATGGTAATAAGAAGATAACAGCAACAAGGATTAGTACTAGAACAATGAAAGTCTTAAATCCTCCCAACCAAGAGAAAAGGTTAGCAAACCAGTTAGGAAATTTCAATGCGTGCCAAGTCTGTACTGGCACATAAGCATGTCTTTGCATATCTTTAGCAATTTCTTCAACTACTTGACCCTTATCATCTATTTTCAAACAGCAGTTAGTTAAATTTAGCTTACCACATACTCCTCCTTCAGCTGCTAACAAATAATCAAGTGCTAAGCGGTTCTGGTATATAGCAGTGCGCATCTGAGTACTTTGTCTAGCTAAGAGCGTAAGAGCATGACTAGTTTCATTGGTTATTATTTCAACTACTGCTTGTAAGCGAATAATACGATTAATCATATAGATTGGAGTACGATAACCATACATACCATCATCATTCCAAGTGGCAGGTCCATATTACTCAATAATTCTTTCTGGTGGCCAATCATCACCTTGCCACTTCTCCCACTTGCCTATCTGTAAGGCTTCTCTTCTCTGTCTTAATGCTCTTTTGTGTCTGTGGGTTGTGTATACAGGGTATCCTAATTGTTCTCCATGTTCAGTGTTTAAAAGAAAGAAAGAAGGTCTGATGGCTCCTAAGACACATGCTCCTCCCCAGTGTGGCGGGAGTTGTGCATATGCTCGGTTTCCACAGATCCAATATAGGCCAGGTGGGGCTTGCCAGGCTTGGACTTTGGCAAGGTTAGTCCATAGACCTGCAAGTTCAGGAAATCTAGCTAATGGGTTAGGAGGTTCAGGATGTCTGATTCCTGACCACCATGCTGTCTTTTTGGTCGTGGCATTATAGTACTTCTGGCTAAGACAGACCAGCTGTCCTACCTTTTGGGTGAACTGGGGTCCAGTTCTGGCATAGCAAAGACGTCCAACGATTGAGTGCGCTAACACCCATTCACTGGTAGTCTTGTGTAATTCAGTCTGATTATAAATCATGGAATAATTCAATTCTTGGGCTTCCCATGGCCATTGGTCTCCCATTTGGGTTCCGCCACAGAAATAACAATCTGTGATCTTAAGACTAGATACTACTGCTCCGGCTAATTCTAGAAATAAATTCTGTGAGGTGTGAGGGATCTCAAACTTATTTACATGCATGGCTTCATAAAAGGTATTATGAATATGATACTTAGATGACTTGTGGGCTTGGGTATTCAATCTGATATACACAATGGTCCCTGGATCTATTGCTCCTCCAGCAATACGTAAACCAAACTTGTATCCTTGTTTCCATGCATGGGGATTGTGTATACGTAAGTGTAAGGGGTTACAAGCATTTTTCTGACATTTATCATTAGTGGTTGGCTTGGTTAGAGTAGCCATCCGTTTATCTATTTTCTCATCAGTTATACCAGTGTTCCAGGTAGCATAGAAAACACATCCCCAATACGGGCAATAGTAGTCTGCTGCTGGGGCAGTACTATAGCCTGGTTCCTTTTTACCTGTACATTTTCTCCATCCTGTGGCACCTTCTGGACACATGTATTTATGATCATTTCGATACGCCTTCTCCCATGTACCACAGGTGGAATAACTATCTCTATTAATGGCATTACATGCATCAAAATTCAAAACAGCAGGTTTAGTAATGTCCTTAAGTGGTGGTGTAGCAGCTAATATAGGTCCATCTGCATCCTTCCATCGTATTTCCAACGTGTAATAGGATGGATTCTGATGCGGATTATAGCATGCTTTGATTTTGCCATGAGTGCAAACATTTAGTTCAGTGGTGTTATAGATACACCGAGTTACTGTTCCCTTGCAGGTATAGTAAGAATGATAAAGCAAAGTCTGAGTTACTTTCAGTCCAGTTCTAGTAGAAGTAATGCAAGCAGTGCATGGAGGTAAAGCATAAGTCAGTTCAAACCCTCCAAAGAAGGCAACCAAGGCGAAACAAAAACAAAGATACATGTTGATGTTGATTGAAGTTCTTCTGAATCCTCAGCTTGCTGATCTTGATCACGACGGTCTTTTATTCTTCGTCCCGTTTGCTAATGAAGCAATTTAACGGGTGCTGAGTGTTGATTGAAGATCCTCAAGATGTCCAGTACACATTGACCAACTTATTAGCAATTTCAGTTGGCTTGTGGAGTCTGGCTTAGTCAATGTAGTCTCAAAGTAGTGTGTCAAATCACACACAAATTGGGTTCGTTGAAACAAAACTGTTGCTGCATGGAAAACAGCAATCCTCTTCGAAAGACTTGGCTACTGCAAAGCACTTGTGATGAAGTGTCTAGGCTGCTGGTTGCCGTCTCAGAGTAACTCGCAAGGGTACATCAGGATGCTGTTCTGCTGTCCACTGCTCTGGTTCAGGATCGGCGGCGGGCTTGACTCTGCTGTGGTGGATCCAGGCGTCGATCTCGGCTACCTTTACTGCAGTTGGGGTAGACAGGATGACGGTGTACGGTCCCTTCCAATGGGGTTCCAACGGTATCTTCTTCCAATCTTTGATCCACACCGAAGTACCAGGCTGGTAGGGATGCAAGGGTTCCGTCAAGTTGATAGGCAACTGGTCTTGGATCCACGTATGGAGAGTCTGCAGAACAAAACTAAGAGCTAGGAGTTCTTGTCTGGTTACTTCTGAACCAATCTGGGCTAAACTTCCTTTGACTCCCTGCACTATTGGTGGGGGTTTACCATACAAAACTTCAAAAGGGGAAAATCCTGTTGACTTTACAGGAGCTGAGCGTATTCTGAGTAAAGCTATGGGGAGCACTTGGGGCCATTTCAAGTGTGTCTCCTGACAAAGCTTGGACATTTGAGCTTTCAAGGTACGATTCATTCGCTCAACTTTCCCTGAACTCTGGGGTCTGTATGCAGTGTGGAGTTTCCACTGTATCTGCAAAGCTTTTGCTAACTGTTGAGTAACTTGGGAGACAAATGAGGGTCCATTGTCTGACCCTATTACTGCTGGAATTCCGAACCTAGGGACAATCTCTCTCATTAAGACTTTGGTAACTTCTCTGGCTTTCTCAGTTCTGGTTGGGAATGCTTCTACCCACCCAGAAAAAGTACAAACTAATACTAGTAGATAATGGTATCCATTGGCTTTTGGCATTTCGGTAAAATCAACTTGGAGGTTGTGCATGGGGGTGACACCTCCTGACTGAACTCGGGGTGCCGTAATAAGGCCTTGCTTGGCATTATTTTTGGCACAGGTTAGGCATTGACGTGCTACTGAGGCTGATATGGTTGTCATCAGAGGGATGTAGAAATGTGGTCTGAGTGCTTTTTCCATAGCACTCTTCCCATAGTGGGTGGCTTCGTGGAAAGCTTTGACAAAGGATGGTCCTAACAGTTCAGGAATTACTATTCGTCCGGGAGGTTGACTGCCCTCTTCTGGTGGCAGCTCAATCCATCCATCTTTCAGTATTCCATCTTCTCTGTTACAATAGTAATCCAATTCTTTGGTGGTATATCTTGGGGTCCATAGATTCAAAGGTACTGGAAACAATGCTGCTTGCATTGGTATAGCTTGTGGGGCAATCTGTCCTGTCATAGCTGCTTGTCGTGCTGAGGCATCTGCAAATCTATTCCCTCGGGCAACTTCTCCTTTTCCTGCTTGATGTCCTCTACAATGCATGACAGCTACACGTGTTGGGGCCCAGACTGCATCAAGTAACATCAATATCTCGGGACCATACTTGACTGATTTTCCTCCTGATGTGATGAGTCCTCTTTCTTTATAGAGAGCTCCATGGGCATGTAAGGTAGTGAAAGCATATTTGGAATCTGTATATACATTTAGCACAAGTTTTTCTCCTAACAACAATGCTCTGGTGAGTGCTATCAATTCGGCTTTCTGGGCTGATGTGCCTGAGGCTAGAGCTGATGATTCAACTACTTCGTGTTGAGTGACGACTGCATATCCGGCACAGCGTCATCCATCAAGGATGAGACTGCTCCCATCAACATAATAGATCTGGTCAGGGTTGTCTATGGGCACATCTGTCAAGTCAGGTCGACTGGAGAACACAGTCTCCATGACTTCGATACAGTCATGTTCTGGGAGTTCTTCACTGATGGGTATCAAGGTGGCTGGATTCAAGGCATGGCTCACTTCAAGTTGTATCTGTGGGTTTTCACATAACATGCTCTGGTACTTCAACATTCGGGAATTGGTGAGCCAATAATTTGCTTTTTGTTCCATAAGGGCAAGGACTGCATGTGGCACAGTGACTCGTATGTTCTGTCCTAGCGTGAGCTTGTCTGCTTCGCTCACTAGTAGCGCTGTAGCTGCAACCGCTCTCAAGCAAGGTGGCCATCCTTTGGCCACAGGGTCCAATTGTTTCGATAGGTATGCTACAGGTCGCTCCCAATTTCCTAATTTTTGAGTCAACATGCCCAAGGCATTTCCCTGTGCTTCATGTACAAACAAGTGGAAAGGTTTGTGGACATCTGGTAGTCCAAGTGCTGGTGATGACATCAATTCTTCCTTTAGCGTCTTGAAGGCTGTATCCTGCTCAGGTCCCCACTCCAGTGGTGACTTTTCTTCTCCTTTTGTGGCTTCATACAGTGGTTTGGCAATTTGGGCAAAGTTAGATATCCAGATTCGGCAATATCCTGCCGCTCCCAGAAAGGCTCTGACTTGCTTTCTGGTTGTTGGAGTTGGAATTCTGCATACTGCTTCTTTTCTTTCTCTGCCTAATCTTCTGCTTCCTTGGGTAATACGAAAACCCAAATATTTCACTTCTTTTTGGCATAGCTGTGCTTTGGCTCTGGAAACTTTGTATCCAGCTTCATCTAGTAACTGCAAGAGGTCTTTGGTGGCTAGTATACATTCACTTTCTGATATGGCAGCTATAAACAGATCATCCACATATTGGAGAAGCACTCTCTTCCCCGGGGCTACTGGATAGCTTGAAAGGTCTTGATTCAGTGCAGCGCTAAAGATGGTAGGCGAATTCTTGAATCCTTGGGGTAATCTTGTCCAGGTGAGTTGGCCCCCTCTTCCAGAGATGGGGTCCTGCCATTCGAATGCAAACAATATTTGGCTTACAGGGGCTAATCTTATGCAAAAGAATGCATCTTTCAAATCCAGTACAGTGAAATGGGTAGCTTCAGCAGGTATCAGTCCTAGAAGAGTGTAAGGATTGGGTACAACTGGATGTATGGTTTCAACTGCATCATTTACTCTTCTCATATCTTGCACTGGGCGATAATCATCTGTCCCAGGTTTCTTTACTGGCAAAAGTGGAGTGTTCCATGGGGATTGACATACTTTTAGTAGGCCATACTCGAGCAATCTTTGTAGGTGGCGATGAATGCCTTCAATTGCGGCTCTTGGGAGAGGGTACTGTTTGACGTGCACTGGTGTAGCACTAGGCTTGAGGGTTACAATCACTGGAGCTATATGCTTGGCTAGGCCTGGGGGACTGCCTTCTGCCCATACTCCAGGTGGTGCATCGATGTTCTTTAAAGTTTGTTCAAAATAGGTATCTTGAATGGAGTCATCAACGTAATACCTCCATTCTTCTTCTCGGGGCACTGTCAGCAGCATTACTCCTGCTGGTTTGGCTTGGGAATTTATTGTCATTTGCATTTCTCCTTGTTCAGAGAAAGATATTTGTGCTTGAAGCTTGGCTAGCATATCTCGTCCCAGTAGTGGCACTGGACATTCGGGCATGTAAAGGAATTGATGAGTTACTTGCTGTCCTCCTAGACTGCATATTCGGTTTTGAAGAAAAGACTTTGTGGCTTTGGCACCAGTTGCTCCTATAATGGTGACTGCTTTTGTAGTGAATGGGGCTATCTTTTTGTCTATTACTGAATGCTGTGCTCCAGTATCAACCATAAAGTTCATAATTTGGTCTCCTATTTGTATTCCGACCATAGGCTCCTGGAGACCTAAAGCAAACTTGGAGCCCGGTCTGTCCTAATCCACGTCATCCTCATCATGGGCTGGTGTGGCCAATGCTTGAATGGCTCCTCCTCTCTCTCGCTGGAATTGTTCTCGATTGGCTCCTCCTCGGCTTCGGGGATAGCCTCGTCTTTCTTCTCGCCACTGATGACTGCTGTCGTCATCTTGCTGGGCGTCTTCGAGTTGCGGGCACGTATCTCTCCAATGTCCTTCCTCTCTGCAGTAGGCGCATTGGTTCATTCCTAGCCTCTGGGTCCGGCCTCCGCCTTGACCCCGCCCTCTTCCTCTGCTCCTTCGACTAGGGACACCTCCCCTTTTCTTTTCAACTATGGCCGCAGCCAAAAAATCAGCTTTCTTCTTCATCTTTCTATCACATTCTCTCTGTCTTTCAGTATCACGATTCACATACACTTTATGAGCGACTTCCACTAACTGTGTTGCATTCATGCCCGCAAACCCTTCTAATTTCTGTAATTTACGTCTAATATCTGGTTGAGACTGGTTTACAAAAGCAGAATTCACCATACATAAACTTCCTGGTGCCTCGGGATCATAGGGAGTATACATTCTGTATGCTTCAGTTAATCTCTCATAAAAATCTGCTGGGCTCTCATCTATCCCTTGGATAACTCCTGCAACTTTGGAAAGGTTCATAGCTTTCTGGCCCCCCCTTCTCAGGCCTTGTAAAAAGCCTTGGCGAAAGCGGGCTAGGGCTGTGGATCCTTCATCTGTATTTGGATCCCATTGGGGGTCTTCATTCGGGAATTCTCTCTGAGCTGCTTCCCGACGGTCTATTATATTCTGCCCTGGTCCCGGAGCTACGGGGTTCTCTGCCATCCATTCAATAGCTGCTTTTCTAATTCTTGCTCGTTCTTCTGTTGTGAATAGGGTGGTCAGGAGCTGACGGCAATCTGGCCAAGTGGGTTGGTGAGTTTCCATAATACTAGTTACTAATTCTGTCAGCTCCTGGGGCTTACTAGTATAGGAGGCATAATGCGACCTCCAATTTAATAAATCAGTTGTAGAGAAAGGGATATATACATAAGTTAGGAGTCCCGCTACCACTTCATCATTACCATTCTTTACGGGCACTCCCGGGACTTGCCGTAAGGGAAACAGTTTGGCCGCCATAGGTGTCTTTTGGGATCTAAGGGTTATTGTCGTTGCCTTTGCAGGAGTCACTTTCTTTTTCTCTACAGGTTTTGCTTTGGGTTTCTCTTTTACTGGCGTGCTAGTGCTAGCGCTGGCTTTCTCAATTATTTGTACACTGTCCTCCTCGTCTGGGGGATTCTCTCTTTCTCCTTCTTCTATCTCCACTTCTGACTCGCCTTTTATGTCCTCCTCTTCTCTTTCCACTAATTCTTCCTCTTTCTCTCCTCCGGGAGGGGGATCAGGGGTTGGGTCCCGCCTCGGCTCTGGCCATCTCTGGGGATCTGGGGCAGTACGCCGGGCTACTCTTATTGGACCTGGGGTTCGGGGCTGCCTGAGGACTATTTCTGGGGAATCAGGATCTACCAAGATGGGCTTCTTCTTGGCTTTCTTATCCTGCTCTTTCATTCTAGGCTGTTCCGTTTTCTGTCTAGAATCTGTTTTAGCTAACATTATTCTGCACTGTTCCTCATAACAGCGCTGCGCCCAGGGGGGCGGATCTTCACAAATACTTAACCAGGAATCTATATAGGGGTACTGATCGGGCTGCGCTATCCGCACTCTACGGTGTATTGACTGAATAATCTCTACATTGAACGTTCCCTCTCGGGGCCAGATGGGGTCTAGATCGGGCCACTACCTAGTACACAAAATCTGCAAACGGGCTGCTGTCATTTTAATACCATAATCTCCTGAATATCCCTCTTTAAAATGTGCGATCATACATTCTAATGGAGTGTTTCTAGTAGACCCCGCCCCTCCCATTTCGATGTGTGCGCGCAACAACAGACAGAAGGGAAAAGGAGGGCGGACCGTGGGTAAGGGGTCGGCACGGTCCTGGAAACGTATAAGGAATACAAATAACAAGACAAGACGACAATCGCTTCCCCCTTTTCGCGACCTGAACGCGGTCGCCCGGTCAGGAAATGCGCTACTCAGGGGTCCGCCTTCACTTGGTCCGTGCTGCCAGACCTCTCATTCACACTTCGTTCACACAATCATGCTAGCAACGTATCCCAGAATGCATTCGTTTCTATCTATTCTGACTAGTCTTTTTCCCAATTACAAAAAGGATGAGGGTTTCACCCGGCGAATTCCCATGCGGGGTTACTCGGCTCTTCCTTGAGAGTTGATCATGCTCTCTTACCAATTCCCAATATCTCGAGATTACAAATTCCAAATTCCAAGTTCCAATGGCAGTACTGCTCTTTCTATCTCTGTCTAGACACCATATCAAAACTATACTCACCGGATCCGGTCCTCAAACTTCCCAAGCAGGCGCATGAGTTGGACCTCGGACTCCCCTCACTCGGGTTCGAGGCGTTGGCTCCAACCGGGCCCGGCACCCGCCGAGGTCCGACCAGCTCCCTCCGATACAAGGGACCGGTGGCGCCAGGGAGCAGCCCTCGTCGGAAGGGCGCGATCCCGGCAGGACCAAGCCTATAGAGGCGGAAAGTCGTGGTATATTGCCCTATATACACTTTGATTCCACAACTTCCCGGCCAACGCACCAAGAATATGTAGCAGCAAAGCGCAGACAAACCAATGATACCAGGAGTCTGTTCAGAAGGTCCAAATCATTTATTTGTGCACAAGTCTCGAACCAGTCAATTTCAAAATGGCTGAGCAAAGTTTTCAAGCATTACAACAACTTTTATAGACTTTTGTTCCATTCTAGGTATAGAAAAACATTTCATTGGTCCCGGTAACCTCCCGTACCTCCCGTACCTCTTCCATTGGTCCCGGTACTGATAAGTTTATCCAATTATGTCCCTTCTGTGGGCATGACACCTGCATGCCCCCCTTCTAGTCCCAATTACAATGGCCAGTTCATCAACTTGTTACTTTCACACTCTCAAGGCCATAGAACCAATTTGTGCGTGCAGAAGAGCGAGGTTCTGTAACTCATCTGTCAGCACTCCTCATTATTTCTTTGCAGATGTACTTTTTCTTATCAGTAACTTTTAAACATGTCTTTTCTGTATTTTTCCATCTTTCAGTTCTACAGTTCTGCATACCTAAGCTAATTCAATACTTCTACTGAGTTCTATCTTACAATAGCAGCATATTGGGGGATGTGCAATCCTATATGCCTCTCCACAGGCCTCATTTACAGGTCAAGCTAGCCAAGCTGGCCTGCTTATGTTCAGACACCGTGGGTCACAGGCCTGCACCTGCCACAGAATAAGCACCCATTCTCTAAGGGGGTCATTCAATACAGTGAATAGCGGGGATGGATGTCCAGATTGGACATCCATCCCTGCTATTTGCTCCCCTACCGGACCCAGCTAATGCCTCCCTATACGAATAGCTCATTTGTATGAGGAGGCTTAGATGGGGGTGAGAGATGGCGTTACTGAGGTGGGGCGAGGGCGGGGCATGGGTGGGCCATGACCCCGGATGTATAGGGCCAATTCTGAGATTGGCCCTGTAGGTACAGGGCCATGAACATGGACAGGGGACTTATTCCACCCTGGACAACAGGGGATCATGTCGCCGGGCTGAGCCAAAACAGTAGGGAGTGCATGTGGATCCCTGCAGCTGGACCTTGGCCATGGGATGCTGGATCGAGGGTCCAGCTGTGGGGAAAGAAAAATATCTGCGGCAGCCAGCATTTGTGGCTCCTAAATGGAGCCGCAGTGCCATGGTGATGGGACACCATAGCACTGCATCTCCATTCAGGAGCCTGACTGAAATAGCTGAGGATTTGCTGTGCATGGAGGTCGACTAGAATCAGGGCCCGGCTTTCATGTTTGGACCATAGACGTATAAGTCAAAGCACAGATACAACCATTACCTTTTATGATATGTCCTTGCCACCCCTTTCAAGCCACTTATCAACTTCAACATTAACCATTTAGTAATCCTTTTTTTAAAAAAAAATGTAGGTTGTGTTGAACAAAAGATAATTATATTTTTGTATATGTATGTGATCTAGCATGCTATATTATTACTAACATTTAGGGGCCATTTTACTCAAATATGATATGCAGTTAGTGTGGATTTTGCATGTTGTAACCACACACTATAGCCCACAGTAACTGTTAGCATGGGGCCAACACAGCTCAGGCTGATTTCCATACTAACTATTGTCATGAGGCTGGTACTAATAAAGATGTAAAGTTGAAAAGAAACCCTGTTTCTCACAGAGATCTAGATGTACAATTACCTTAAAGCACAGCTAGAAGGGGCATGAGTGATCATACAGAAGCTAATGAGGCTAGGAGATCTAACCAGTTGCACCTGGGAATGAGCCCGGGAGATTCAAAGAGAAGATCCCTTTATAAGCAGAAGTGTAATTCTAGCAAAGCAGTGTGGGAGAGGAAAAGCCAAACAGTAAGGAGCACGGCTGCAGAAAGGGAAGCAGCAGAACAAGGAGCAGAAGGACTTGGAGAAGGAACAAGGAGCATGGCTAAGGAAAGAAGGAGAGACCTGAAGGAAGGAATCCTCCTTGAGCAAGCCCAAAGGAACGGCATTCACAGAGGTGGAGTTCAGAGGGGCCAAGCTACCAGAGCAGCTGTTCAGAGGGAGTCTGCTGAGGAAAGCAGTCAGGCTGGAGAGTGTGCCATTCCCTGCTCAAGCAACGTTCCTGAGTCCAAAGCTGTGAGACGTATCCAGAGAATCAGAGAACCAGGTTTGGAGGAAGACCTGCAGTCACTGGAACCTGCTGGACAAGTTTTACCAGGTACTCGAGGAAAAGGAGTTTCTAGCAAGGCTACTTTACCACTGAAACATAGAGCTGAATCCATACCAGGTTTTGCTAAGCTGCCAGGAAGCACAGCACTGCCCAGAAGCTACCGGCAGAAAAACTGTTGCAAAAGAGACGTTCTTGGGAGAGAAGGCTCCAGGGAGTCCAGCTACAGAAACTCAAGGTATGAAAGATTTATTCCTCCTAAAGAATGCTTAACTCCTAGAAGCACTGCTAAAGCAAATACTCACTTTGTAAGAAGAAGAAAGAAACCAGAGTGGTTTCAAGAATTACCAAGAGAACTCAAAACCCAGTCTTATTGGAGTCAGGTCAGCGGAGACAGTCCATGTAATGCTGTAACAGCCAGGGACAGTATTTACTCCCCGGGAGAAACTAGTGAGGCAGAATCTATGGACATAGAAGATATAAATGCTATTCCCATGCCTCAGAAAGAAGATATGGAATGTGGGTTGTGTATGGCTACTAGCCTAGAGTCTATAGCCACCATGTAAATAAGAAGAAAACGTTTTAATTGTTTTGTTTGGAATGAACTGAATTCCTCCATTTTCCTTGGCACTAATTGTGAAGCTACTAACAGCCCACCTGTTTATTACTGGAACCTTTTCAAACAAAGGACATTCTTTGATTTCCACTGTCTTAATTGAACCCTTGCACAGAGGGGAAATAAAAGCCTTGTTTCCCTACACTCTTGGCTGAATTATTATGTGCACAGAAGGAGCTGAAAATAGATAAGACCAAACTCCATTTTTGGCCTTACATTATACCACGCTCCTTGAAAATAAATACATCGTGGTGCATGCCCTTACCATCCCTGGCCACTAGGGTCTGCCACCACGACACTATGCATCATATTATGAAGTGGTCAATAGACAGGTTAGGAGTGGGGATGGGCATCGAGATTGCCACATAGGGGTATGTTTACTAAACAGCACTAACATCGCAACGGTGACGTTATCGTGCGATAATGGTGCATTACCGTGTGAGAACGTCACGTATCACGCGATAACATCTCTGCCGGCATTAAGGCGCACAGAGGGTGGAGAAAGGCTCCCCAGAGGGTGGAGTAAGGCACCCCAGGGGTGGAGATAAGGGGTCAATGGACAGAGAATGGGCGGGGAGAGGCTCCATGCACACTAATGCTGTGAAATGAAGGTCTGAAAATTAGCGCCAGTGAAAACCTAGTGCTAGAGACACATTTGCAGGAGAGAGAAACCATTTCAGTCAACAATGTACAGCAAAAGCAGGGAGACAAAGAAAAGTGATAGTAGTGATATATGTGCAGCAGCAGCATAGTGCCCAAGTAGAAGAGGGCACGACGGCGAGGCTGCAAATGGGGCACAGGGGGCTAAAGGTGGGACATGCAGTGGGACAGCTGTGGTACAGGGTGGACCAGGCAGATGCCTAGGTGGCACATAGGAACACAGAAACAGAAAAACAGCAAAACAGCAACTGACCAAGGGCGAACATGCCCACAAGTGTGTGTCATACATTGCCCCAATGGACATCAACCAACAGGTACCCCAAAGGCCACAGAATATTGGCAGGCAGTGCGGTGGGGAAGCATGCATGTCCATGTAGGCACCCTCACCTAAGAAACCACACCATAGGCAGCCGCCTAACGGAACACTGGATGGCCTGGGACTGCACACCACCAGCACCACCTGCAAAAGGGCATGTCAGCATGGTGGCGGAGGGGTGCTGGCGGTAAAGTGGGAAGTAGCATCTGCCCACAGCAGACCAGGGCCAAGCCCTGTTTAGGTGGATGCCATGCACTGCAAAAGACAAGGTCTATCTGATGAACAGTCATGGTATCCCCAGGGAATGATCTTCCTCTGTAACAACAGTTTGGTGCAATACACACAGCCAGTATATTCAGGAGCAGAAGGTCACAGGGTCAAGTCCCAGCTGTGGCTCCTGCAGACCATGTCCCTACTTTTTACCCAGTACTAAACCATGGTATTAAAGATAGAACCTTTACTGCAGATAAAATAAACATGCCATAAACGCCTATACTTTACCCTACAGAGCAAAGACACCATAAACATGTGCAATCCCTAGAGCAGAGTTTCCCAATTGCAGTCCTGGAGGGCCAAACACCATTCAGGTTTCATGCTGTCCCTAATAAATATGCATGTTATGCATTTGTATGCACCACCCCCATTGTATGTAAATGTATCTCATGCATATTCATTAGGGACAGCATGAAAACCTGAACAGTGTTTGGCCCATCAGGACCGGAGTTGGGAACCTGTGCCCTAGAGCAGCGGCCAATAGGGGCACAAACACCCACACCCACAGGCTCCACTATCCAAAGCTTCATGGAGAGTCAGGCTGTTGGGCCCTGAGCGGAGCAGCATTTCCCAATACTAGCACCTGCATACCTAAGCAATGTCGTCTTAAACATGGACACCCATTCTACATATATCAAAAGGTTGCTATGATTAATGTCAGATAACAAATCCTAAGTTAAACACAATTTGTTGACAGAGATTCACCATAGCAACCTTTCTGATATCTGTGGAGTGTGTTTCAGTTTTTGTTTCTGACAGTGTTTACCACCCCAGGGAGTGACCCTAACAGTATTGAGTACCATAGCAATGCCTGCACTGTGCCCAGGACTTGTGTGGCGGCCAGGACTGCCAAACACCTCTATATTAAGCACAATGCTGAAATAGGTGTGGGAGTGTGTATATGTCTATCCAGTGTGTTGTGGCTGCCTACACCTTACTGAGCCCACAATGCTTGCACTGTTTCCAGTGTTAGTCTGCTAATGTGCTTAATGAGGAGCAAGGTACTGTGGATATGGCCCGGATAGGGCAGCCTGAGCAGGATGCATCTGCACAGGGCATAGGACAATGGCTGGGACATTGTAGTGCCCAACCACCACCTGCACGGACAGGGTGGCCACAGCATGTCATGCTGGGGGGGGGGGTCACTCTCATCCTGACTAAGCAGTGACTACGGATGGCTAGGTTCCCCCATAGTGCCATATAGTGTTTTGCTCAAGTGATATCTATGAGTTTCCTTTTCTGGGGCCCAATCACTAACATATCAGCTTGGTGTGTGTGTTCAACACCTTGCAGGGTGCAGCGGCTGGAGATTGACTGTGTCCTCTCTGCTAGTGAATGTCAGATAGTGGTGGGGAGCAACTGAGCTTTTCCCGGCCTACTGCCAGTGCCCTATGTGATATGTACAGATCTGCATTGATTGCGCTGTAAAGTTCCTATTCCCCAGCAGCACTGGGGTTGATGGTCATCTCTACTGCCACCATGGCACCCACACAGGATATGCACTATTCTAGGTACATCATAGTCCACAAGGGCTAGACGTGACTGGGAAATACAGATGGGCACAGGTGTATTCTAAGTGTGTCTGCAAAGACTACCTATCACACACTGGCACTGATGGGGATCTGCAGCACAGCCTACCTCAGCCAAGCCAGGTGCTACAGACCTGGTGATGGGCACCCCACCTCACCCTCAGGGTGAGCACAGGAACCGTGCAATGTCACGGTCTGTAACTTCTCTGTGCCAGTAACACACATGGTCAGTTCCCCCTACTAGGCCAAGGTGCTATGGAGGCACATACTCCATCTTGTGATCAGATGTATGCTGCTGATCTGCATGTGCAGTGCGTCATGGGTACGGGTGGGTTTACCCTATCCTGGTAGCTTCTAACACTATGCTGGCATGAACTTAGGGTTAACGCGCATTAATGTGCCACGGTGCCCACTATCGCACGATACAGATTCTTGCTACCTTGCCGCCGGACCGCCCACTACCTTATATGGCATTCTTTATATTAACGCTGCAACTAGCGCCGGCAACATTATGATTGTTTAGTAAACACACCCCATAGTCACCATGGGGAGTAAACACTGCAAAACAGAATTAAATAGAAAAAATAAAGAAAGACAAAGACAATATATGAGAAAAGAACAAAAAGTCTGATGCTGTATAAGATTTAGGAATGTCTGAAAATATATCTGCACCTTTTGGTGTTATCTGGCTGCATAGTTGCGCAGCGGTGCTTAGCGTTACCATTTGTATCCTCTTCAATTCTGGGAAATCATGTGCATAATAAAGAGCTCAATTTACAATTTTCTAGAGTTAAATCTATTGAATATAGACAACAATACTTAATTCTAATGCAAGTTTTTAATTTTGATCAAAAGTTATAGCAAAGACATCTCTCTATTACAAATAATTTATGTTCATTAACTTGACATTATTTAATACCTTTGATATTATCTATGCATAATAAAGTTCATACAGATATCTTTGATTAAATAAATATACCCATCTTCAGTATTTTTATGAGGGCACACATTAACTGTGTAGTATAAAATTACAGCTATTTTCTCATTATAGATCCATTTGATTCATCTGGAAAATAATATAATTGCATCATGAAGAAACCATTCACAATGCCATATTTAAAGAAATCACTAGGATTCTGTGAAACTCGGTGGAGGAATTTATTCAGTGGTCTTGTTACTTAGAAAATGCCTCATGCCAGTCTGAGACCATGTCATCTATTCTGAAAATGGTCTTTCCCTCCTTCACCACTTCCCAGACCCAGGACAAATAAGAATCCAGCAGGCTGTTTCAGTGAATCCACCATGTTGCCTAGAAATTGCATTTTTTGAGGTATTTATTTTTTATACTGTGCTATTTAGAACCAGTGTGGTTTGCATGTATACTAACAGGTACTTTTTATTCCCTTGTCCCTGAAGGGCTCACAATCTAAGTGTGCCTGAGGCAATGGAGGGTTAAGTGCCTTGCCCAAGGTCAAAAGGAGTGGCCATGGGACTAGAGACCCCAGTCCCTCTGGCCTGAAGTTGCTTGTCCCCATGTGGGAATTGAACCCCCAGCCTTCTGGCATGAGGTAGCCTGTCCCAACCACTGAGCAATTCCTCCCTCCAATTTTTTAAATTCCTCCTCATTATTAGTGGTCACACTCTTTCTCTATTCCCCATCATCTAATGAAATCATTCTCAATTCTGACCAAGCACACTTTTTCTCCTTCCCCCTTACTTAACATACCACAAATATATTCTTTCTTCCCTTCTTCTGCAACCTGATCCAGGCACACTCTTCCTTCTCCCCTCCTTTATTAAGCATTCTTTGTCTCCCCCTTTCTCAGGTACTTTTTCTTCCTCTGCTATGGTACATGGTGGGGGGTGTAGGGTGTGTGATGGGTAGAGGGTGCTATATAGAGTAAATGATCAGTGAAAGGGATTTATGGATTTGTGTTGGGTGAGATGATGCATTTTCAATGTAGTGGGTAAGGGCAGAATATGAGTATGTAGCTGCTGAGGGGTATGAGTGAGTTATATGGAAGACTGGGGGTAGGATGGATAAGAAAAGATATGTGGTGAGAGAGAGGATGGAAGTTATGTGGTAGGTAAATGGTGGGGTGCTGGGTGTGTGGTAGGTCAGGAGCAATGTTCCCTCTAATTTTCTGTAGGCTGTGTGCGCATAAAATATCAGCTGTGCAGCTTTTGAAGGAAGGTTAAATTTATGTGTGCCACATAACGACACTCGGAGTTATATACTTTAAAATTTGACTACCCGTCAGAATACAGTATGTACACCACATTGATTGCACTAGAAAATATTGTAGAACTTGTGAAAACCGTAAATACACAACAACTTTTAAATTTTAAGACATCTGTGTTGTTTTCTATCAGAATCAGAACCATAATTTTTGTGCGCTCTGTTGTAAAGTATGTGCGCTAGCTTGGCGAGGTATGTGCGCGCGCACATGCGCACAGCTTAGAGGGAACAGTGGTCAGGAGATATGAAAGGGTATACGATAGGTGGGGTAGAGATAGGATGAGAGGTGGATTAGGAATAAGAAGGATGTATAGGGTAGTGTGGATGTATGGGATGTATGGTAGGTAAGTGTAATGGTTGGATCCAAGGACACCCAGGATACCGGGTTCACAGGATATAATCTTTATTTTGTCACCACTTAACAGGAGTATGAGTTCAAAACCATGTTTCTCATTAGACCTTGTGCTGAAGCTACTTTCTTCTGCAAACAACATGGTGCAATTATAGTGTCTCTTTAAATGGACTGGTGTTGCGTCCAGCTTCTCAGACAAACAGCACAAGTAAAATCCTACAGTGATCTTAAATGACCTTCTGCTGGGTTTCAGCTTCTCATGCAAACAGCACAAAAAAAATCAGTGTCCTATTAAATGAACTTGTGGTAGACCCAGTTCAGGTCCGCTGCAGGAAAAATAAAGAAAAACTCACAAGTTCTTGTAAAAAGACTTGTACTTGTTCAAACACGAGTCTAGCACACTGCAGTCCAGGGTATAAACATCAAATGTCACAAATAATCATGTACTAAAGTCATTTTGCTCTTTACAAGGCTTTCTCTGCCCACAATTACTTTATTACTTTTGAAGTCAGTAAAGGAAAGGCTTGTGTCATCACATGGTAGAAATAGAGAGAGTTCACAACTGCTCCTCACTGTAATTCATACAGGACTCTGTTCTTCCTATTCCATTACCTGATAGCTCATCAGATTCAGGTAGCCACACACATTCGCTTCTCATCAGTCCAGGTGTTCCTTCTTCCCTCCTCTGTTTTGAGCTATAGCTTAAAAACAAATTCAAGAAAACTACTTCTTCCCTCTACAGTCCTCACTGACAGTGAATTGATCTGGACTTGGGGCAGCTCGACCCTTCTGCCTTCCTTTTTTTTCTTTAAGGTGGATCGCTCTGTTTGAGGTCCCTTTCTCAGATCCTATCTTTGAAAGAGGTTGTTTTGCTATAAGTGACAGCTTCACATTAATCCTGGGGTTTCCTAACACCTTTGCTGCCACAGTAGGATGGTGCAGGATGTGTGGTGGGTGAGGGGTTGTATATGAGGTATGTGATGGGTGAGGGATGATGAGGTGGTATAGGAAGGATGTGATGTGTGAGGAGCAGTATGAAGTAATTAAGAGTCATGTGAAGAATGGAAAGCCATGTCAACTGGAGTAGGCCAAGTTAATTAGAAAGAAATGGAGAACAGAAATCATGATGTCAGAGTGTTTGATTGCAGACATTTTGTCACTATTCGAAGGGACATCATCTGCGGGGTTCCAGATGGTAATGTGCTTGAATGCTGGCATTTGTAGCTATATTGCGGTTGATAGTGACTCAGCACTTTGGTCCGCAGGGATTGATTGGTTGGTTTCCCTGAGGGTTGCTGGGGTGTGGTTGCTGTTTCTGAGCCTTGTTGGTGATGACTCAACTCTTTGGTCCACAGGGATTGATTGGTTGGTTTTCCTGAGGTTTGCTGGGAGAATAGAAAATAACCTGTGTAATATATAATGGTAACATAAAGAGGAGGAGGTTCCCCACATGTTTTTAGGTGATTGCACAGGACATGGAGTAGACAACAATTGGAGTTATGAGAATGTAGAACCAGAGAAGTAGTGGAAGATTAAGCCACATGTCTGTGGAAGCTGGGTCATGAAGGCGTGACAAGCATGTCTTGGAGAGCTAGAGGTGGGTTTCAGTTTGAGCAATGTGGTAATAAGGATGGGACTCTGATGAGGCTGGAGGAGGAAAACACCAGTGAAATGATATAACAATTTTGCAAGTGATAGTAGGAAATGTAGAAGTCCAGCAGTGAAAGTGAGCTTGTGTTGGGGATAAATATAGTAAAACAAATGGAAGGCTGAGAACTGCAGGCTACAGGGGGAGGGGGAGGGGGGAGGGAGGTAGAGTGCACCTGTGAGTGTCAATGGATATTCCAGGGCCTGCAGCTGGCTTAGGCGAGTACTCTCTGGAGATCAGAGGTAGTCAATGGTGGCTCTAGGGGTGTGATAAGTGGGGCAAGTGATAAGGGGAAGAGACACCATAGATTATTATTAGAGTGCAAATCTGCATGGTTACACCTACTGTAGATTAGAAACCAGCCATTGGTTGATGATACTGAATCCAATGAATTCAACCGCCGGTCCCCTGACAGTACGATTGATGACAGCACCTCACAGCACTTAATAGCACGGCAGTACCATCGGGGGACCGGCGGTTGAATTCATTGGATTCAGTATCTACATGTGAAGGATTGTATTCCCTGTGTGATACATTGTTTACCCATTCTGCCTTGGGCATGTTCCAGATGAGTATAAGAGTGCTGTGGATGCGATTGCACTATGTATTTAGGCATATTAAGCAAGATCGTGAATGGTATTTAGCTTTTTTCAAAAACATTATATGAATTATGCGGTGGTTGGTTCTGGGGAAATATAGCCTCACGCACTTGGGCCGGTTGGCCGTTTTTTAAAATATGATTAAAATGGAGGGCCTGTTTCAAGAGAGTGATTTATCATTCTCATGACAGGCGATCTGACAAAAAAATTACACAGTGAATAGATTCTGTCCATTTTATTTAAGGAAATTTGAATTGTTTAACATATGAGTGGTCCATATGTGCCTTCTTTTATAGGAGTAATCATGTCCTGGCAATGTCCCAGTTTTTAGACTATTTCTTACTATTTCCTTTTTTAATTGGTCGTGTTTTATTTGATTCTTTTATGTGTCAAATATATGTGCATTTTATTTTAGAGATATTTGATATTAAGGGGTTGAACTGCAAGGGTGCCAATAATGTTGAGTACAACTTTATGTGGTGAAATGGGCATGGAGGCTTCTCCTCACCCTTGCACTTGCCCCCATCATGCTGTACTCGCTCCCTGTCCCTTTCATCCATTTGCACTATTGCCCCTCCCTACCTTTTACCAACTATTGCTCCTCCCCAACCTTTCACTCTTTCCCTGCCCCCTTTCACTCTTTCTCTCCCTCCTTGCACTCTCTCCCTACCTTCCCTGCCCTCTTGTATGCGTCCAATTTACCTCTTCTCCCTTCAGTCATCTAAATGGCTTCCTTTCTTGCACCTTCCCTTTCCCTTTCCATCTCTCCTCTCTAACACTGGCTGTTATGATCCATGTCTCAACCCTCCTCTCTTTTCCTACTAATCTCACCCTTTCCTTTTGCTCCATCCCTAACCCCATTTCCTCCTCCTTTCTTCCTTTTTAGCCCTGCTTCTTGTCTTACTGATCCCCACCATTCCTTCTATGATGTCTGACTCATCTTCAATACACAGGTCTGCAAAAATTGTTTTTTCGAGAGCTGTTTTGGTTATTCCACGTAATCTTTATGTTTTTTGGTGCGCTGAATCCGAAAATGACCTCCAGTTTGTCATAGGACATCATGTTTCCTGACAATTTAGGTAACTATGTTAAATAAGGCAATACCTCAAAAAAATGGAAATAGACTTATAAAATTAAAGTTTTATTACAATATTTTCATGAAAATCCTTTTTTGAACTGAAATGAGCTCACCTACACAAACTAAACTCAATTCTTCTTCCTTGTGAGGCTCCTCTTGGTGCATTTACGCTTGTGAGTAGCATCTGGAATGTCTCTCCGAAGCATCCAACAGTAGTCTGCCATCATTGTAATGCTCCATTTTCCCTGGTATCTCCTTTCCATCTTTTTAATGTCTTGGTGGAATCGTTCACCTTGTTCCTCACTCACAGCTCCCAAATTTTCAGGAAAGTAGTCAAGGTGGGACTGGAGGAAATGCACTTTCAAACTCATCAGGCCACCTAAAGCTTGAAATGCTTTCAGCATTCGTCCGACGATCTTTTTGTATTGAAGATCTTTGTTATTGCCTAAAAATTTCTGTATGACTTCTTTAAATACAATCCACCCTTCTTTTTGAGGATCCGTCATGGTATTGACAAACTCTTGATCAACTATAAGCCTTCTAATGTCTGGTCCGATGAACACACCTTCCTTCAATTTTGCCTCCGACAGGCCTGGAAACTTGGTGACCAAGTATTTGAAGCATTCTCCATCTCTTGGAAGTGATTTTATGAATTGCTTCATCAATCCCAATTTTATGTGGAGAGGTGGTAGAAGAACTTTATGGGAAGGTACCAAAGTTTCTCGGAGGACATTTTTTTCACCGACTGTTAGCACCCTTGGCTGCCAACTCTTCTTGGTCCAGTGATTTTGTCGGTCTCGACTGTTCCATAGACTCAGAAAACAAGGATATTTGGTATACCCAGCTTGTTGCCCGAGCAGCATGCACAAGACCTTCAAGTCCCCACACACTTGCCAACCATGGTCTTCATATCTATGTTTACGAAGAACGAATTCCAAGTTCTCGTAGGTTTCCTTCAAGTATACGGAATGACCTACAGGTATGGAAGCGTAAAAACCATTGTGGAGTAAAACTGCTTTGAGACTTCTTTTTGAAGAATCTATAAAAAGATGCCATTGCTCTGAATCATATTGGATTTTAAATTGACCCATCAGACCTTCGACATCGATGCAATAAACCAACTTGTCTTCCTGGGCGAAGTAAGGAACGAACTCCTTTTCACGATATCTGAACCATGAAGATGACACTCCTGGCAACAATAAATTCCTGCTTTTCAGCCTTGATCCGAGTAATCCAGCGGCATCTTTGGGAAGATTCAAGTCTCTTACCAAATCATTTATCTCCTCCTGAGAAAACAATTTTGGTCTTGTATCATCTTCAAAGTCAGAACTTGATTCGTCATCTGGTTCAGGTATGACTTCACCTTCATCGGAGCTAGGCATCTCTTCCAAGGTAGCAGGGGGCTTGGGTACTGGTATATCTGTGCCATGGGGGATGGAATGAATTGCCGAGTGAAGATTGGGGTATGAAATGGAATGCTTCCATTTGGAATTAAACCCTTTCACATCGCATGAACAAAAGTAACAGTTGTCACTATAGTTCTTTTGCTCTCGCCATACCATAGGAATCCCATAACGGAAAGATTTTTTCTTACCCTTGAACCAGTTTTGGAGGTCCTCAACACACCGTTTGCACACTTTATGAGGCGCCCAGACTTTATCTTGATCTCCAATTTTTACTCCAAAGTATGCAAAGTATACTTTTTTCACAAAGTCTGTAATATTCTGCTGTTGCTTCAACACTGTATATTCACCACAGATGAAACAGAAACTTTCTGGCGAATTAATACACTTTTGCGGAGCCATAACATAATGGCTGAAGAATGACGAGCTAACACAAATTGCGATGAAAAAGTGTGAACAGCCTAGAACCAAGAACCTGATGATGATTCGTGCACAAGTGTGGCATGCAGGAGAAAGCAGCTCTATGTCTGTACACGAGACGTCACAGTGCTGGCCACGCCCCCCTGCACTGACCGGAGCTGCTGCTATCTGCCCTGTGTCTCCCTCCCACTGGATTCTTCAGGAAAGATTAACCCCTTCTACCATTAGAAGCACGGACTTAAAACTTGCTTAACTTATGTATATATTGCTGACCATCAGATTTACAGTGCTATATTTTTTTTTACATAACTCGGACAACCCCTTTAACGGTTTTTTTGGCATTTTATATCTTAAATGCACTTATGTGAATTAATTAATAGTAATTTGAATTAATTAATAGTAATTTGAAAAAAATTGATAAATTTGAAGACAATTTTGCATGTTGTGGCAAATCATGACGTCTAGGAGTTTTTTCAATATTTTATTTGTTTTCAGCACACCAAAATACATGGAAATTAGATGAAAAGAATCAAACAGCTTTTTAGTCACAGACCTGTGTAGTGTAACACAAGGACTCCCACTAGTATTTCCGAGTCCCTATTTCTTTCTTCTGCTAGCAGGATCTGGGAATTCCCACTGGCATTTCTGAGCTGCAGCTGTACTCGTTTTGCTGGTGGGACCAGGAAACCTCTTCCAGTATTTCTACGCTGCAGCTCTATTTCTTCTGGCAGGGCTTGGGGACTCCTATCACCTCTTTTCTTTTGCCACTGTTCTGCTCTGCTGATTTCTACTGAAGCCCTGCAAATCTTTTTGTTGGCAAATGTGTATGAATGAACAGACAGACTGATGGACCCTCTCCAGTAGGCATTATTACATTAGTGAATCACCTGTATTAAAACATAAACTAATTCTAAAACAGAAAGAGATCATGCAAGCCCATTTAAACACACTGAGCATGGAAGGGGAGAAGCGTTTTTGCAGTTAAAACACGTGAGTTGTCAAAACCTCTAACAGAAGAAGGCAAAACGTGGTCTGTGAAAGTGACCATATGACCTACAGTTTCATTTTTTGCATGTTTGATTATGTTTCATGAAATAATGAACATTTTCCATTTAGCTCATAAAGGAAATCAGCACCTTGACATCAGCCTTGAAAAATTTTCTCTCATAGAAAACATAAAAAAAACTATTTGAAAAATCTAGATGAGAATACGACTTGAGGGATTTGTTGAGCAAAATCACAAAAATTGAGTCACTGTCATTACTTGCAGTGGCAGATGAGGACATAGTACATGCATCAGAAAAGAAAATGTTTGTAAAATCTCCACAGCACTTAAAAACTACCTCATCACTGTGCATCAAATAGAACATCAAACAGAGCAGTAAGCACAAATGAAGCAGAAGAAACTATATATGCTAAAAAAAATCCGGTTTTAAAGGCCACAATTTAAGAGTTAAATTGATGTTAAATAGAAAAGAATCTGTAAAAATTGCTGAAGCCTGTGATTCTGTGTTAAAGTGTGAGAAAACTGTCATCCATTAACTCTTGCAGAAATCACAGGCCCACTTAAAATAAAATCGATTTCTGTGGCTAAAGAAACAAACATTTTTAACAAAACTTAGCTGGTAGCCATGTGTGTGCCAAAGATTTTCGGACTCATTTTTTGTTCACCTTGGATAAAGAAGTGTGAAGGACATGTTAGTCCACTGTAATAGTAGATAAATAAAATGAGAAACAGAAAGGAAAATAGGATGATAGCTTTTTATTGGACTAATTTAATACATTTGTAGACTAGCTTTCAAAGTAAAACCTTCTTCTTCAGGTCAGGATAGGATGAGCAACAGATGCTGATACCTGAGAAGATGATGTAAATCTATCCAGGACTGTAAAATGTTTGAAATTAAAATGATAAGATACTTTGAATCATACCAGACAAGACTCAGTAAGGACATTGGCTCTCTGTCACATCATACACTATAAATATTTACAGCCTGATCATCAACGGGACTCAACAAATACATTTAATTTCTATAGACATATACAGCCTGGTCACCCTCTCATCAACCATCCTTTCTCCCCCTCCCCCCTACATCTATGTGATGCTGTATTGATTTTGGTATATATTTTTGATACCAACATTTGTTGCTCAAGTGTTTCTCCTCCATGTTTAGGATCCTGCTCCTTGTAACACTTTGTTGTCCCTTAATTGTAAACCGCCTTGGCTCTACGATAAGGCAGTATATAATAAGCAGCTAATAAATATAATACATAAATACTGTCCTGACCTGAGGAAAAAGGTTTAACCTTTGAAAGCTAATCTACAAATATATTAAGTTAGTCCAATAAAAAGATATCACCTTATTTTCCTTTTTTGTTTCTCTTTTTATTTAACTATCTTTGTTCATTGAAATACACCCATTGGGATAATCATCAGAAGTCAAACCAGTTGTGTGATCTTCTCTTTGACCCCCATTAAAGTCTATGGGAGAAGATAATTTACAATAGAACAGTGAAGCCTTCCAACTATTTTCAATCAAACCTGTTTAAAACTTGATGGCAGGCATTGGTAACAGCACTAAAATCCATCAAGAAAATCACAATCCCCCTCTCCCCCCCCCCAGGGGCACCAGAAGGGGGCAAAGTATACATAGAGTGGCAGAATGAGAACTAGAAACAATCATCAGAAGGCAAACAAACACCTCAAGATAATCAAAGAGGTCAAAGCAGCACTATAATTGGTGGCTGCACACCAATGCAGTTTGAGAGGAGCAAAATGACAATGAGACCATTAAAGCACCCAGATCAACTGCAATGCCTTAAGCATGCCAAGGGGACATAAGAACATAACATATGCCATATGGGGCAGACCAAGTGCCCATCAAGCTTAGTATCCTGTTTCCAACAGTGACCAAACCAAGTCACAAGTATCTGTCAGGTTCCCAAAAAGGTACACAGATTCCATGCTGCTTATCCCAGGGGTAAGCAGTAGATTTCTCCGGTCCTCTTTAATAATATTTTTATGGACCTTGCCTCTAGGATCTTGTACGAAACCTTTTTTAAATGAAGCTACACTAACAGCTTTTACTACAACCTTTGGTAATGAATGGTTACACTGCATACAGGATCATTTAGAAAAAGCAAACATCAAACCTTTGGAATGACCTGCAGTAACAACAACAGAGCTGGAAAGCAGGTTAAAATGTACTGCAAAATGGAAGAGCCCTAGCCCAGATGGAGTAACCAACATTTGGCTCAAACAGTTAACGTCACTCCACCAAGACCTGGCAAACTGCAAAAATCAATTGTTCAAGCAGCTGGACTTAACACCACAATGGCTTACTACAGGAAGAACATTTTTCCTTCCAAAGGGGAACTCAAGTATCCACCCACCAATAGCTTGTCTACCTACAATCTATAAGCTGTTTACTGCAATAGATGCAGACAGAATTTATGATTATATCGAATCCAATAACATCATGGTGATAGGGAAGGGTAATAAAAGGGAAACATATAAAACCAAGGACCAGTTAATGTTGAATCAGAGCAGAGAGCTTGTAGTTTAAATTTAATAGTCACTCAGGGCCTAGCATCAGCAAAGTACTTCTAATTTCAATTTAAAACAAAGAAGTTAGCTTTCTGGTTAAATTTGGAACCCAGCAGAGAGCTTGTAGTTTAAATTTCATAATAAGTTAGAGCCTAGCAGCAGTAAAGAGCTATATCAAATCAGAATATAGCTTACCTCAGCAGCAATGGACAGGGTACTGTGTAGCAGCCCTCTTTTAATAAGTGTTATTTCCCTCCCTCCCTCCCCAACACCCCTGGGATCATCGTAGCTTTATAGGTACTTACACATCTTAAAGGACAGGAGGTGCTCTCAGGTGAAGCTTGTTACCCAAATCAGTCATACACTAAGGACCTGAGATTAATTAAGCTTCAGGTGAAGAAGGTATATTAAACGTATTAGGTACAGTTTTAATAGTATAAATATCCATAGCAACCCTTAGCAAGTAAAGAACGCAAAGATAAAAACACAAGATTAAAACTAAGATGCAGACAGCAGTCCAGCAGCGAGATGGGGGTTTTCCAGTCTTTGGCATTGAGTGTCACATGTAGTATGATTTTCTCTCAGTTGGTGAGAGGTCTTACGTGTGCACTAGGTGCAAGGAGCTCTTTGCTCTCAGGGAACGAGTCCATTCTCTAGAGGCTAGAGTAGCGGAAAACATAAGAAAAACAGACAGAGAGGTACATAGACAAAACCTACAGGGATATAGTCCAGAAGTCCCACCTTCAGTCTGGCAGCATCCCTGTTGCCATGGAGGAGAGAGGTCACGTGACAGGAGAGCATCACTCTGGTGTGGCAGGAAGTGATCCTGTAACTAGGAACTGTCCTGCAGGTGATGCAAAACCCTCTCACACCGACGAAGTTTCTCCAGGGCCATGTGCCCATGAGGGAAGGGTTAGGACAGCCGTTACAGTTGGTGATTCGATCATTAGGCATGTAGATAGCTGGGTGGCTGGTGGATGTGAGGATTGCCTGGTAACAAGCCTGCCTGGTGCGAAGGTAGCAGACCTCACGCGCCACCTAGATAAGGTCTTAGATAGTGCTGGTGAGGAGTCTGCTATCTTGGTACATGTCGGTACCAATGACATAGGAAAATGTGGTAGGGAGGTTCTGGAGGCTAAATTTAGGCTTCTAGGTAGGAAGTTGAAATCCAGAACTTCCAGGGTAGCGTTCTCCGAAATGCTTCCCGTTCCACGCGCAGGACCCAAAAGGCAGGCAGAGCTCCGGAGTCTCAATGCGTGGATGAGACAATGGTGCAGAGATGAGGGTTTTGGATTTGTTAGGAACTGGGGAACATTTTGATAAAAGGAGGGGCTCTTCCAAAGGGATGTGCTACACCTAAACCGGGATGGAACCAGGCTGCTGGCATTAACCTTTAAAAAGGAGATAGAAATAATAGGGGAAAGCCGACAGTCACCCAAGAGCGGATGGTTTGGAAGAATGTATCCTTGAAGGATACTACCAAAAGCAGAAAGGTTCCAAAAAAGAGTAAAGTAGCCCAAATGCCCTCGAGAATGGAGCAGACAGAACTTAAAGATCCCAAATTACCCATGTCTACCAATAGCCAAATTAATATGAATAAAATACAGTCTCTAAAATGCTTGTATTTATTTATTTATTTATTTACTGCACATTTATATACCGCTACTTCCAGCGATCAGCAGCGGTTTGATTCATGTTCGGGGATTGTCAATCAAGACTGGGGGGGGGTGGTATGAACAAAGAACTGGGGTCACAGCACACATGGTTAGCGTCTTAGGGGGTGACTTATACATTCTTACATCTATATATACATATTTACATAATTATACATATAGCAGTTTTGAATACTCTCTCAGTTGATGGTCATAGCTGATTGTAATGACATTGGAATAGGTGAGTTTTTAGTTCCTTCCTGAATTTGGTGATGTCCTTGGTTAAACGCAGCTCACACGGGAGGTGATTCCAGATAGTTGGTGCAGAGAATGAGAACGCTCTACGACTCGTACTTGTTTTCACTGTTCTGAAGTTGGTGGGGACTTGTAGGTTGCCCGAGTTGATAGTTCTTCTGTCCCTATCTGTAGGTTGTGTGCTGATAAGTGATGATAGGAATGATGGGGATATGTTGTTTATTAGTTTGAAGGTGGTCACTAACATCTTGTATTGTATCCTAGCTGCAATTGGGAGTCAATGTAGCTCTATCAGGATGGGGGTAATGTGTTCAGTAATGCCTGTTCCCATTATGATCCTGGCCGTCACGTTTTGGGCCATCTGAAGTATATTTAGTGATTTTTTAGGCAGACCTTGAAGGATGGCATTACAGTAGTCTAGGTGTGGCATTATGAGGGCTTGTGCTACTGACCGAAAATCACTGGGCTCAAGTATTTTCCTTAGTGGTTGTATCACTCTAAGTTTATGGAAGATGGCTTTATTCGTTTTGCGTAGGTGTGTCTACATTTTCAGGTTGCAGTCGAGTGTTACTCCGAGATATTTGATTTCCTTCTTCGTGCTATACGTGTTGTTGCAGAGAGTGATTGTGGGAGGGGGGTTGAAGTTTGGTTTGCTGGATATATACATGACTTCTGTTTTCTTATGGTTAATTGTCATGTTGTTGTTTTGTAGCCATCTTAACATCTCCTCCAGACAATTTTCGAGCGGAGTATAATGAGGGTCCTCGGTATCTAGTTGCGTGTACAACAGCATAATATCATCTGCATAGATGTGGTATTTAATATTATGCTTTTTGAAGATGTCACAGAGGGGTTGCATGTAAACGTTGAACAGTAATGCCGATAGGGCTGAACCCTGGGGTATGCCCTGTGTTTGAGAGAACGGTTCAGCTTTCTCCCCATTAAATTGTACCTGTGGCCTTCTGTTCGTTATGTAAGAGGAGAACCATTTGAGGGGGGTTCCCATTACTCCTATAGATTCCAATTTATTGAGGAGGATCCCATGGT
Source organism: Ichthyophis bannanicus (assembly GCA_033557465.1). Taxonomy (NCBI): domain Eukaryota; kingdom Metazoa; phylum Chordata; class Amphibia; order Gymnophiona; family Ichthyophiidae; genus Ichthyophis; species Ichthyophis bannanicus. The sequence continues at coordinate 369,452,738 of CM066032.1, read as the reverse complement.
GTACAGTGTCAAAGGCGGCAGAGATGTCAATGAAAATGAGTATAAACATTTTCTTTCTGTCTTCTAGGCCTTCGAGGAGATTGTTCATTAGCGCTATCAAAAGAGTCTCAACTCCATGATTTCTTCTGAACCCGTATTGCTGCGCATCTAGGGTATCACAGTCATCAAGATGTTCTTGAAGTTGTATGAGTACTGCTTTTTCAATGATCTTTGCGAGGAATGAAATGCTGGAGATGGGGCGGTATGATGTCGGATCTTCCTTATTGAGCGAGTTGTTCTTTAGTATTGGTCTTATTATCGATTGCTTCAGTTGGGCAGGCATTATTCCTTGACTTAGTGACTGGTTTATGATGTGGGATATTTGCTGGTTTATTTCTTTTTTTGCTGCTTTGATCCATGCCGTTGGACAGGGGTCGAGTGGGGAGGTGGTGGTATTTATTGAGGTTAGTATGTTTATGGATTGTTGCATATCGATGTTGTGGAAGGTACTCCATGCCTGTTTGGGCTCATCCTCTGTTCGTTGGCATGGTGTGTGTAGATAGAGGGTGGAGCTTTTGGTGGTGAGCTTGCTTTCGTAGTGGTTTGCAAGCGTTTGTGGATGTATGGGGCTACCCTGATGTTCGGGTTGGGCTGTTTTAGTTAATGATTTAACTAGTTCAAAGAGTTCACGTGGTTTGTTGATGGCTTTGCTTAGGATGTTGGTATGGTGCATCCTCTTGGCTTTGTTTACCTCTTCCTTGTATTTTGCGAGGAGGATGAGGTACACAGATTTGAGCTCGTTGGTTTTGGTAAGTCTCCACTTCCTTTCATGTTTTCTAAGGTCTCTTTTCATTTTGGTCAGCGTTATGTTGTACCAAGGTTCCGATTTGTGTTTGTTTGCGTTTGTTGTGAGTTTCTCTTTAGGGATCGCCATGGCTTGAATTCCGGAATCCCAGCTATGCATTAATTCATTGAGGTCTGTTTTTCCCAAGTCTACGTGGGATTTGATGGTCTTGATGAGACATTCCATATTTGGTTTGTTAAATCTTCTTTGTTGGGTTGCTATTCTTCTTGCCTTTGTGTCTTTAGCCACGGTAGGAAGCTTTATCCGCATATTGATTTGGTGGTGGTCTGACCAGGGTAATGGGATGATCTCAATCAGGGGCTTTTCTTTTTTTTTTTTAAACGTTTATTTTCATTTTACAACAAACAAAAGTAACAACACACCAAAAGATACAAATACACACATACAATAAGGAAAACAACCCCAATTACCCCCCACCCCTATGCTTCTTCTCTAAGTTAATAAGAGTCATCACATAAGCGCTTACACACAACAGTTATTGTACAGCAAACAAGCAGAAATGGTATTGATGATACAGGCTGATCCTGTGGCAGAAATGTATACAAAATTAAACAGTCAAATGAGAGCATTTAGCAGTTAGAACATAATCATGGAACACCTTCCTTTTAAACAAGTAGTGAAGGGCTTGAGTGGAAGAGATTGACATACAAGGTAGTTGCTCATAATTACAGTAAAAATGGACATAATTCCACCAATCATTGAGACTCAGATGGGAGCCAATTTCCAGTATTTCGTAATGAAGGAGATAGGAAATAGCTATGCCCAGGAAATGGGCCTCCTGAAGAAACACTAACTCAGAATAATCATGATTAAGAGAGCTAAGGATTGTCCTTCTTTGGAATAGACTATTGATGCCTTTTACAGTCAGTAATGATAACTTACATAAAGCCATGCAAAATAGTTAAACAATCTGAAAAAGAAACATAATAGCGCACAGAGGTACACAATGTCGCTCATAGTACCAGTAAATGACTGCAGAAACAACATGATAGGAATTAAACTAAGGAAAACCATGAAGCGCCCCATATAACAAAATAAGCACCGAAGTGCCTTAGAGAAGAAGCAAAACCCCAGAAATTACTGGCGGCCTGATGTCTGCGGGGAGAAACCCCAGAGAAGGCCTGAATTGAAACATAAATCCTACAGAGCTATACGGGCTCCGAAACTAACCAAGGATCTCATCGTGGAAAGAAAGGAGACCAATAAGGTATATATAAAGAGAAAGAAAAGTCCAGGCAGTCTCCGTTTCAGGCAGCGATCACCGCATCGGGCCATTCAAAATGGCGGACAGTTCCAGCGGATTCCATCCAAGCTGTTGGATTAGCGCATCTGGTCTGCTTCTTTGGAAGCTAGAAATGTTGCTAGCAGATCAGGATCTTCGAAGGTACGAGTTTGGTTATGGAGAGTCACTCTGAGCTTCGCTGGATATAAGATGCCGAAGTGAGCCTGTAACTGTTGAAGTCTAGGTCGAAAAGCAAGGAGTCTCTTCCGACGGTCAACTGTGGGCTTAGCCAAGTCAGGGAAGAAGGAGACTTTATGATTTTCAAACTCCAAATGACGATTCGCCCGGGCAGCATTTAGAATTTGCTCAACTTGCTGATATCTCAGTAGACGAAAAATGATGGGCCGGGGGGTCGTCCGATTGAGCGCCATGCTGGTAGGAACACGATGTGCTCGGTCAATTTCCAGATCTCTGTGAAAAGTAATCTTCAGCAAGGAGGGAAGAGTTTTGACCAGGAATTCTCTCATATCTCCTGCTTCCGCGCCCTCCGGTACACCAATGAGCCTTACATTGTTGCGACGGGCTCGATTATTGCTATCCTCTAACTCTTTTTGTAGATTCTGTATCTGACGCTCAGCCTCATCCAGTTTCACCAAGCGCACCACGTGCGAGTCGAGGACCCCCGCCATATTGTCCTGCCGTAATGAAAGACCTTCAAGTCGATCCTGAAGCACACCAAAATCTTCTCTCATGGCTCGGAGCGCTTCTCCGTTGGACTGCACCAGTTCCTTCACACCACGTATTTCCTCCAAGATCTCCTGATGCATTTCGGGGTTATCCCGAAATGGCACCATCTTTTGTGGGGAAGGCAGCTCTGTCTTGGAACGTTTTCCGTGTGAAGAAGAGGGAGATCCGAAGTCTAAGCGCGCTGGTTTATGGGCCGCCATCCCCCCCGAGGCACCCCGGTAAGTTCGGAGCAAAATATTAAGTTAATGTAGGTATTAAGTCAGGATTCTGAGTAGGCCCCTCGGGAGCTTCAGCGCAAAGCGTCTAACCCGCTGGACATCAGGCTCCGCCCCCAATCAGGGGCTTTTCAACGTTGTTGTGCTCTCCTGTAGGTGTGAAAACCATGTCTAGTGTGTTTCCCTTTTCATGGGTGGGCTCTGTTATTAGCTGTTGATACCCTAGCTGGGTCATAGCCTCCATGAAGGTGTTTGCATGTGTGGTTGTCGTTGATGTAAGGTTAAGGTCCCCTAGTATGATCTGGAATTTTTTTGGTTGCATTGAGGATATGTTTTCTAATGCTGAGGCAAGAATCTCATGTTGTGGTGAGGGGGGTCTGTATATCAAGCAGATGGATACCGCAGTGTTTTCTACCTTTAGGAGGTCTATGTTTGTGTTTGAGGACTGATATGTGCTTATGAATTGCAGGTTGTCTTTGGCTATTATGAGGATCCCTCCTCCCTTCTTGTGGGCTCGGGGACAGTTGTAAAGGTTGTATCCAGGTTTGCTGATTTGATTTAATATGGCTGCATCGGTGTCGGTGACCCATGTTTCAGTTATACATAGGATGTCCGGTTTCTCGTCTGTGATGATGTCATGGATTATGTGGGTCTTGTTCCTGATGGAGCGAGCATTGATGAGGGTGATATTACATGATTTGTGGAGCGCTTGTGTAGCCAGATTGTTAGTGGCTTGTGTCGGTGGTTGGTTGTGTGTGTGGGCCAATGTTGCTTTAGGCCTGTGGCGCCTCCGATTTCTTGTGTGACTGTTAGTGTAGGTCTTGTGATTCACTGTGAGTGTCACTATGTCTCTGTTGTGGATGTATGGTGTGAGTAGGAGAGGTTGCGGCATTTGCAAGGTGTAGAGGAGGTAGAGTGTTGTGCATAGGTGTGATTGGTATAGATTTGGACTGAATGTGTATGCATGGATTAGCGTGAGGAGGCATATCCCAATGTATAAGAGCAGAGTTTTCATTTTTATAGCTATGTATTGTAAATTTTTCAGTGCAGTTTAGCCTGCCAGCTATGTTAGTACTCCTGGTAACTATATTAGGAGCAATAGGAGGCGTAGTTATTGACAGTAAATGATGATATAGTTAGCACTAGCACGGCTAAGAGTACTCGCAGGGTAAAGTGTCAACAGTAGCGGGTATACATTTCGGTAGCAGGTGTAGGTTTCAGGGGTATGTAGCAGTTTTAGTGACAGTGTCAACGTTAGGAATAGTAGCAGTATCGACAAACAGTATGAACATTAGCAGCACTATGTAACAGTATAAACGAATAGCACTATGTGAAAGCACTATGTAACAGTATAAACAAATATCACTATGTCACAGCAGTATGTAGCAGCCCTATGTAGCAGCAGTATGTGGCAGTATAAACAAATGGCACAATAGTAGCAGAATAGGCAAACAATAGCAGCACTATAGTAGTAGCCTAATCAACCAGTATGAACATTAGCAATGCTAATGCAAATGCTAGAAGTCTAAAAAATAAGATGGGAGAGTTAGAATATACAGCACTAAATGAGAGGTTAGATATGATTGGAATATCAGAGACATGGTGGAAGGAGGACAACCAGTGGGACACAGTGATACCTGGGTACAAACTATGTCATAATGATAGAGCTGATCAAATTGGTGGAGGGGTTGCTCTCTATGTTAGAGAGGGCATTGAGTCAGAAAGGATTAAAGTTTTGCAGGATACAAAATTTTCTGTAGAATCTCTATGGATTGAAATTCCATGTAAAAAGGGGAAGGCAATGGCAGTGGGGGTGTACTATTGAATGCCTGGCCAGAATGAAAAAATGGATGATGAAATGCTCAAAGAAATCAAGGAAGATAACAAACGTTACAGCGCAGTAATAATAATGGGTGATTTCAATTACCCCGGTATCGACTGGGTCAGTGTCATGGCAGGACATGCTAGGGAGATAAAGTTCCTAGATGACATAAATGACTGCTTCTTGGAGCAGATGGTTCATGAACCGACCAGAGGGGAAGCCATATTAGACCTAGTCCTTAGTGGAACACCAGATCTAGTGCAAGAGATAAGGGTGTTGGGGCCATTTGGCAATAGTGATCATAGCATGATCACCTTTGATTTAATTAGTGGAGGAGGGATAGTAAGGAAATCCACAGTACTACATTTTAACTTTCGAAAGGGATACTATGATAAAATGAGGAAAATAGTTAAGAAAAAACTAAAAGGAGCAGTTGCAAAGCTGCATCAAGCTTGGGTGTTGTTAAAACATACTATCTTGGAAGCCCAGATCATCTGTATTCCACGCTTTAAGAAAAGTGGAAGGAAGTCCAAAAACCTGCCAGCATGGTTTAAAGGTGAGGTCAGAGAGGCTGTTGTTGTCAAAAAAGCATCTTTCAGGAAATGGAAAAAAGAGCCAAACGATGAAAACTGGAAACAGCACAAGCACTGGCAAGACAAATGCAAGGCATTGATAAGACAGGAAAGGGAGAATTTGAGAAGAAGCTTGCTGCGGAAGCAAAAACGCAAAATAAAGACTTTTTCAAGTACATTCATAGCAAAAAACCTGTGAGAGAGTCAGTTGGTCCATTAGATGATAGAGGGGTTACAGGGACACTAAGAGGCAACAAGGTGAGGAAGATGTAGGGATGCTACCCATGACTGAAGTGGTATTTAAAGGTGTGGAAGAATTGAAGGAAATATCGATGCATCGGGAAGATGTATTACAACTATTAGATAAACTGAAGAGTAGCAATTCACCTGTGCCAGATGGTATACATCCAAGGGTGTTGAAAGAACTGAAATATGAGACTGCAGACCTGCTATTAGTAATCTGCGAACTATCATTAAAATCATCTCTAATACCTGAAGATTGGAGGATCGCCAATGTAACAACAATTTTTAAAAAGGGTTCCAGGGGTGATCCGGGAAACTACAGACCGGTGAGCCTGACATCAGTACCGGGAAAAATGGTAGAAACTATCATAAGGAATAAAATTACTCAGCATGTAGATAGTCATGGCCTAATGGGAGACAGCCAACATGGCTTTAGACAAGGAAGATCTTGTCTTACTAATCTGTTGTTAAAACCCAAGAGGATTGTGGAAAATTGCAAGAGGATCTTGATAAATTGGAAGACTGGGCATCAAAATTGCATATGAAACTTAATGTGGACAAATGCAAAGTTATGCACCTAGGAAAGAACAACCCAAACTATGGTTCCACGATGCAAGGTTCCACATTAGGAACCACCACCCAGGAAAAAGATTTAGGCGTCATTGTGGATAACATATTAAAACCCTCAGCCCAGTGTGCAGCATGGCCAAGAGAGCAAATAGAATGCTAGGTATCATAAGGAAAGGAATGGAAAATAAAACAAAAGATATTATAATGCCTCTATATTGTTCCATGGTGAGACCGCACCTTCGAATATTGTGTGCAATTCTGGTCGCCGTATCTTAAAAAGGATATAGCGTTATTAGAAAAGGTTCAGAGAAGAGCCACCAAAATGGTAAAGGGGATGGAAGGATACTCCTATGAAGAAACGATAAAAAGGTTAGGGCTCTTTAACCTGGAAAAGAGACAGCTGAGGGGAGATATGATAGAAGTCTATAAATTAATGAACGGAGTGGAAAGGGTTAACGTAGATCGATTGTTTACGTTATCAGAATATAGAAAGACTAGGGGACATGCAATGAAGCTACAGGGTAAACTATTTAAGACTAATAAAATAAAATATTTTTTCACTCAACGTGTAATCAAACTCTGGAATTTCTAACCGGAGGATGTAGTAAAGGCTGTTAGTGTAGCTGGGTTTAAAAAAGGTTTGGACAAGTTCCTGGAGGAAAGGTCCATAAACCATTATTAAGAAGGGACCCAGGATATCAATGCTTGACCCAGTACAAGCATTTTGGAATCTGTGTCTTTTGGGGAAACTGCTAGGTACGTATGACCTAGATTGGCCACTGTTGGAAACAGGATACTGGGCTTGATGGACCTTGGTCTGACCCAGTATGGCATATCTTATGTTCTTATGTTCTTATGCAATGAGGCCATCATTGCCAGTGCTAAGAAAATCAGAAAGCTCAGTATATCATAGACTGATTATAAGAAAGCTTTTGACACTCTTGGATAATAAATTGCCTTAAAATGTATAAAATAAATCCTGGTTTGATAGAATATATTAAGTTCATTATGACAATGAGTCAAACCACACTTTTTTTGAAATATGAAGATGGTCAGTACATCATTCCCAACATTAAGATCCAGCGAGGAATATTTCAGGGAGATTCCCTGTGTCGCTTCTGTGTTGTGTGGCACTTAATCCAATGAATACTCTCATCAACTCTTTGGGATACAGATTTAGCCAGAATCCTAAAGACAGTAACAACCCAGAAGCAACATCCCATTTACTATTTGCAGACGATCTGAAGCTCTGCAGTTCTAATGACCAACAATTAGCAGAGCAGCTCTGTGTGGTGAAAAGCTTTTCTGATGGCATCAGGATGACTTTTGGCCTTGACAAATGTGCTAAGGCAACTTTTTTTAGAGGAAAATTGAGCAAAATGGGAAACATCTCCCTGGCTGAGGGTTGTGACATCACGGACCTTAAACAGGAAAGCATATATAAGTATCTTGGAGTAGAGGAAGTAATGACACTGAAGCAGAAATTACAGAGAGAAAAGATCAGTAAAGAATACTACAGGAGATTAAAATTGTTGTTGAAAAGTGCTTTAACATCACAGAATAAAATGCAAGCCATCAATCAGCAGGCAATTCCTATACTATGATACAGCTTTGGAATTGTTGGCTGGTCTCTTAAAGATCTTGAAAAACTGGTTATACAAACAAGAAAACTCCTCCATGCCCATGAAGTAATTTTCAAGAATCAGTGTACACAAAGACTTTATATTCTTAGAGCTGAAGGAGGGCTAGGCTTCACAGTTTTAGTTTTTCTTAACCATTTTCCTCATTTTACCATAGTCTCCTTTTTGAAAGTCAAATGCTAGTACAGTGGACTTCCTTGTTATTCTCCCTCCATTTATTCAATCAAATATGATCATGTTATGATCGCTATTGCCAAGCAGCCCCAACACTGTTACCTTTCGAACTAGATTCTGCGTTCCACTAAGAACTAGTTCTAAAATATCTTCCCCTCGAGTCAGTTTCTAAATCAACTGCTCCTTTTAAACTAGATAATAGGGGAAAGCCAACAGTCGCCCAAGAGCAGATGGTTCAGAAGAATGTATCCTTGAAGGATACTACCAAAAGCAGAGAGGTTCCAAAAAAGAGTAAAGTAGCCCAAATGCCCTCGAGTATGGAGCAGACAGAGCTTAAAGATCCCAAATTACCTATGTCTACCAATAGCCAAAATAATATGAATAAAATACAGTCTCTAAAATGCTTGTATGCAAATGCTAGAAGTCTAAAAAATAAGATGGGAGAGTTAGAATATATAGCACTAAATGAGAGGTTAGATATGATTGGAATATCAGAGACATGGTGGAAGGAGGTCAACCAGTGGGACACTGTGATACCTGGGTACAAACTATATTGTAAAGATAGAGCTGATCAAATTGGTGGAGGGGTTGCGCTCTATGTTAGAGAGGGCATTGAGTCAGAAAGGATTAAAGTTACTCAGCATGTAGATAGTCATGGCCTAATGGGAGACAGCCAACATGGCTTTAGACAAGGAAGATCTTGTCTTACTAATCTGTTATGTTTTCTTGAAGTTGTGAATAAACAGGTGGATAAAGGTGAGTCAGTTGATATAGTGTATCTGGACTTTCAGAAAGCCTTTGACAAGGTCCCTCATCAGAGACTTTTAGGCAAAACTAAAGAGTCATGTGATAGGAAGCAGTGTACTATTGTGGATCAGGAACTGGTTAAAAGATAGAAAGCAGAGGGTAGGGCTAAATGGCCAATTTTTCCAATGGAGAAAGGTGAATAGTGGTGTACCCCAGGGATCTGTGCTGGGTCTGCTGTTTTTTGACATATTCATAAATGACCTGGAAAGTGGAATAACGAGTGAGGCTATCAAATTTGCAGATGACACAAAACTATTTAAAGTTGTTAAAACCCAAGAGGATTGTGGAAAATTGCAAGAGGATCTTGATAAATTGGAAGACTGGGCATCAAAATGGCAGATGAAATTTAATGTGGACAAGTGCAAAGTTATGCACCTAGGGAAGAACAACACAAACTATCGTTACACGATGCAAGGTTCCACATTAGGAACCACCACCCAGGAAAAAGATTTAGGCGTCATTGTGGATAACATGTTAAAACCCTCGGCCCAGTGTGCAGCGGCAGCCAAGAGAGCAAATAGAATGCTAGGTATCATAAGGAAAGGAATGGAAAATAAAACAAAAGATATTATAATGCCTCTATACCGTTCCATGGTGAGACCGCACCTTGAATATTGTGTGCAATTCTGGTCGCCGTATCTTAAAAAGGATATAGCGTTATTAGAAAAGGTTCAGAGAAGAGCCACCAAAATGGTAAAGGGGATGGAAGGATACTCCTATGAAGAAAGGCTGAAAAGGTTAGAGCTCTTTAACCTGGAAAAGAGACGGCTGAGGGGAGATATGATGTAAGTCTATAAATTAATGAACGGAGTGGAACGGGTAAACATAGATCGACTGTTTACATTATCAGAATATAGAAAGACTAGGGGACATGCAATGAAGCTACAGGGTAAACTATTTAAGACTAATAAAAGAAAATATTTTTTCACTCAACGTGTAATCAAACTCTGGAATTTGTTACCGGAAGATGTAGTAAAGGCTGTTAGTGTAGCTGGGTTTAAAAAGGTTTTGGACAAGTTCCTGGAGGAAAGGTCCATAAACCATTATTAAGAAGGGACCCAGGATATCAATGCTTGACCTAGTACAAGCATTGCAGAACCTGTGTCTTTTGGGGAAACTGCTAGGTACATATGAGCTAGATGGGCCACTGTTGGAAACAGGATACTGGGCTTGATGGACCTTGGTCTGACTCAGTATGGGATATCTTATATTCTTATAGTCTTATATTGAAGCAGTCATTTATTTCATCTAGAAACTTTATCTCCCCAGCATGATCTGATGTAACACTGACCCAGTCAATACTGGGGTAATTAAAATCTCCCATTATTACTGTGTTGTAAACTTTGCAAGCTTCCCTAATTCTCTTCATTGTGGTCTGCAGGCGGTAATACGCCCCCACTGCCATTTCCTTCCCCTTTTGACATGGAATTTCTATCCATAATGATTCTACAGTGTATTTTATTTCCTACAAAATCTGTATCCTGTTTGAATCAGTGCCCTCTTTAACATATAGCACCACCCTTTCATCTATGTGATCTTCCGTATAATTGCAATATAGTTTGTAGCCTGGTATCATAGTGTCCCATTGGTTATCCTCCTTCCACCAGAACTCTGAAATGCCAATTATATCTAACCTTTCATTCAGTGCTATATATATTCTAACCCTCCAATCTTATTTTCTAAACTTCTAGAATTTGCAGAATATGCATTTCAAAGTTTCTTATTCATATTAACAATTTATCAGATGACAGGGATAATGTAGAATTTTTCAACTCGGTCTAGTTTTTACTTAAAGGCATCTGGGTTGCTTTTACCTTTATTAGAACCTCTCTATCTGGATTCTCTAACTTCCTTCTTTTGCTAATATCCTTCAAAGGTACATCATTTCAAACCATGTACTCTTGGGCGACTGCCAGCTTTCCCTCATTTTATAGTTTAAAAGCTGTTCTATCTCCTTTTAAAAGGTTAATGCCAGTAGCCTGGTTCCATCCTGGTTAAGGTGGAGCCCACCATTGTGTAAACTCCCCCCCCCCTTGCCTAGAATATTGCTCAGTCCCCAGCAAATACAAAGCCCTCTTCCTTGCACCATCATCTAATCCACTCAGTGAGACTCCAGAGCTCAACCTGCCTCTTGGTCCTGCATGTGAAATGGGAAAAATTTCTGAGAATGCTACCCTGGAAATTTTAGATTTCAATTTTCTACCTAAAAGCCTCAGTTTAGCTTCCAGAACCTCCCTCTCATACTTTCCTATGCCAATAGTACCAACATGCACTATGACAGTAGGCTCCTCTCCATCTATATGACACATGAGGTCCACTACCATTGCACCAGGCAGGCATGCTACCAAGTGATCCTCATGTCCACAAGCTACCCAGCTATCTACATGCCGAATGATTGAATTGCCAACTATAACGGTCATCCTAACCCTTCCATCATAGGCACACAGCCCTGGAGACATGTCCTTTGTTCAAGAGGGTATTAAGTCACTTGGAGGACAGGTCCTAGCTATAGGATTTCTTCCTGCCACACTAAGGTGATGCTCTCCTTCCATGTGACTTCTCTTCTTCATGGTAGCAGAAAGGCTATCAGACTGGAGATGGGACTTCTCTACTAGATTCCTATAGGTCTCACCTATATACCTCTCTGTCTGCCTCATCTGCTCCAAGTCTGCTACTCTAGCCACCAGAGATTGGATTTGTTCCCTGAGAGTAAAAAGCTCTTTGCACCTAGTGCACACATGAGACCTTTTACTAACTGGGAGACAATCATGCATGTAACATTCATTGAAAAAGACTGGATAATTCCAAACTCTCTGCTGGACTGCTGTCTGCATCATAAGATTTAAAGATTTCTTTTATCTATTTAAAGTTGTTCAGATAGGGAAATTGAACCAATATAATTATACCTAATAAGTTTACAGGACTTTTAGTTTTCACTTCAAGGTGAACTGCAAGGACATTATTAATCTACTCCCAAGGCCTAAAACGTTTTTATTAAGTTAATCAGTTAAACCTGAAAGTGAGCGAGATCACTCCCTTCCCTTTAACTGGTTTAGGAGGCTATAAATTAAGGATTGTGCTTGTGGTGGGTTGGATCTGGGTTGAAAGCTGTCTTGTAATAGTAAGCCCTAACTGTCTTTAATTTAAATTAAAGTTGTCATGTTTTAGTATGCGCTAACTGGCTTAACAAAAACACTGAATTTTTAAAATACACAGATTCTATCAGCTTTAATCCAAAGAATTCCCTTTCCTCCAAGATTTAGAGAATTTCCCAGCAGGTAAATACAAGTGTAGATTTCTTCCCAGCAATAACAGTTCCTCTTGATAGTCCTTCAAGACAGGGTGGTTCTCATGGTAACAGTAATGCTTGCCAGCATGCCTATTTCTCCTGCAGTGTTACTACCGTCACTCTCCCCTGCCTCCGGCATTCTATTTCCTACACTTCAGTTACCATCTTTTCCTTCCAGTAAGTCAGTATATTGCACTGCACAGCGATAATTCCTTTCACTCACAGATCAACAAGACCAGTTAGCATATAGGCATCCTCTTTCAAAAGGGGTTGCCACCTTTTATTCACTTGACCCTGTAAATTGTCCACCATCACCAAAATCTGCTCTGTGAATTCCTGACACTCTCAAAAACCCTCTAACTTCACCTGAAAAATATTCACTACTGGGATAAGAAGGTTTATGTTTATGTTTATTAAAACATGATATACCACCCACCCTTTGCGGAAGGCAGCAATGTAGTTTTCAGTAAAAGTCAATTAAAACTAGAAAAGAAATCCATTGATACATTAGGAAAGATATTCACATTCATACCCTAAAGAAGTAAATTAGGGTAGGTAAGAGAGGAGGATAATAATACTGAAAACATCTAGTGGTGTCAGGTAATAGGGAGGTCAAAAGACTTATGAAATAGGAATGTTTTGAGCTGAGATTTGAATTTAATGTGTGATGGTTCAAGACAGTGGTCAGGGGGAAAATTATTCCAGAGACTGGGACCAAGGAAATAGAAGGTGGAGTGTGAGTAGATTCAAGTTTGGCTTGAGAGGCAGAGGGAAGGTGGAGATGATTGGAATGGAAAGAATGGAGTGCATGGTGTGAGATGTTAAAGAGGAAAGGTAATACAAGATGTCTGTATGTAGAGTTTTGTGAACCGAGATGGGAAGTTTGTAATTCATATGGTAACATATGGAAGCCATTGGAAGTGGATCAACAGCAGGGTGACGTGGTTGAACCAAGAAGCATGAGCTAACAGTCTTACAGTTGTGTTTTGGATAAGTTGTAGCTGTTATAGTTCATAGTTGGGGAGGCTGGCGAAAATGACGTTACAGTAATCCAAATATACGAGTACTATAACAAAAGATAGAAGAAGGGTAGTTAGCGACAAAGAGGAGAGAAATGGGCAAACGGCCCTAACATGGTGAAGAGAAAGAAAAGAGTTACATACAACAGAGCTAATGTGGTCACAGAATGCTAATGACAAATAGAGAATAACACTGAGATACCAGAAGGTGGACACTAGTGGGATAGAGACAACAGAGAGCAAGGAAGACAGTGATGGTGACATTGTAGAGCCTGTCAGCCAGATCACAGAGGCCTTCCTAGAGTTAAATATGAGATGATTTGCTTTCAGCCAACAAGCTACTTGGGCGAGGCAATTGTTGAGGGGTGTGAGATCAGGGGAAAGAGGGTTTGTGTGCAGGAATAGTAGAATAACATTGCCAGGATCACAAGTTGCTAGATAAGGAAAGTAAGGAGTGAAAGGAAGATGTAAAATAGGAGAGAGACCAAAACTGAGCCCTAGATTACACCACAGCTTGAGGGGATTGGAGGTAGAGGCAGACAAATCAGACATAACAGAAAAAGAGAGACCAGATAGAAAGTTGAATCAGTGAAGGACAGGACTACATAGGTCAATATCATGTAAGCATAAATGCAGAATTATATGGTAGCCCTTGTGGAACTCAGTTTCTCTGTGGAATCCTTAAAGGGTTTTAGCACTTCTAGCAGCTGCGTGTTATTTGTTCAGTCCTGTAATGCTGGGGGATTTCAATGCCAATAAGATCTAATGCAGTACTACCCATTGCTCCACTAACAGCTCCAGCATTTAATAAGTGAAATTCCACATGATGCCAGCACCCTACATGAGCTGATGCACAGGCGCCCCCGTTGCTTCCTGCTTCTCACTCAGCACATGCCTAACCTTCACACTCCAGTAAAAATACCCAGCTATTTCTGGGCACTTCTCAATCAGCTGCCTCAGGATACAGTGTCATTTCTCTTGCTCCCCAGACCTAGGGAATCTCTGAAAATTGGGTACAGCAAGTGTGCAAAGCATCTGATCATATGAAAACCTTCACTTCCTTAACCATGTTTATCCCGCCTTCTTTTACAAAGAAACCTGGAAGCACGGTGATCTATTGTCTCCTATATGCCAGCTATATACCATTGCTCTTATTTCTGTGAAGATATGGGTCCCAATATGGCTGTCATCTATTACATAGAAACATAGAAATATGATGACAGAAAAAGACCACATGGCCTATCTAGTCTGTCCTTCCATATTGCCTGGCTGTACAGCACAGTCCACCAGTGCAGTATTCCTGTTGCTCCCTTGTCAGACCTACAACCTGTTCCTGCCTCCTCTAGCTGCCAGCAGTGACAATAGTGTGCTGTCAGATAGAGGCAAGCATCTGCAGCATAGACACATAGACAAGGGTGGGCCTGGGTAGACCATGGCCCACCCAGTCTATGGCATCAGAACAGGCAAATGATATAACTGGAGGCAGTGTCAACATTTTCGCTGCTTGTGCTGACTCATGCTAATTTTAGGCTCCACCAAAAAACATTCCTGGCTGGTGTAACATTCTGACTAGTCCAGATGTCATTGGTGAAATGCATGCTACTACAGGCCTATGCACTTGCCAGCTCTGCTAACAGCTGGTGATGCAGCTAATTACATAGACTGGGGATCTCTTGCCTACAAAAGTCATCCTGTAGGATACTTGATATTTTGGATCTAAGAGATGCAACATACTCATACCCAAACTTCTCAATCATTTTCAGGAGATGATCATCCCGCTCATTTTCCCAATTCATTGTGTCAGATCCTAAACATTGCCTGCTGCCTGCCCTGTGAAAGTGCAGACAAACACTACCCCATCTCTTCTATGCTTTGATGTGTTTCAGGCCTTCTGCCAAATGCCTTTCCCACCACTGCTATTTCCAATCTTGGATGGAGTCCCCAGCCTTAAATTGGATCTGGAAAGAGTGCTGTTTTAGTAAATGATGCTGCATGCCACTGTTCCTGAGATAGCCCATTAATTTCCCTCTACTAATGCATTTCCTACAGTAATTGCCTTCTGCATACTGTGTCCTCAAGCACTTTAAAATGCCTCTGCATCTTCTGAGGTTTTAAGAGACTTCCTATTTATTTCCTTGTGGGGGGAGGGGGAGGGGAGGATGTGTCTGTTGGTCTAGACCTGTGGTTGAGGAAGAGGAAAGGATGAAAGGCTAGCAGCATCTTGTCCGCTCTCTATTGTCCCCTGTGTCTATACAGTACTCTGCACCTTGGCACGGCCAGTATTGCTTTCTTGTACATCCTTATCAGTTAGCTCACTAGCAACAATTTCTTCAGCCAGTAAACTTTCAATATTTGTTTATTCAGATGCAGCTTCCACCCATATACAGTGGTGTACAAAAGTCTGGAATCACTTGTAAATTTGACGTTTTTTCAACTTCGTGACCTTATAACTTATTTATTTATTTATATTTCTTATATACCGCACTATTTGCAATCAGCGCGGTTCACATGGAACAGAAACATCCGACAACTTAAATATGTCTGGTCATTACATTAAACAGGAAATGCAACTTGGAAAAAGGGTACACTATATACATATGAGGTGTATATACACTATAAACATATGACTGCTGGGTATATATATGTATATACACTATATACATATGACTGCTGGTGTATATACACTATATACATATGACTGCTGGGTGCTAGACACCATTCACCATATCTTAATTTCTTTTTCCTCCCAGTGGCTTTTTCTGTGTATCTCATGATAAGTGATAGATTTGGCTATTAGGGCAAACTTTAATATTGGTTTGGCCCTTATTTTCTGAGTTTGTTCCCCATAGTTGTCCTGTTGATAGATTTTCTGTGAAAATTGCATAATGTACATCGTTGGCCAATGATACAATATTGTAAGTATGCTTTAAAATATTATGGACGCACGCCAGGGTTCCTTCAAATTAATATATGTGGCCTTGAAAAAGGCCGTTTTTGTGTGTCAGTGATGGCTCAGTATTTGATGGTATCAAGGGGAGGAGCGTCGCTCTTGCAGATCAAGGGAGGAACAAACGGAGCAAGAGACGTCTCTTGCTCCGTTTGTTCCTCCTCAGTATTTGATGGGCCACCCTTTGTTCTTGATCACCTGACTGTACCTTGTCGGCATTGAATGAACCAGTCTGACAAGGTGATCGTTGGTGACAATGCGGTTCCAAGCCGCAATGAGTGACTCAAACAGCTCCCGCTTTGATGTCAGAAGCCTCTTGGATATTTCCAAGGCCACCTTGTGCCACAGGTTCTCGATTGGATTCAGATCTGGAGACTGGGCAGGACAGTTCATTGACTTGATGTTGTTCTGCTGCTTCCAGCTGATCACCTATCTGGAGCGATGGCAGGGTGAATTGTCTTCTTGGAACAGGAACTGGCCAGGAAACAGCTGCTGTGCTGATGGCACCATGCACCTTTGCAGTATGGTTATGTACTGTTCCCCGTTGGCCATTCCATCAATGATGTGAAGACGTCCAACGCCACTGGCAGCCATGCAGCCCCAGACCATGACCTTCAAAGGATGCTTCACAGTGAGGTTAAAACCCTCAGACTTGAATTCCTCTCCAGAAAATCTCCTCACATAGGTGTGAGCCTGGTTACCAAACAGGCAGAAGGTGCTTTCATCGCCGAATAGCACCATTTCCCACATTTCAGTCGACCAGGTTGGATGCTTTCTCGCCCACATGATCCGGTTGCGCCTTTGTATGTCAGTCATCAGTGGCTTATTCCGTGCTTTGCAGCCCCAGAGCCCAAACTGCAGGCACCGGTGATGAACTGTTGATGAGCTGACACTGACCTCACTCTTGTCTGACCACTCTCGAAGTAGCTGAGGAGAGGTCAACTTGTGATTAGTCAGTGAAATGTGTCGTAGTGTGCGGTCCTGGTGTGATGTTGATGCACATGGACAACCTGAACGAGGCTTGTCCACCACTGAACCCATTTCTTTCTTCTTCTGTACAATCTTAACAACAGCGCTCTGACTGCAGCCAACTTTCCTGGCTCTCTCATAAAGGACACACGAACACACTCCTCCAACATCAGGGTCCGAGTAATCTTTATGGTCGATCCAGAAAGCGTATGAAATTCAAAAAATCCGTGTGTTTTTATAGCTGCACTGTTGGCTAGATATCTGCATTGTGATTAGTTAGTGAAACCAGCCTCCTGATTGGTCAGAAATAACGAGAGGTCATGGTCCTCTCGATCCAGTTTTGATGCAGGATCCACAAAAATCGCAGTAACTATCTCCCAGTGTCTGTAAAGTATTTAAACTGGAATCAAGGAATGCAAAAAAATCAACTCTAATAGCCAAATATATCCCTTTTAGCGTGGTAGAAAGATGAATATGCTGGGCTAATGCAAAATAAAAAAAAAAAGCGTTAGAAAGTACAAAAAACGCAAAACTCACAAGTGATTCCAGACTTTTGCACACCACTGTAGATTCCTCTGATTCTGTATTTGTGAAGATCATATCCACACACTTTTCAGCAGGGAATATAGTCGGCCTAATGCTATGCTCAGTTGCCTTCACCTGCAGCTTCTCTCATATCCCCCCAACCTACATTATGTAAACCTCCCTTTGCGCTTCTGTGGAGATGACAATGGACACCTACGCTTTCCCTGTTGCACTGGAAGGTGCAGCTTTTTCTCCTCTCCTTGTATAGATATTGGGCATGATATTCAGAGATGGCTAGCAACTGGCGCTGAATATTAAATGTCAATATTTGATGCCAGGGTCATCTGTGGCCTGGCATTGAATATCCGGGGTCACCACACAGCTGCAGGCACCACAGAATATAACCAGGCAGCAGCAATATTGAGCCATGGGTAAAGATAGGCCAGTTTTTTCTGCGCCTATCTTTACCGTGTGTTGCTAACTGGGCAGCAATGCAATATCACCATTACTGCCTCCACTCCACCCCAGAATGCCCACAACATGCCCCGATGCTACAGGGTTAGCATTGGGGCATAGATTTATTTATTTGGCCAGTTTTGTATACCACCTTTTCCTTCAATCAAAGTGGTAGGGATGTAACAAGGGGTGAACATTTAACAGAGGTGTCAAGACATACATAAATTCTGGGGGGTGTGCCCCAGACCTGAAGTGGTGGCTGAGTCGGCAAGGCTGCGATGGGTTGGGAGTTAAGGTCTTTGTCCAAATGAGACCCAGAATAGGTGGGTTTTGAGGGATTTTCGGAAGTTCTTGAGTTCCCTTTGTGCTCTTAGTTCCTCAAGGTTAGTTCCTCAAGGAGGGAGTTCCATAGGTCTGGCGCCGAGAGTGAGAAGGATCTTCTGGAGGTTGATTGCTTTGTTTTGTGGTATCCGGCTGGGGTGAGGAGTCTATTGCTGCCTTGAGTTCATCTGGGTCTGCTGCTAGTGTCTCTGGTTAATAGGCTTTGTAGAATTTCTGCCGAGCATTGATTTATGGTCTTGAAGATGATTAGTGTTGTTTTGAATTTTGCCCATGCCATTATGGGTAACCAGTGCAGCTGTTGTAGTATTGATGTTATGTGCTCGTATTTGGGTGTGCCTGTGATTATGCATGCTGCGGTGTTTTGGACCAGTTGTAGTGGGTGCATCGCGTGTTTGTCATTAACCATGGATATCCACTGAATATCCCTCTAAGTGGCATTTACACAGTTTACAGGTCTGCAAACCATGTAATGCCTTTGAATATCGGGCCCATCTTTCTTTAGCTTTGTTGGCCCACTAGAGGCGCCATAAGTATACACCAAGAATGACCTGTCTCTTTCTGCATACTTCTGCCAGTGCTCTTCTTACTTTTCTCCTTCTTTCCTTCTACGATCATTTAATTTTCCAAAGTACTCTTACCAAGCATTATGATATGCTCAGACTGGATTCCCAGCTCTCAAGGTCATTGTCTGCCTGTCTTTCAGTGCTCTTCATCAACCACCAGGTTTGCTCCAAAGAGTGACATTTAAGGCCAAAAAGTGGCATTTTGAAAATGGTGTGTCTGGGGTATAAACCTATAAAGATTTAATTGTATAGTATTGCTTTGAAAAAGAAAAAGAAAACATAAAATTATACTTGCTTTACTTTGGTGCCTTGAAAAGGATATAGAAAACGTGGAGGCAATAAGAGACAATTTTCAAATTTACAATGGCTAAAAGTAATTGTGGATGCAGGGAAAATTTGGAATTTATGAAACCTACACAGATCGAAATCATGGACAACTTTAACCTACTTGGATCAACTATCAATAAAGAAGCAACAAGCAGTCAAGAAATCTGACGACACATTGCTCTTGGCAGAATGGCTATGAAAGACCTAGACAAGATTCTCAAGAGCAGAGATGTCTCTCTCCATACAAAGATTCCACTTGTTCAAGCCATGGTATTTTCAATAACATCATATGGATGCGAAAGCTGGACAGTAAAAAAGATAGGAAGAAAATTGATGCCTTTGAATTATGGTGCTGGTGGCGAATACTGCGTATACCATGGAGTGCCCGAAGAACAAAAACAGTCAGTACTAGAGGAGATCAAACCTAAGCTTTCTTTGGAAGCTCAGATGACAAAACTTTGACTTTCATACTTTGGACACATCATGCAAAGAGATCATTAGAGAAAGAAATAATGCTTGGCAAGATAGGTCAACGCAAAAGGTCAGCAATGAGATGGATCAATACAATAACAGCAGCTATGCGTACTAGTCTGTCAACAATGAGCCGCCTGACTGAAGACCAAACAGAATTTAGGACAACTACCAGAAGGTCGCCATGAGTCGACACCAACTCGACGGCACTTAACAACAACAACAACACAGATCTAGGCAGAAAATCAGCACAACAAAATAAGCCAGATCATAAACTTTACGAATTAAAGGAACCTCAAAAAGCAGGAGTCATAAATGAGCCAACAGGCCCTCCAGTTTAACAGCCCTTAGGATCACCACTACAGTAAAAAACAAAGTATCAAATGCGACAGTGAATGTCAAAAGACAAATTTTAACAATATCCAACAAAATATTGTGTTTTGATAAGTGAAATAAAGCACTTATCTGCATCAGGGAAAGGCATCTCAAGAAGAGCTCCCAAGCGGTACTGCTCAAGAAGAGCTCCCAGCACAAATTTGAGTAGTGAAGAGATTCCCAGATTATATCAGGATGACTTTTGGCCTGGACAAATGCATCAACGTCTTTCATGGAAATCTAAGGAAAAATGTTTCTCTGACAAAAGACTTAAATATATGAAAGATTGAACAGGAGAGCATATATAAGTGTAGAAGAAGATGCTTCAATCCACACTTGAGTGATATCATCAGCAAAGAATACTAAAGAAGACTGAAGCAGATACTGAAAAATGCTACAGTATAATAGTAATATTTTATTCAATGCTATCCATCAATTCAGTGGAAAAATAATCTAGTGGTTAAAGTAACTACCTAGTACCCAGAAATTGAAGGGTTCATATTCTCACTGGTGCTCCTTGTAACCTTGGGCAAGTCACCTTACCCTCCATTGCCTCAGAAGAAAAGATCTGGCAATCTACTTCTGGTGATACATTGCCAAGAAAACCTGGGTTGCTAGGAGTCATCACTGACTTGACAGCCATAAAAAAAATAACAACAGTCAACTTTCAGTCTTTATGATCTCATAGAGTTTTGTAATGATAGACTGACCCAGGGCCTGCCCCAAAGTTGGTTCAAAGTGTTCATGCCCCAGCAAATCTTAAACTTTACATCCCTCCCTTGCTGTCAAAATCTATTGTTTAGCTTTGAATGCCCTGTTCTTTGCTACCCCCAGAGGTTTCCACCCTAGGTGACTGCCTACTTTGCCTAATGGTTTGGCCAACCTTGAACTGACCTCATAAAGACCTAGAAAAATTGAATGCAAGAAAACTCTTCCATGACCACCATGGAATCTGTATGTTGATTTTGTACATTCCATGAACCAAGGAAGGAATGGTTCTTATAGAAATAGAAAAGGAGTTATTTTCGAAACCTTAGTCGTGTTTTAAATGTGGAAGTGGTGGCAGAAAAATGTGTAAGGAAAGGCTGTAATTTGCACATCGTTCTTAAACATTTTTCCAGGAAATGTTCTGGGCGTATTTTGGGGTGTGGCCTGGGTGGGACAAAAATCTGCACATGCACTCCCCATTTCTTATAGGAGATGTATGTGTAATGCCAAAATTGTCCATTTCTGGATTTATACCTGCTCGTTGACACAAATATGTATTTCAAAAATGTTCCTTTTTACCATCCTTTATGAAGGGATTAAGAGATAGATCCCTCTTAATCCTCCAAATTGAAAAAAGTTGAAGATATTGAGTCCTCTGTAGTTAATTACTGGCATCTGCATATCTAGACTTCCATGTAAGTGCCACCATTTACACTTGCACGTTGTGAAATAGTGACATTAATCTGTACAAGTTGCCGGAGGGGCAGCGCTATCCCACAGATGATCTAGATAGCATTATCTGGATGCGCATTGCTGCTGCCGTCCCTATCTGGGACATGTGATGGCAGCAATGTCATTTCACTGACAAAGCAATGCTTATCTGATTTCTCCAGCACTACATTGCTGTTCCTTTTCTCTATGATCGCCGCTTCTGCCCCCTCTGCTGCAGGAAGTCTGTGTTGGAGGAGGAAGTGGCAGATCATAAAGAGAATGAATATTGAAGTAGTGTCAGAGAGCTCAGGTAAGCACTGCATTGCCATTGAAATGACATTCATGTCATTGCAGGCCCGGAGAGGGGAGACAGCAGCAATGGCAACAAGGGGGGGGGGGGGGTAGAAGCAGAGGAGGCAACAGGATTGAAAGTCTACCAAGGGGGCCTTATATCTTTGTACTGGCCCTGGACATTAGTTACTAATTAATGTTTTTCAAAGAAGTGACTCAGAAAATAAAGGACAATCCAAGGTTGAAGAAGCCTGGCTATGTGTGAGTCCTTTTTTCAGATGTCAGGTGACACCACGAGAAACAAGTGATTATATGTGTGGGTATGTGTGTGTATGAGAGTGAGGTCTTATGTGTATAATATATACTGCAAGAACAATTGACAGATTTTTATTGTCAGATCCCTAATTAGAAAGCTGTGCGTATAATTCACTAGGCAATGACTTTTCTAATGATAAATCAAGTTTAGTTTTTTCCACTATAATAAAAATGCAATATACTCTGTAGTAAATAAATAAAGAACAATTTTTGAAACTATCCATACTGGTGGAAAAATATATGTATATTCCACCTGCTGCTTTGTACCAGTTCTCAAGCAAATGTACAAAGATAATTTCATTTTGAAAACTGGATTTAGCTCATACCTTTCAGTAGTAGTTCAAGGCATGCAGCTCTAACCAACCAAGGTCCATCAAGCCAAGCATTCTGTTTCCAACAGTGGCCAATCTAAGTCATAAGTATCTAGCAGTTTCCCCAGAAGACACAGGTTCCAAACTTGGAAGAGGTTGCAAATGTCCCTGAAGTTTCTGAAATCAAGCAGAGACATCTAAGAGAGGAGACACTGCACCACCCCAAACATGTGTCTGCTATGTCTCCTGCCTACTTGGACGTCCCCACACAGGAGATGTCTTTAAAAGCTGTCTGTGAAATGGCTCCACGGATGTGCATGCAAACATCCAAATCATGACTAAGGTTTTTAAAATGATCCCTATGTGTGCACTTACCCCCAAAGCTAAATTTGCTCCCCACAGAAACCTCTCAGTGCATCAGGTCAGCAGGTTGTGTGGAGGTACAGCCAAAAAGAGGGCAAGTAATGTTTAAACAAGTGATACATACAGGTGAAATGATTTTCACCAGTAGAAATCAATTTCAAAATTGTGCCCCCCCATGTACAAATGTATTTTTAGCAATGATCTACCTGTGTGTTTTAATTGACTTAGTAGTTTAAAAGGATTCATAATTATTCATGGCACAATTCATTATCTATGATCATGAGATTCCTTTTCAAAAGAAATCCAGAGAGAAGACCCCAAAGTAGGGCTATAAAGAGCCACACACAGCTCCTAATTCTCAGGTTGGGTATCTCCCTATTACTTACAACTTTTGACACAGCAGGGGATATGACTACTTGAAAAGGTCTTGAAAAGGTTATCCTACATTAACCTAAGTAAAGCTCTTTTACACTTATTAGGTTCTAATTGGCCTGTTTTCCACCTCCTGTTCATGGAGTCAATTTTAATCTAGCATAAGCCCTGAGTTCATGTTTTATATTTGTCCTCCTATTATTTTCCCTATAATTTTCTGCTCATTTCATCTCAGTACATTTCCCTACTTTCATTATATTTGCTCTAAAACCTGCTGTTCCTTGCCTGAAAGCAGCTTGGTCATGCTTTTTGAAAGGTATTGCATTTGATCTGCTCTGTTATTATTACAAAGTCTCCAGCTGATGTTGCTACCTTTCAAATGCAGTTTGCATATGATCTTAAGAGCGAACTTGAGATATGAGTGCCTATTAAAGAACTTCTGAAATGTTAAAGACTTCTCTTTCATTTATTCCTTTTTTATGATGCAATCCTGGGATCACAATGTAGCATTGAACTGAGATCAACCTAGGTCCATTGTGTCCCATGCTACATGTGTAGTCTTATCAATGAAGAAATGAATTCATGGGTCTTATTTCGAAAAGAAAAATAGTTTAACTACATAGGCAACCATAAGATTTACCCACTGCAGGGCAGAGAAACAGCACTGGCAAGAAGAATTATATGAAGCTTCCTGGATGTGAAAGCTTTTTTTCTATTTGCCTTTCCCAAGGAAGAGCACTGTTCTGACCTTATATGATTTCCAAGCTGCTCGAAGTCTAGCACCACTTATTTCCCACACTCATGCTGAAATCATTAGGGCTGCTATCTAAAGGTGGACCACCACTTAAAGGATGAACAAAAAATGGATTGTTCACTGGCATTTATGCTGCAGAGCCACAGACCACAGCTGAGGCTCAGGAAGAGGAGGAGGCATAGGACCTAGTCTCACTGATGAAGGCTGAATTGTCCAGTTCCATTTTGGCAGGGAAGCCATTCTCCAACTCTTCTAGTAATAGAGCCTCAGCTCAAGTTCATCACACAACAGGGAAAACCCATGCCAGTGCACCCGGAGGTCACCACATCTTTTCCCATTTTAGACAACGGTACCTTCCAGTCCACTCTGGTGGCCACTGCTGTCATCAGTCAGTCAGATACCTCATTATGCATTGCTCAATTTCTGAGGGCTTTTCTCATCCACTCTGCTGAATATATTGCCTTCCCTCAAAGTGTGCTGCTCAAGCAGCAAACAATGACTGAGTTCTATGAAATGGCTCATTTCCCATCAGTGTTGGGAGCAATTGATTGCACTCACATATCCATCAGCTGACCTTGATAGAGTGAAACTAGCTATTTTAACAAAACGGCCTTTCACTTACTCAACATGCATGTGTTCTACAATGCCCAAAGTCTCATCATGAATATCTTCCCATACTTGCTAGAATCCTGTCATGATGCCTACATTTTAACTCATTAACGAATGACAAATGACCAGACATCAGGGAATAGCTTCTAGGTGAACATTGACCTCACAAACACATACTACAGTTATTCACTGGTCTGGTATGCAGACATAAGCCTCTCACTCAACTCCTACAATGCATGCCAAAATACTAGGGAAATCCTTGCCCATCAAAGCTGCCTTCCTGTTCCACACTGCCTGACTGTCTTGCTTCTCTTGTTCTTTTCCCACCCAAGTGATAAAGGCTATCCTCAAAGAAGCTGGCTGATGATCACCATCATAGGACCCCAGAGTAAGGCTGAAGAAAGGCCAAGGGTTTGAATCTCACTAGAAGACAGCAACCTTGGGCCAGAAGGACTGGGGTTTCTAGTCCCACAGGTACTCCTTGTGGCCTTAGGCAAACCACTTAACTCTCCATTGTCTCAGGTATAAAAAACATAGATTGTGAGCCCTTTGGAGACAAAGGAAAAATATATACAGTATCTGAAGTAACACTGCTTTGACTGGTAGAAATGTGGTATATAAGCCTAGTTAAATAAATAAATAAATAAAATAAATCCTATAAAGGACCCATTGCTTGCTAAAAAATATGCTTTAGATGTCTGAAAAGATCTTGGGGAGGATCTCCTATACAGTCCCCACCCCCAAGGTATATCAAATATTTATTGGATGCTGCATGATCCATAATTTTACTGTCACCTGCAAGCTACTTCCTCCAGGGGGTGGGGGGGGGGTGCCACTGCTGACAGAAACAGATTATGGCTACTACTACTACTACTACTACTACTGATCATTTGTATAGCACTACAAGGTGTAAGTGGATCTGTATAGACACATGTAAAGATGGTCCCTTCTCATTAAAGCTTACATCTAGTCAAGACACACAACACAACAGTTGAGGACAAGGATACAGCTAGAAGAATGGTAAGAAAACACATAAGAAATTAAGCAGATCAGGATCCAAAAGCAGCATTGAAGAGTTGAGTTTTCAACCTGGATTTGCAAAGGACCAGAGATGAAGCCTGACATACAGACTCAGGTAGACTGTTCCAGGCCTAAGGAGCAGCAAGGTAGAAGGATCAAGGTCTGGAATCGGCAGTAGAAGAGAAGGCACAGATAGAAGTGATCTGCAAGAAGATTGGAGTACCTGAGGAGGGGATGTAGGGAGAGATAAGAGAAGAGAGGTAGTGAGGAGCAGCAAGATTAGTGCACTTATAGGTCAGTAGGCAATTCTTAGGAGCAGGGCCTGACTGCATGAAATGACCCCATTCACAGAATTTTACATGATGAAGTACATATTTACTTACAATAAACATAGAAACTATTATAGTTTTGGTGGTCACTCACATCTTGGGTTTACAGCCTTGTGCTTTCTTCTCCTGGCACATCTATTAATCCAGGATACTGATCTGTTGGATTAGGTGTCACTGGCTTCTGAAGGAGCCAGTGACTCCTCATCCAGCAAATGAACATGCCATGCAGCCTTGAAAACATCTTGAAAGCCAATGGGAAGGGGTGGCACAGTTACCTCTCAAGTACTGGTGGTCCCAGAGCAGGAGAGCCTACAGAAGCTCCAGACAGGTGAGATTGCTGGGGTGGAGAGGAAGGTACAGCTGCTGTTCACTGTGGTTGCAGAGATTTCAAGGTGCAGAGGTACAGAGAATGCAAAAAGAGGAGATGGCACTAAAGAGGTGCCACTTGAAAGCTATTGATGCATTTCTTTCTTCTGGTCTTTGATCTCCTTCTACAGGACTCACCTCCTGTGAATGGGTCTGCATGCCCTGGACAAACATTTGTGTCAGCTCAAGTTGCCATTCCTAAAGGGCAAGTTTACACTTACATTAGGCTAACAGCACACATAGAACAGCTGGTTAGTGCTCCATACAGTCAGGCCCTCGGCAATCTTCATTACCCGCATGAAAGAAAGGCCTAGCAATCTACTTAAAGAGAAATGATGAACAAACAAACCTCTTCCAAAGATGGGAAAGCTGTAAAACTAGAGGGAATAACATGAAGCTGCAAGGTGGTAAATTGAAAGGCAATGTCAGGAAATATTTTTTCACTGAAAGGGTGGTGGATGCTTGGAATGCCCTCCCGATAGAAGTGGTGGGGGCAAACACGGTGACGGAATTCAAAACAGCATGGGACAAACACAGTGGATCCCTTTACAGCAACAGGATAAAAACAAAATAAACGGTACCATCTAACTTCTGAACCATCTAACGTCTCAAATAGGCGTGTCCTACATGGAGTGGTGGGTTCACCCCTAAACAAAGACATGGGGAGGGGTGGCCTGCACAGAGAGACAGGTGCACCTACTCTTGCCATCTTGCTGGGCAGACTAGATGGACCATGCTGGTCTTTATCTGCCATCATTTACTATGTTACTCTGTTACTTCTGTATCTTGCCACAAAAACCCAATGGGTAGTCACAACAAAACAAGCTGTGATATATTGTGATATATTGCTGGCAGATGAGACCCCCAGGTCAAAAGGCACTCAATAGGCTACTGGGGAAGAGCTGAAGACTTTTCAGATTAAAGCCAGCATTTATGATCTGGTTGGAATAAAACTCTCATGATGTTTGACTGCTAATGAAGCTGCTCATGAATTGAGAGTCAGAAACTGCAAAGATGTCTTACATATTGGAACTTAAAACATTCAAAGCACGAACCAAGGGACATTGGAGGTAGTCACAAATGAAATGGAACATGTACAACTCGATCTGTTGAGTGTCCACAAACTGAAATGGACTGGCCTCAGGCACTTTGAATATGATGATCACAAGGTATACAATGCCAGAACTGAAAGACAAAGAAGAAATTGTGTTGAATTTATAATTAAGATGAAACTTGCAAGAACTGTAATGAAATACAATGCAATGAGTGAACACTTAATATTGATTTGTCTTTGAGGAATGCCCATCAGCACAACTATAATTTAGGTATATGCACCAACAACAACTGCAGAAGAGGAAGAAGTTCATCATCTCTATGAACAAGTACAAGGTGAAACTGACAAAACATTCAAGCAAGATATCCTGATAGTCATGAGTGATTGGAAAACAAATGTTGGCAGCAAAGAAGGCAATGTGGTTGGAAAATATGGACTTGGCAACAGAAATGAAGCTGGAGAAAGACTAATAGAATTCAAAAGACCAATAATCTATTAATTTCAAATACCTTCTTCCAGGAACACAAGCAATAACTGTACACATGGACTTCACACCAAATCCTTGTTTCGGTTCAAAGATCAGAATGAATTTAGGTGAATCAATCACTTGGTTGCCAGTTCAAGCTGTTCCAGCACAGGTTAATACAGTATAATAAACCAATACCCTTCATCAGTCTGAGTATGTGCTTCAGTGTGCTGCTACCATCTTAAAATGCATGATACATCCAGAGGTTTAAAAATTATGTGCTTAAGAAATGTGCTGATGAGAAGAAAGAGCAATCAACAACCTTGTCAAATTATTATGCCAATTCTGCTCTTTCATATTTAAATTCTTAAAAGAAAATGATGCTTATTCAGTTTTCCTATCGCTGATATTTTTTACAGAACAAAAACTCTCATCTTAAATGTAAAAGAAAAAGTTTCTAAAAGGCCTTGATTTAAGCTGTAACAGACTGATATTCAGAGACACTTATCCGGAAAGCTCACTGATATCCGGATAAGTGCTACTGTATGGACCTATCTGGGTATTTTCAGCATACTACCAGGAGAGGACCACTGAAAATGTGACTGAAAGCCGTAATGCTATCTGTATAGTGCTGAGGCAAAGCACGAGCAGGGCAATCACGACACTTATCTGGAAAGCAATGATAATCAATTTGTTATCTGACAGGGAAAAGGCTGT
Source organism: Ichthyophis bannanicus (assembly GCA_033557465.1). NCBI lineage: Eukaryota > Metazoa > Chordata > Amphibia > Gymnophiona > Ichthyophiidae > Ichthyophis > Ichthyophis bannanicus. Next base: position 369,424,213 of record CM066032.1, on the reverse strand, counting down.
CCCAAGTTATCTGGATAACTTATCTGAATAATGGACTGAATATCGCTGCCATCCTGATTGAATTAATCTAATATTGATCACTGCTCATTATTCAGATAGTGCTGCTGAGTAGCCAGATATTTTTTAGCCATGGCTGCTGGCCCCTGTATTGCGGAAGGGGGTAGTCTGCAGTGGAGGGTAAAATGAATACGTCACTTCCTCTTATACTATTGGGGGTTTAAGGGAGTTGGGGAGGGACTGGGAAGGAATGTGAGGATCGTGGGGGGGGGGGGGGGATGGAAGATGTAAAGGTTGTGCATAAAATGTTATGCTGGTGTGCTTAAGGGTCCCCCTCCCCCTACTCGCAGCTTGTTTTGTTTTGGTTTGTGATCTAATAAACAAAGTTGAATATAAAAGGTGCAGGACATGCTCCTTGCCATGCATGTGAGTTGTGTCAATCTACCGACGTAATGAAGGAATGGACCAATTCCATCACTGTAAAAATTATACTTTAAAATATACATCTTCTTGTATAACTATATTCACCAAATATGTAATTATGGATCCATGCAAACATTGTATGTGGGGCAAATGACAAGGAAAGTAAAAGCTTGATTTATTTATCATAAATTTCAAATGAATATGCAGGAGATGATGGCCCCTTGAGTACAACATTGCATGAAAGAGCATCATAGGTGGCAAGACAATGATATCATGATGTTGATACACATCGGTCTATACAGACTAGCTTCAGGAATATTTAAATGAGGAGCAGTACTCTTATTCTCCCTCTCCCCAAAGGTCCCCCAACCAAAAAGCAAAGAGACAACTTCCCTGAAAGGCCCACATCATGTGACCACCACCCCCCCCCCCCCCCCGATTGCCATTCCTAGACTTAAAGTAATTATTGAATGTCACTGATGATCCCTAGTGGTAATTTCATAGTACTGTTTATCACTGGGAGTCATCAGTACCATTTCGGACAGTGACCACATGCAGAGCAGGAGCTCCTGCACCCACTGGACACCAGACTGTGGTAAGTCGTGGATGGCAATTGAGGAGTATGGAGTAGGGGTCCAGATCACTTGGAGGGGGTCTATCACCACTTTGCTTTTTGGTCAGGGGAGGGGTCTTCAGAGGAGGGGGATCAGAATACGGCCTCAGAGGGTTGGAAAGGTGGAATCATCAGAATGCATGGGGGGGGGGAGGAAATTTTCTTACTGGTTTGGAGACAGCTGGTGGGTTCCTAAGGTCTGGGGTGTGGGGTGCAGGTGGGGGGACCCTGGACCTGTGGTTCTGCACCAGTATGCCATCTGTGCCATTGCAACAGTTTTAAGAGGCTGCCCCCACATGTAAGTGAGGTGGAGGGGGGGGGGGCTTCTTAAAATCGCTGCTCTTGCAAGATATGGAGAGGCTTGAAGAACCACTTGCAAAATATTGCCCTATTTTTCCATGTCCTGAGATGGTCTTGGGAATCCCCCTCTCCATGTGCATTTCTAAAATGCCATTTCATGTAAGTAGCTCTCCATGTGTAATCTATTTCTATAAGACCCATACCACTTTTCACTCTTGGGATATACTGTATGTAATATCTTCATATGCTGGTTCATGTATGACCTAGAGATTTTAGAGGAATTTTCCTGTTCTTTGCATCTAGCTTTTCACGATCTTTAAGGGGCCAGCCTTGCCTTTGATTAAAAACTGTATGAGATTATAGGCATTATATGTTGATTGATTTATTTATTATTTATTTATTACAGTTTCTTATATACCGCACTATTTAGAATCAGCGCGGTTTACATCATAACAAAATGACCATAACGACAAACTGTCAGGTTTTACATTGAACAGGAGTACAAACTTGGATAACTGGGTTAACTATATACATAAACTATTTACACTGCAGTGTGAGGGCATTTCTATATTGGGTCATTTCTTGGAGGGGATATCTAGTTCAGTTGCTGTCTGGGAAATATTGGCAGAAAAGGTATGTTTTGAGAGCCTTTCTGAACTGATATAGATTGGTAATGGCTCTAATGTCAGGGGGTAGGGATCATATCTTATTTTATGCTATTGGAGCACTATCATTTTCAGTCTTCAGTAATAGAAGTGAATTTTAGAAGGCTTGTACATCTTTTACATGTATAAATTATGGAATTTACACATGAAAATGCATTATACATGTAGTGCCTATTTTGCTATTCCATTATTTACTGTATAGGTGTAAAAGCCATGGGACACACCGATTTAAGGAGGCATGTTCTGGGCTTGGTTTTGGCAGTCCCCAAAAATATACATGTATTCCCATTTTAAGTAGGAATACATTTGTATTTTAAGAAATTTCCCCATCAACATTTACACCTGCTCAGAGGCAGGTGGAAGATTCATCTGCATATCTGTTCCAGCAGAGGAAATCCAGAGGTCACTGTGCATCAACCAGAAAAGAATGGCCTCAGATGCTGCACTGGTCCCAGCAGCAGAGGACCAGAATACTCATATGCATATTCATCCCAGCAGTCCCAGCAGAGGATTCCAGAGGACACCGTAAGCCAATCAGGCAAGAGCTGCCACAGACACCGCACTACTACTGCTACTACTACTGATCATTTGTATAGTGCTACAAGGTGTATGCAATGCTGTACAGACACATATATAAGATGAGCCCTGCTCATTAGAGCTTACAATCTAGGCAAGACAGACAACACAACAGCTGAGGACAAGGATATATCTAGAGAAATAATAAGGAAACACATAGAAGACTAAGTGGATCAGGATCCAAAAGTGGCCTCGAAGAGGTGTATTTTCAGCCTGGATCTGAAAAGGGCCAGAGAGGAAGCCTGATGTACAGACTCAGGCAGTTTGTTCAAGGCATAAGGAGCAGCAGAATGAGCACTCTCCCCAGCAGCAGAGAACCGAAAGACTCGTCTGCATATTCATCGCAGCAATCCCAGCAGAGCACTACAGAGGTGACCACAAGACAACCGGGCAAGCGTTGCCACAGACCCCACACTCTCCCCACCAGCAGAGGACTGGAAGTCTCATCTACATATCTGTCCAGCCTCCCTTGTTTACTTGAGCAGGTAACAAAGCACCACCAACCAAATGATGGCTGGGAAAAGTCATATTGCAAAAACCGTTGCCCTCATTACAAATTCTGCCACTGTCTAAACTGACAGCCCAATGCCAGGCAATGGACCGGTTCCATATGCAAGTTGCCTGCAAGCTAAAACCCTCATGAAATAAGTTGAGAAGCTCAGAGAACAGGTGGCAAGAATCATTCAAGACAGTGAGAGTTTGAAGCATCCAAGCACTCCAACAGAGATGAAGATGGTATTATATAGAATGAAGAGAATTGGACACGAGCCACCAGAGCCTGCAGAATCAACAATCCAATTCCTCCAGCCCTCAAAATGAAGAATCAGTATGCAGCCCTGGAAGTGAAAATGGTGAAAGCATCCCAGGAAAGGGGAGAACCAGAGCTCAAGTACCCCAGACTTACGGAATCAGTGAGGGTACTGAAGCATCCATCTGCTGACCAGACTTGATGTCCAGAGAGGTGTGCTGTCTGCCAGGTGCTAAAATCCATGATCTTATAGAAAGTTTGCCAACTGACTATTATCTGATGTTGCTCATCCATGTTGGCACAAATGATACTGTTAGGTATCCCTCTAAGCATATCAAAAGTGACTTAATGGCTCTGAGACACAGGGTGAAACAGATAGGTGTGCAGGTGATGTTCTCTTCAATCCTCCCTGTTGAGGGTAAAAGCCAAGGCACAGAAGCACACATCCTGGAGATAAATGCATGGCTGCACGGATGGTGTCAACAAGAGTGTGTTGGTTTCCCAGACCATGGGATGATGTTCCAAGGGCTGCAGATTGGCATCCATCTGTCCAAGAAGGGTTGAAGTGTCTTCAGCAGCAGACTGGCTAACCTACTGAAGAGGACTTTAAACTAGATTCATTAGGGATGGGTGAAGAAAGCTCCCAGGTAAGTGAAACATTAAAAATCTCTATAGAAATGGGTAAAAGGTGCAACATCTGGAATGTGGTATGTACAAATGCCCGTAGCATTGGAAATAAGATCCCAGATATTGAGGCTTTAATGGAAGAGGCTGACTTGGATTTAGTGGCAGTTACAGTGACATGGTTCATGGATAAATATGACTGGGATGCAATTAGACCAGGCTATACTTTATTCAGAAAGGACAGGGTAAGAAGACGGGGAGGACGAGTGGCACTATATGTAAAAAATAATATTACAACTATAGAATTGCAAGGGCTTAAAAGGGAGAGAGGAGGCACTATGGGTTAAACCAGAAAGAGGGAAAGGGAAATCCATTTGCATTGGAGTGATATACAGATCCTCCTCATAGGGTGAAGAAGTGGACAGAGATTTAATAGAAGACATATGCAGCATTGCCATGAAAGGAGAAGTGCTATTGGTAGGTGATTTCAATATGCCGGATGTTGCTTGGCACATCCCTGTTGCAGTGTCATCTAGAAATAAGGAGATCCTGGATTCTCTACAGGGAGAACTATTTAGGCAACTGGTAACAGAACCCACATGTGAAGGGGCCACACTGGACATGGTGCTTACCATTGGGGAAAGTGTTTCTGATGTTATAGTAGAGATCATCTTGCACCCAGTGTCACCAGATGGTGTGGTTCAGTATTAGGACTAGGAGTAATAAAATCCATTCAGAAGTGACGGTCTTAGACTTTAGGAAAACTAACTTTGCAAAGATGGGACAATATCTAAAGGAGACTTTAGTGGAATGGGAACAGCTGGGGAATGTAGAAAAACAGTGGGCAAAACTGAAAGGGGATACTTTAAGGGCAACCTTACCTTTTTGTTAGAAAGGTAAATAAATGTCCCAACCTCTGGAACTTGCTACCTCTCATACTTCACCCAATCACAGACCTCCAGCCATTTAGGAGAGACCTCAAAACACTTCTTTTCTACTCATTACAGAAACTCAGCTTTGAACCCAAATAGAGACATGTCCTCAAAAACACTGACCACACACACTCCTGAACTACACCCACCTCCAACAATCTCATACTCAATGTAATTCTTCTAACCTGAAATGTTGTACATAGTTTATTATTATCCTGTAATAGGCTAAGTTTGTAGCCAAATGTGTAATCTAAACTGTTTTCTTACTCCCAAAAAATGATTATGTAAAAAGTTAAACCATTGTTCGATGTAAAATGTTCTGTTATCTGTAAACCACCCCTGATCTTTGGAAGGGGTGGTATAGAAAAATCAAACAAATAAATAAATAAAAGGCGGCCACTATGGTTCTTAAAAGAAGTAGCTGAAAAGGTGAAGAAAAAGAGGGAGGCCTTCATGAAATACAAGAGATCACAGAGAAGGGAAGACAGGCATCTATATTTGGAGAAACTTAAGAGAAGCTAGCAAAGTAGTCAGGAAAGCAAAGATACAAAAAGAAGAAGAAATAGCCAATGGAATAAAATGAGGGTGGGGTGGGAGAGAGAAATTGATGAGGATAAAGTGGAATTGCTTAACAAATATTTCAGTTATGTGTTCACAGATGAGGGGTGAGGAGCAGGACCTCAAAAAACAATATGCCAGATGTTGATTGGCACATTCCCTACTGCATTGTCATATAGAAGTAAAGATATTCTAAATTTTCTACAGGGAAAACTATTCAGGCAACTGATAACAGAACCCACACGTGAAGGGGCCATAATGGACCTGGTCTTTTCTAATGGTAAAAGTGTTTCTGATGTTATAATGGAAGATCATCTTGCATCCAGTGATCACCAGATGGGGTGGTTCAGTGTCAGGACTAGGGCTGATAAAGTCCATTCAAAATCAAGGGTCTTAGACTTTAGGTAAATTAACTTTGCCAAGATGAGACTATCTCAAGGAGTCATTAGCAGGATGGGAACAGCTTGGGGATGTCGAATAGCAATGGGCAAAACTGAAATTGGATATTTTAAGCGCAACAAACCTTTTTGTTAGAAAGCTAAATAAATGTAAAAGGATAAGGTTGCCTCCATATGCCCTTGGTGACAATGAGGTCTTTGAGGTCTTTGCCTATGTCATACTGCCATTAAGAATTACAGTATACACCACCACCTAGAAGATGTTCAGTACTAAGTATGAGGATGGGGGAAGCAACATTTAGAAAAATTCTCTAAAGTCTATTGCTCCATTCAGAGAAGGGAAGTGCACCAGCTCATGAACTTCTGCTGCTGCTTTGTCTCAGGGAAGACAATATACTAAGTGTTCCTCTTTAGAAAAGCATCTAGAAACTGAGAGATGCAGTGTAATGTGGATCATGCCTGATGTCTGCTGTGGTCCTGAGGGGTGTCTGCAATGATCCAGTGGTGAGAAATGCCAGAGCTGTAGTGACCTTCAGGTGCACTGGCAGGGCTCTGTCCCTTCATGCAGTGGGCTCTAAGTATACATCCAGCTGGTTGCACAGTTGAGCTATTATCTTCTTGTCAAACCTGAAAATGGACATGCATTCCATCTCTGTAAAGTCCAGCATCTATGTCCTGAATAGTTATACCTTATGCAGAGGGTACCATCTCCTTCTCCTCCTCCTCTGTCACCTCTCTCTCCTGTGAGCCAGAACACAGATGAGTCACCCCAGGCTTGCACTCATGGTAGCCACAACACCACTACCACAAAAGAAGGCACAGGGAGAGACATATAAAAAACACAAAAACACCAGCACAGGGAGACATTGTCCTTTTTTTTGCTTCTGTGTTTGTCCCGTGATTTCTTGAATTCAGATACTGTCCTCGTATCTACTACCTCCACCGGGAGACTACTCCATGCATCTGCCACTCTTTCCATAAAAAATATTTCCACATATTGCTCCTGAGTCTATCCCCTTTCACCATTATCCTATGCCCCCTCATTGCATAGCTTTATTTTGATTAAAAGAGGCTTTCATCCTGTGCATTTATGCCACAGCTGTATTTAAACATTTCTATCATATCTCCTCTCTCCGGACTTTCTTCTAAGGTATACATATTGAGATCTTTAAGGGGTATGCTTATTAAACTGCGGTAACGTTACATACCGCGCGTTATGTAACGTTAACGATCAGTAGGTAACATTAACGTGTGTTATGTAACGTTAATGATCGTTAGGTAACGTTAACGTGCGGTATATAACGTTAATGCATGTTAATGTTACCTAACGATCATTAGCGTACCTGGCCGCGGTAAACACCACGGAGGGTGGAGAGAGGGAGGAGAGAAGGGGTCAATGGGTGGGGAGTGGGTGGGGAGAGGCTCCCTCCACATTAACGCGCTGAACTGAAGGGCTGAATCCTAATGCGAATGAAAACTTGCCGTTAGATGCACATTTGCAGGAGAGAGAAACCATTTCAGTGTCAGCAATGTACAGCATAGCCAGTGAGCCCAAGAACCGTGATAGTAGTGCTCCATTCCCAGCAACAGCATAGTGCCCCAGTATGAAAGGCCACTATGGTGATGGTGCAAATGGGGCATAGGGGGCTTCAGGTAGGACATGTAGCGGGGGCATCTGGGGCACAGGGTGGACAAGGCGGGCGCCGAGGTAGCACATAGGAACAGAGAAACTGGAAGTGTGAAAGACAGCATCTGACAAAGGCCAAACACAAGATACAAAAAACTTGTCCACATTAGGCAATAGTTGCCAGGGCAGAAACAGGATGTCCCCGCATCCATCCCACCACCATGTTGAAGGTACAGAATGTTGTTAGGCACTGATGGGGGGTTGGGGTGGGAATATCCATGTATGCCTCCCCACCCCAGACACCGCACCATAGGCACCTGCCTACCTGAACAGTGGATGGCCTAAGATGGCACACAAGAAGCACCATGGTTATGTTAGCACAGCATAGGGGGGTGTCCATGCCAGAGGGGGCAGTGGCACCTGTCTGCAGTGGACCCAGGCCATGCCCTGTACCAGTACGTGGTGTGCAGTGCAACAGAAAAAGCCTTTCAAAGGAGACGTCGAGGTATGGCCCAGGGAGGGTTGTACACCTGTGGCCCCACTGTGGTGCAATAAACACAGCCAGTGTGAGTCAGAGCAGAGGGTCACAGGCTTAGGTCCCAGCTACTGGAACCTGCAGAACACATCCCAACATTTTACCCTACGAAGCATATAAGAACATAAGAACATAAGATATGCCATACTGGGTCAGACCAAGGTCCATCAAGCCCAGTATTCTGTTTCCAACAGTGGCCAATCTAGGTCATACGTACTGTGGTGAGGAAACCACGGCTGATTATAGAAATGCACAGGAAAAAGGGTCCTGTCACTTTAATTCAGGTTGTATCAAAGGTTTCCCCGGTAACCAGGAGTCGGTGACTCAGAAGCTAGTCATCCCTAAGCCCCGCCCACAGCAGCACGTCAGAGAGAAGCTTGTCCCTAGTCACATGTGCTGGGAGCAGGGTGTGCCTCAAAGGGAAGGAAAGTTTAAAAAGCTGATTCACAGAACAGAAGTTAGTTCAGAGGAGAGCCTAATCCGTAGTCCACGGAGTTCACGAGGTTCAAAGAGTTCAGAAGAGGGGCCAACACAGAGTCCAGGAGGCAGAGCAAGTAAGAGAGTGTTTGCAGAGCCTGAGAGACAGAGTGTGAGAAATACTATTTGCTGTGAAGAGGAGATTGATGAGAGATTGCCAGACACAGCTGGGAATGAGAGGCTGGTGTCAGCAAACGGAAGGTCTGCACTTGAAGAAAAGCATGACTGGTTTGCAGGACGGAGGGAATCCCTAAATACCTCAGAACCAAGGCAAGTCTGTCCTTCTCAATGCCTACAGAGGAAAAGCCCCAGAGAATTACCCATAGGAGAGAAAGCTAAGTTTAAGCATAGCCAGAGTCCCAGGGAAAAGAGAGACAGCTGGTCTAATCAGCACGTAGCTCAGCTAACAGACGAGTTGCTGCAGAAGCAGACTTTACTGAGAAGGCTAGGTGATTTAATAAAGAAGGAAAATAGTCAGCTCTCTGTGCAAATACCTTATGCCATAAGTGAGGGTGATAGAGAGGAAGAAATGGACACAACGAATGTGGATAATAGTATTATGGATTGTCAGTGTACTATGTGTTTTAACTCTGACGGTGAAGAATCCTAGAAAAGCCATTATAGCTGTGCCCTGCTCAGGAAGCACGTTAATTTGTGAAGACGTCACAAACTGCAAGAAACAGCTGACTGTGCTGACAAAGTGAAAAGCTAAGTTACATGTTTAAGGAACATTTAAAAGTTTTGTTTTTGACAACAAGAAGTTGTTCCTGTCTAAGAAGAAAGCATTTATATGTTTTAAAGTTCTGAAAGTGCCAATTTGATTTCTCAAGCAAAGTGATGCCTATTTCTGTTGGAAGTTATATTGCAAAGCATAATTTGTTCCTGTTGTTTTGAAGCAGTACCGTGGATTAAAAATCCTTTCCATACTTTATGCCTCACGCCTCCTGTGTATGAAGAAACCCTGATTACATTAAAAGAAATATTCTCTGTCTTGTGCCTAAACCCTCGGATCACAACTCCTTTGCTTTAGGATAAACTACGATTCCCATCAGCCCTTCTGGCAGCCATTACAGGGAGTCTTGTCTTAAGGCTAAAAGGCGACCTCACCTGCTGCCAGTCATCTACCTGGCCAGGAGGGGGCGACAGTACCTAGCAGTTTCCCCAAGGGACACAGGTTCCACAATGCTTGTATTGGTTCAAGCATTGATATCCTGGGTCCCTTCTTAATAATGGTTTATGGACCTTTCCTCCAGGAACTTATCCAAACCTTTTTTAAACCCAGCTACACTAACAGCCTTTACTACATCCTCTGGTAACAAATTCCAGAGTTTGATTACACGTTGAGTGAAAAAATATTTTCTTTTATTAGTCTTAAATAGTTTACCCTGTAGCTTCATTGCATGTCCCCTAGTCTTTCTATATTCTGATAAGGTAAACAATCGATCTGCGTTTACCCGTTCCACTCCATTCATTAATTTATAGACTTTTATCATATCTCCCCTCAGACGTCTCTTTTCCAGGTTAAAGAGCCCTAACCATTTTAGCCTTTCTTCATAGGAGTATCCTTCCATCCCCTTCACCATTTTGGTGGCTCTTCTCTGAACCTTTTCTAAAATCGCTATATCCTTTTTAAAATACGGCGACCAGAATTGCACACAATATTCAAGGTGCGGTCTCACCATGGAACGATATAGAGGCATTATAATATCTTTTGTTTTATTTTCCATTCCTTTCCTTATCATACCTAGCATTCTATTTGCTCTCTTGGCCACCGCTGCACACTGGGCCGAGGGTTTTAACATGGTATCCACAATGACGCCTAAATCTTTTTCCTGGGTGGTGGTTCCTAATGTGGAACCTTGCATCGTGTAACCAAGGTTTGGGTTGTTCTTCCCTAGGTGCATAACCTTGCACTTGTCCACATTAAATTTCATCTGCCATTTTGATGCCCAGTCTTCCAATTTATCAAGATCCTCTTGCAATTTTCCACAATCCTCTTGGGTTTTAACAACTTTAAATAGTTTTGTGTCATCTGCAAATTTGACAACCTCACTCGTTATTCCACTTTCCAGGTCATTTATGAATATGTCAAAAAGCAGCGGACCCAGCACAGATCCCTGGGGTACACAACTATTCACCTTTCTCCATTGGGAAAATTGGCCTTTAGCCCTACCCTCTGCTTTCTATCTTTTAACCAGTTCCTGATCCACAATAGTACACTGCCTCCTATCCCATGACTCTTTAGTTTTGCCAAAAGTCTCTGATGAGGGACCTTCTCAAAGGCTTTCTGAAAGTCCAGATACACAATATCAACCGACTCACCTTTGTCCACCTGATTATTCACTCCTTCAAAAAAACATAACAGATTAGTAAAACAAGATCTTCCTTGTCTAAAGCCATGTTGGCTGTCTCCCATTAGGTCATGACTATCTACATGCTGAATAATTTTATTCTTTATGATGGTTTCTACCATTTTTCCCGGTACTGATGTCAGGCTCACCGGTGTGTAGTTTCCCGGATCACCCCTGGAACCCTTTTTAAAAATTGGTGTTACATTGGCGATCCTCCAATCTTCAGGTATTAGAGATGATTTTAACGATAGTTCACAGATTACTAATAGCAGGTCTGCAATCTCATATTTCAGTTCTTTCAACACCCTTGGATGTATACCATCTGTCCCAGGTGATTTGCTACTCTTCAGTTTATCTAATAGTTGTAATACATTTTCCCGATGTATCGATATTTCCTTAAATTCTTCCGCACCTTTAAATACCACTTCAGTCATGGGTAACATCCCTACATCTTCCTCAGTAAAGACTGAAGCAAAGAATTCATTCAATCTCTCCGCTATCGCCTTGTCGCCTCTTAGTGCTCCTTTAACCCCTTTATCATCTAATGGACCAACTGACTCTCTCACAGGTTTTTTGCTACGAATGTACTTGAAAAAGTCTTTACTTCGCGTTTTTGCTTCCGCAGCAAGTTTCTTCTCAAATTCTCCCTTTGCAACATCAAACCGTGCAATCCCCATAGCAGCGGCCAACAGGGGTAGAAACACCCACTCACACAGGCTCTGCCATGAAAATCATGCTGTACAGGCAGGCTGCTGGCTCCAGAAAAGATTTGCAGGTAACTTTAGAGCACCTCTGTAATCTCCTGCTCTGTCCAGAAATGTTACTAATCATATGAAGTACACTCCACCAGCTCACCAATTGCAGTTATCGTAATGAACTACTCATATCAAGCTTTCATGTAAACTGTAGATAACTTCATACTGCCTCCTGCATTCCCCGAAGGTCTCAGACTTAAAAACAATGAGCGTAATGACTAAGCTCATATGTTATAATAGCATCAATGACCTTCTTTTAATCACCAATTGAGGGACTGCTAAGGCTTCTACTAATTAAAATGTAAAAAATTTGCTTATCTGTATCTTGTGTTTTTTTCATGAACTCTTGTCCCCTGTGTTATGATCTTTCAAAGTTACTTCATTTATTCTGAAAGAAGCCCAACGCCATCATGAAGCTCTGCTCCCGCATTTCACAAATTGTTTCTTCAGGGGTTAACGCTTGTAATTTGGGACTGATTGTTATTCATGCTGATAAGCTGTATCTTTCCATTCTTAGTGAAAAAGGTTATCTCTTAATACTGATAACAACTAACAGAGTGCTGCCCACGTTCCATGGTTGAAAAACAATTCCTCTCCTTCGGAATCAAACAGCTAGAAACGCCGCGCCGAAGGAGAGGAATCTGGGTGGTTTCTGGTCCCAGGGGGACACCTGTGACTGTGTAAAACAGATGGGTACAGAGGTGCCTTTGGCACACTGCCTGAGACACCTGCCACACACTGCCAGTAATGGGGATGTGCAGAAGGACCTATATATAGCACCACATGTACTGTGGACCTAGTGCTGGGCAGCCATCCTTACCCTCAGGGTGAATTCAGAACCTGTAAAATGGCATGATCTGTAGCTATTCTGTGCCAGTATCTCACACAACAGTCCATCTTACCAGAATATGGTAACAGAGAGGTGCAGACTCCATTTGGTTACCTGATGTAGACCACTGTTCCTCATGTGCAATCCATCATGGGTGCTGGTGCGGTTACTCTAACCTGGCACACAGAGCAGATGGTCCATGCGGTGACCTGCAGTCCCTCTGTACCCAGGCTCTGTTGTACAGCAGGCCATAGAGGTATAGCCCACTGGTTCGTACAATGACCCTCAAAAATGTGTCCATGGGTTTGATACCCTATTGATACCCCCCCATGCGTGCCCAACTCAGATACCCTGCATGCTTCTAACACTTATCTTTTTGCAGATATGTGCTGCCAGCCCAGGATATCAATACCTGACCTAATACAAGTATTGTGGAACCTGTGTCTTTTGGGGAAACTGCTAGGTACGTATGACCTAGATTTTCAACTGTTGGAAACAGGATGCTGGGCTTGAGAGACCTTGGTCTGACCCAGTATGGCATATCTTATGTTCTTATGGTCATAAGATACTCGTCACAGTGGGCGACAGTCCTCTGGTCCAGCTATTTGCGTCTGCCAGCTGAGTAGAGTCCGAACTGCCTGTGCAGGCTGCCACCCCATGTCCTGCACTGCTACCCTTTCTTGCATTGCTCCTCTTCATGCTTGCCTCACCTGTGCTTAATCTGCATAACAACACCACTCCTCTGTCCACCCATCATTGTAACTATCCTGCCACCTCCGCCCCCACTGGGGGACACATATTCCCATCGTCTGCCACCAACTGTCTTTCCAGTACTTTACATTGCCAACACCCTGTGCTGTGATACAGCTGCCCCCACCATGTTTGTCATCAGTACTGGCAGCCACATGGAATGCCCGCAGCTATGGCAGGTCCAGGGGCTCCCAGCTGTCCCTCCTTCACTCACCTGTTCATTGCCTTTCCTGAGTTTTATCTAGTTTTAAGGCTACATCTGTCTCTGTTCCACACAGGTCATGCATGTCATCCTGAGGCACCTTGCAGCTCCTAGGGCACACTAACCTAGGGCACCATAACCTTGTTAGGCCACCTTAACCTATGGTTCCATAGCCCAGGGTGCCTTCTGCGGCGCCTTGTCTAGGGGTGCCTAATAAGGTGCTTAGCCTAAGAGGCCCTATAGGGTGCCTTACGGGGCGCCTTACAAGGCACTTTACTAGGCACCTTATAAGGCACTTTACAAGGAACCTTACTAGGCACCTTACAAGGCATCTTATAAGGCACCATACAAGGCACCATACAGGGCACTTTACTAGGCACCTTATAGGGCACCTTACAAGGCACCTTACTAGGCAGCTTAAAGGCACCTTATAAGGCACCATACAAGGCACCATACAGGGCACTTTACTAGGCACCTTATAAGGCATTTTACTGGGCAACTTACAAGGCACCATACAGGGCACCTTATAGGGAACCTTACTAGGCACTTTATTAGACACCTTATAAGGCACCTTACTAGGCACCATACAAGGCACCTTACTAGGCACCTTATAAGGCACCTTACAAGGCGCCTTGTAATGTTCCTTGTAAGTTGCCTTACAAAGCGCCTTGTAACGCTCATTAGTCTAAGGCACCTTGTAACGTTCATTAGTTGCTACAGCTTGCTGTCACGATGCAACTCCCACGCCTTTATATGGGCATCTCTACCTCTACCACGGAACCTAACGCGAATGACATTACCGCAGTTTAGTAAACATACCCCTAAGTCTGTCCCCATATGGCTTATAGTAAAGATCACTGACAATTTGGGTAGCCACCCTCTGTACTGACTCTATCCTTTTTATATCCTTTTGTAAGTGTGGTCTCTATAATTGCACACAATATTCCAAATGATGTCTCACCAAAGACTTATACAGAGGCACTATCACCTCGTTTTTCCTGTTAGCCATTCCTTTCGCTATGCACCCAAGCATCATTCTGGCTTTCGGCCTTTTCTACCTGTTTAGCCAATTTAAGATCATCAGAAACAATATTGCCCATGTCTCACTCCTCTTTTGTGGACAGAAGTACTTCACCCCCTATACTGTCCTGCTCTCTTAGATATTTGCAGCCCAAATGCATGACCCTGCATTTTTTAACATTAAATCTCAGCTTCCAAATGATTAACTATTCTTCAAGCTTAGCTAGATCCTGCCTCATATTATCTACTCCTTCCTGGGTGTCTACTTTATAGCAGATTTTGGTATCATTCACAAACCTTACCTGACAGCCTTTCTGCAATATTATTACCAAAACTGAAAAAAAATAATTGGACCATGGACAGATTTCTGTGGCATACCACTGGCAACATTCTTCTCATCAGAGTGAGCTCCATTTACCTGTAACCTTTGTCGCCTCCCACTCTACCAATTTTTTACCCAGTCAGTAACTTTAGGGCCCATCCCTAGGGTGCTCAATTTATTTATAAGACACTTGTGCAGAATGGGGCCAAACGCTTTACTGAAATCTAAGTACACAACATCTAGGGCTCTCCCTCAGTCCATCCCTTTGGTCACCCAGTCAAAGAAATCAAAAAGATTTGTCTGATAAGACTTTCCTCTAGTAAACCCATGCTGCCTCAGAGCCTGCAATCCATTGGATGCCAGAAACCTCATTATCCTCTGTTTTAGCAGTGTTTCCATTAATTTACTCACCAGAGATGTCAGACTACTGGGCTGTAGCTCTCAGTATCATCCTTACTTCCACTTTTGTGTAAAGTGACCAAATGAGCCTTTCTCCAGTCCTCTGGGACCACTCCCAATTCTAAAGAAACATTGAAATGTCAGAGGGTGGAGATGCTAGAACTTCCCCAAGTTCCTTCAATAGTCTCAAATGTATCCCATCCAGCTTTGTCTACTTTTAATTTAGCTAGTTCCTCATGAACACAATCTTCTGAAAATCGTTTGGGCTCCCCATCACTTCTGATCTGATTTGAGGGTGTTTTCTGATCCTTCATCTGGAGGGAGGAGTGGCTCAGTGGTTGGGACAGGTTACCTCAGGCCAGAGGGCCAGGGGTTCAATTCCCACATGGGGACAAGTAACCTCAGGCCAGAGGGACTGAGGTCTCTAGTCCCATGGCTGCTCCTTGTGGCCTTGGGCAAGCCACTTAGCCCTCCATTGCCTCAGGTACACTTAGATTGTGAGCCCTTTGGGGACAAGGGAATAAAAAGTACC
Organism: Ichthyophis bannanicus; assembly: GCA_033557465.1. NCBI lineage: Eukaryota > Metazoa > Chordata > Amphibia > Gymnophiona > Ichthyophiidae > Ichthyophis > Ichthyophis bannanicus. The sequence continues at coordinate 369,408,580 of CM066032.1, read as the reverse complement.
TGTTAGTATATATGTGTAAACCACTCTGATGCATAAGTAAAGGGCAGTATATCAAATGCCTAAACCATAACCATAACCATCTGTCAGCACAGAATATAAATATTAGTTAAGTGACTCTGCTTTATCCTCATCAGCTTCAACATATTTCTCCCCTTCATCCTTGTGTCTGACAATACTGCTTTTGCACTTCCTCCTCTTGCTAACATATCTGAAAATTGTCTTGTCCCCCATTTTACTGCATTGGCTATTTCTTCTTCTTTTTTTTTTTTTTGTATTTTTGCTTTTCTGACTACTTTCCTAGCTTCTCTAATTTTTTCCAAAAATATGATGCTTGTCTTCCTCTTTCTGTGATCTGTTGCATTTTATGAAGGTCACCCTCTTTTTCTTTACCTTTACAGCTACTTCTTTTGAGAACCATAGTAGTCTCCTATTCCTTTAACATTTATTTAACTTTCCAACAAAAGGTTTGTTGTCTTTCAGTTTTTCCCATTGCTATTCTACATCCCCCAACCCTCTAATGACTCCTTGAGGTATTGTCTCATCTTGGCAAAGTTAGTTTTTCTAAAGTCTAAGACCCTCACTTTTGAATGAACTTTATCAGCCCTAGTCCTAATACTTAACCACACATCTGGTGATGTCTGGTTGCGAGATGATCTCACAATACATCATCACAGACACTTTTCCCATTGGTAAGCAGTAGAAATGGGGCTACAGAGGATTAAAGGAGATGATAGTGTGATAAGGAATTAGAACTGACCATGCTCTATGCCCAAAAACAGCAGTTGCATGCAGAAACCAACACTCCAGGGCAAAAAAAGATGGTATATATCGAAGATGTACACGTTGACACAGACTTTTGATGGTATGCTCATATACAATGCTTTCAGAATACATCATAACAGCATATTTCTCAGGAGATCCCAATCCACTGCCATTCTCTGTCCCATAAATGCCTCTTTTATATAAGAATATAAGAAATGCCATACTGGTCAGACTAAGGTCCATCTAGCCCGGTATCCTGTTTCCAACAGTAGTCAATCCAGATCACAAGTACCTGGCAGTTTCCCAAAAAGACACACAGGTTCCACAATGCTTGTATCGGGGCAATCAGTGGATTTCCTGGGTCCCCTTTAATAATGGTTTATGAACCTTTCCCCCAGGAACCTTGTTTTAAACACAGCTACACTAACAGCTTTTACTACTTCCTCCAGTAACAAATTTCAGAGTTTGATTACATGTTGAGTGACAAAATATTTTCTCTTATTAGTCTTAAACAGGTTACACTGTAGCTTCATTGCATGTCCTCTGGTCTTTTGACTTTTTGATGGCGTAAATAATAGATCTACATTTATCCGTTCCACTCTATTTATTAATTTATAGTCCTCTATCATATCTCCCCTCAGTTGTCTCTTTTCCAGAATGAAGAGTCCTAACCTTTAAGCCTTTCCTCATAGAGGTATCCTTCCATTCCCGTTAACATTTTGGTGGCTCTTCTCCATACCTTTTCTAATTTTGTTATATCCTTTTTAAGATACAGCAACCAGAACTGCACACAATATCCAAGGTGTGATTGCACTATGGAACAATACAGAGGCATTATAATATCCTTTGTTTTATTTTCCATTCCTTTCCTTATGATTCCTAGCATTCTATTTGCCTTCTTGGCTGCTGCTGCACACTGGGCAGAGGGTTTCAACATGTTATCCATGATGATGACTTAATCTTTTTCCTGGGTGGTGATTTCTAAGGTGGCGCCTTGCATTGTGTAGCCAAAGTTTGGGTTGTTCTTTCCTAGGTGCTAGCAAAATAGTCAGAAAAACAAAAATACAAAAAGAAGAAGAAATGGTCAATGCCAGAAAATGGGGGGATACGACATTTTTCATATATTTAGTGAAAGGAGAAAGGGCAAAAGTGGTACTGTCAAACTGAAGGGTGAAGGGGAGGAATATGTAGAACCTGATGAAGATAAAGCAAAATTGCTTAAGAAATATTTCTATTCTGTTTTCACAGAAGAAGGGCTAGGAGCCGGACTTCAGAAATCATCCACAAACAGAAACAGAAGTGACAGGGAGCTTGAACAATTTTAAGAAGACTGTTCGTGAGGAACTACCTAAACTAAAAGTAGATAAAGCAATAGAACCAGATTGGACACATCCGAGAATACAGGAAGAAACTTGGGGACATTCTAGCGACTCTACTGACTGACATTTACAATGCTACTTTAGAGTCATTAGCAGTACCAGAGGAATGGAGAAAGGCACATGTGGTCCCTTTACACAAAAGTGAAAGTAAGAATGAGGTTGAAAACTACAGGCCAGTTAGTCTAATCTCTGTTGTGAGTTAATTATTGGAAACGCTGCTAAAAGAGAGAATAGTAAGGTTTCTGCAGTCTAATGGATTGCAGGATCTGAGGCAGCATGGATTTACCAGAGATAGGTCTTGTCAGACAAATCTGATTGATTTCATAGACTAGGTGACTAGGGTGTTGGACCGAGGGAGAGCCCTAGATATGGTGTACTTAGATTTCAATAAAGACTTTGACACCATTCTGTACAGGCAACTTATAAACAAACTGACCAACATAAGGATAGACTCTAAAGTTAATGATTGGATAAAAATGAGTTGAGTGTGAGGCAGCAAAGGATACAGGTAAGTGGAGCTCACTCTGAGGAGAAGGAGGTTACCAGTAGTGTGCCACAGGGATCTGTCCTTGGTCCAATTCTTTTTAACATTTTTGTTAGCGATATTGCAGAAGGGCTGATGGGTAAAGTTTGCCTCTTTGCAGATGATACCAAAATTTGCAAGAATACGCATCCAGGATGGAATAGATAACATGAGGAGGGATCTATCTAAGCTTGAAGAATGGTTTAGAATTTGGCAGCTGAGATTTAATGCTAAAAAAAGCAAGGTCATACATTTGGGCTGCAAAAATGCAAGGGTTCAGTAACGTGTAGGTGGTGAAGTACTTCTGACCACAAAAGAAGAGCAGGACCTTGGAGTGATTGTTTCTGATGATCTTAAAGTGGCTAAACACGTAGAAAAGGTGACAGCAAAAGCCAGAAGGATGCTTGAGTGCATAGGGGAATGTATGGCCAGCAGAAAAAAGGAGATGATAGTGCTTCTGTATATGTTTCTGATGCAACCTCGTTTGGAGTATTGTGTGCAATTCTGGAGATAACAACTTCAAAAGGAATAACCAGCTTGTAGAGGTTTAACAAGCTGGACCCAAAGTAATGGGCCTGACGTAATGATGAAGAAAAGAAGTGATAGTGCCTCTGTATAAGTCTTTGGTGCGAACTCATTTGTAGTATTGTGTGCATCTTCAAAAGAATATAAACAGGTTGGAGTCAGTACAGAGGGTTGCTTTTAAAATGGTTAGTGGTCTTCATTATAAAGCATATGAGGACAGACTTAAGGATCTTAATATGTATACTTTAGAGGAAGTCAGGACAGAGTTGATATAGATGTTTAAATACCTTTGTGGCATAGATGCACAGGAGGAGAGCTTCTTTCGATTGAAAGCAAGCTCTGCTTCGAGGGGACATGGGATGAGAGTGAAAGGGGATAGACTCAGTAGTAATATGCAGAAATATTTCTTTATGGAAAGAGTGGTAGGTGCATTGAATAGTCTCCCAGTGGAGGTAGTCATGATAAGGAGAGTATCTGAATTTAAAAAAAGCATGAGGATCTCTAAAGGTAAAAGGGGGACTATTATAGTTGATAGGGAAGGGCAGACTAGATAAGCCATGTGGTCTTTTTTCAGCTGTCATGTTTCTGTGTTTCTTTTTTTTATTTTACAATTACATGCATTATTTACTCCTTTATAAAATTGTGTTTATCATTTTCATGTCATTTCTATGTGTATGTGCATAAACCATCCATGTAAACGGTATATTTTATAAAGTTTGAAAGCACCTGACTAGCATCACTTTAATTAGACTTGGATATTCAGTGCCAGAGCCTATCTGACATCTGGCACTGAATATCCATTTTAATCAGGCAGGGCTGTTGCTATCCAGTTAGTGGTGATATTCAACTGCTAACCAGAAAACACAAATGGAATAAAGTTAGACAGTCATTTTCCAGTCCTAACTTTATTCGGTTTATATATATGGTGACAAGCTGAAGATTGCCACTAACCAGATAGTTTCCAGGACCTCTCTCAATCCACCCAAAGACTGCCCTGGTTTAAACCAGGTTTCTTTTCTGCAGTTTGTGGCACCATCCAGATAGTGTGGTTGGATATTGAGATCACTGCAGTTTAACCAGTTAGCAGGTCCTGTTATCCCACTAAACCCTTTTGAAATGCCCCCCCCCCTTTCTCTCTTAGCATTCTGAGCAGCACTCTGAGCTTGGATGGCTTCCATGAAGATGCCAATTTTTATGAGTTACAATGTAGAGTTCTTTCCTTACAGCTTTGAGGTCATCACAGATGGTGACATCCACACATTTCTGATCCAGAGTTACACAGTTCTCATAGAGGGGTTAGTGAGATTCAGAAACGCTCTGGATTCGGGGTTGACACTCCTGCCAGGCTTCAGAGGGCTGACTCTCCCAGTGTAGAAGAAGGCAATCATTGACCCCACAAATTCTCCTTCCTGAAGAATCTCCTGTCTTGGTGTTGACAAACAGAATGTTTCTGAGTGTGCATGGAAATGATCTTAGTATGATGACATGGAATCTCTGACCTGATTTGTATCACTCTACTGCAGATGTAAGGTTGATGGGGATAGATTTTGTACATGTGGCAGTTAGGGGTATTCTTCACACATCCTTTGGACCTGAGAAAGAGAAAAAAAGATCAATAAATTATACTCTTGGAGTGCATGTATCCATATAGCTTCTATCAAAAAGCCTTGCTCATCTAGAAGAAACTCTATACTTTCTAATACTCTTCCCCTGAAATGTATATGTTTCAGAAACTCTCCAAATTTTCATGAAAATCCATTCCTCCAAAATGTTTGTGTACTGAATTGGCCCCAACCTCAATCCAAATCCATTCTATCCACTAGATCTGCAACTTCTTAGTAGGCTCTATAGCAGCGTCGGTCCATACATTGAGCAAGAATGTTGTTCACCAAGGGCCCCACGCAAATTTCATTCTGCTAGGCTTTAGAGGCCACCTTTAGAGGGAGCCGAGGATGCCAGAGGCCCTGGCTCGCCTCTGCACAGCGCTGGAGTAAAGAGCAGTGTGCTTCTTCACTTGCGCTGTGTTCAAGTGAAGCCCACTGAGTGCTGGGAAACAGCCTTGGCAAGAGAAAAGTTGTAAAAGTGTAAAAACAAGTGAAAAAATGTTTTAATAGTAATTATTGGCAGCCAGCGTTCTAGTACTGCTGTAGGAGAGAGTGTGAAGTTTGCAAGTAGTGCTTAAGAAAAAGTTCTGATGCAGCTGTGATGCTACACAACTGCTCTTATTGACTAACTTTTACAATAACCAGAATGCATTGGTGAGTCAGAAACAAATATGTGCTCAGAGAGAGATTCTTGAATAAGGCCAGAGAAAGCTTAAGAGACAAAGAGATCATTGAAGAAGTCATTGATTATCTTTGATTAAACTCACCTGAGACCTATGATTAATGACGAGAGTTCAGCATTAAGCGTGAATGCTGTGTGCAAGAAAATGTTGTAACTTTCCTTGCCCAGATCTCCTTTATTTTTACAATACACAGGGATAGTGTAGGGTCCTGAGTCAGCTAAAATAAAAGAAAGTTTAGGTAGGGTTTTCCTTAATTTATTTTTTTAAACTGAAGTAATAGGTTTTCCTCAACTGCACCGGGTCCCAGGGTGACAGTGTGTGTGTAATGAATCTGAAGGAGCAATGTAAGAAGAGCATCACATTGAACTGAATAAAGCTGAGATAAGTGTACACCATCAGATATTGGGGTATGTTTACTAAACCGTCTTAGGGGTATGTTTACTAAACTGCGGTAACATTACATAACGCGTGTTATGTAACGTTAACGATCGTTAAGTAACATTAACGCGCGTTATGAGACGTTAACGATTGTTAACATCTCATAACGTGCATTAATGTTGCTTAACGATCGTAGACGTTCCGCGGTGCGGTAAAACACCGCAGAAGGTGGAGAGAGGGCGGAGAGAAGGAGACAATGGGCGGAGTGTGGGCGGGGAGAGGCTCTATTCACACTAACGCGCTGATCTGAAGAGCTGAATCCTAACGCGATTGAAAACCTGCCGTTAGATGCATATTTGCAGGGGAGAGAAACCATTTCAGTGTCAGCAATGTACAGCATAGGCAGGGAAACCAACAAAAAGTGATAAGTGTGATACATGTGCACAGAACAAAACGGCATATAAACATTGAAAATGACCTCAAAAAACTGGAAAAAAACATAACCAAGCTGGGCAATAGTGATATTAATGGGAAACATCAACCCCCCCCCCCGAGAAAGCTCCAAAAAAAAGATATTAATCGTCGAAGGGTCTATGCTCCGTCCCCATACAAGGTGAATGAGCCCACAGTGAAATAGCGCTGATCAGGACTTTCCCTTGTTATTGGACAGGTGTCCTATGGTGTGCACATATCCAGCAACAGCAGGGTGGGTATGTCGGAACGGGCAACTGGACAGATGCCGGAAAAGGGGATACAGAGGGCCGCAGGCGGCACATGCTGTGGTGCAGCTGGGCCACAGTGTGGACTAGGGTGATGCCTAGGTGGCCCATACGAATGCTGAAACAGCAGAGCAGCCAGACAGCAACTGCTGAAGGCCCAAAATGGGCACAACTGTGTTTCCCACAGTGTCACAGGGGATAGTACCCAGCAGCTACCCCCAAGGGCACAGAACATTGGCAGGCGGTGCTGGGGGAAGCGTGGACACCTATGCAGGCACCCCTACACCAGAACTCACACCATAGGCAGCCACCTACCCGCACACTGGATGGCCTGAGACTGCACTCCACCAGCACCACCAGCAGAATGGCATGTCAGCATGGAGGCAGAGGGATACAGGTGGTGGAGGGGGCAGTGGCAGCTGCCCAGAGCAGACCATGGCCTGGCCCTGTGTAGGTGGGTGCCATGCACTGCAACAGACAGGCCCTGTCTGACGAACAGTCATGGTATCATCAGGGAATGCACTGACTCTGTGGCAACACGGTGGTGCAGTGCACAAAACCAGTATATTCAGAAGCAGAAGGTCACAGGTTCCAGTCCCAGCTGTGGTTCCTGTCAACCCAGTCCCCATATTTTAACCACTACTAAAACATGCTAATACAGACAGAACCTTTATTGCAGATGACATAAACATGCCCAAAACACCTAGATTTTACCCTACAGAGCACAAACACCATAAACATGCACATTACCTAGAGCAGAGTCTCCCACATGCAGTCCTGGAGGGTCAAAAACCATCCAGGTTCCATGCTGCCTCTAATAAAGATGCCTGTGCTGCATTTCTATGCGCCACCCCCATGGTATGCAGATGTATCTCATGCATATTCATGAGGGACAGCATGAAAACCCGAACAGTGTTTGGCCCACCAGGACTGGAGTTGGGAATCTCTGCCCTAAAGCAGTGGCCAACAGGGGCAGACACACCCGCACCCACAGGCTCCATTATCCAATGCCTCCTGGAGCGGCAGGATGTTGGGCCCTGCATGCATCTCCCAATACTAGCACTTGCATACCTTGGCAATGCCACCCTAAATCTGGAAATACGGTAAACCTCTATCAAACGGTTGCTATGATTACTGGCAGATAGCAATTCCAAAGTTAAGCACAATTTGCTGATTGAGCTGCATCATAGCAACCTTTCTGATGTCTGTGGAGTGTGCTACAGGTCTTGTGTCTGACAGTGTTTACCACCCTGGGGAGTGACCCCAACAGTATTGCGTACCATAGCCATGCCTGCACTGTGCCCAGGACTGGTGGGGTGGCCAGGGCTGCCAAACACCTCTATAGTTGCACAATGCTGGCATAGGTGTGGGGAGTGTGTGTTTGTCTATCCAGTGTGTGGTGGCTGCAAACAACCTCCACAGCCCACACTGCTAGCACTGTTGCCAGTATTGGCCTACCAATGTGCATAATGAGGAGCAAGATACTGTGGGAATAGCCAGGATAGGATGACCTGGCCTGGATCCATCTGAACATAGCATAGGGCAATGGCTCGGACATTGTAGTGGCTGGCCACCACCTGCATGGACAGGGTGGCCACGGCATGTCCTGCTGGGAGGTCACTCTCACCCCAACTGGGCAGTGATCACGGCATGGCTAGGTTCCCCCATAGAGCTGTATAGCATTTTTCGCATGTGATATTTATGGGTTCTCTTTTGGGGCCCAATCACTGACTTATCTGCTTGGTGTGTATGCTAACATCCCAGTTCTGGGTACACACATCTTCTCCAGGAACATGCACTATGGACTAACTAGCAGACTGTCTGCAGTTAGTATATGTCTTGCTGGAATGCCTTGCAGGGTGCAGCGGCTGGAGACTGTCAGGTGGTGGTGGGGGGCAGCTGTGCATTTCCAGGCCTACTGTCTGTCTGCTATTACTTTATGGATGTGTACAGCTCTGCATTGCCTGCCCTGTAGAGTGTCTGTTCCCCAGCAGGACTGGGGTGATAGTCCCCTCTACTGCCACCATTGCAGGGGGGTAGAATGTGGTTCTGTTGGTGGGAGATCCTGCCCCCCACCCTGAGCCACAGACGGTGGGTTGGGTGGTGGTACGTAATCTGCCTGTGGGTCCAAACACCCCCTTCACTTAAATGTGCACTTTTCTGGGTGCATCATAGTCCACAAGGGTTAGATGTGAAATCCAGATGGACACAGGCATATCCTAGGGGTGTTTGCAAGGACTACCTATCACACATGGGCACTGATGGGGACCTGCAGCATAGCCTAGTGCTGCGAAAATGGTGCTGGGCACCCCACCTCACCCTCAGGGTGAGCACAGGACCCGCACACTGTGACGGTCTGTAGCTACTCTGTGCCATTAACACACACCGTCGGCACCCCCTACCAGGCTGAGGTGCTGTGGGGTGCATACCCCATCTTGTAATCATCTGTAGACTGCTGATTTGCATGTGCTGTGCATCCTGGGTATGGGTGGGTTGACCCTATCCTGGTAACCACAGCAGAATGTTTGTGTGGTGCCGTGCAGTCCTCCTGTAACCAGCCAGGGGTTTATTAGCAGCTGTAGCCCACTGGTTACTTCTACTGCCTGTATAGCCAGAGGTGGTGGGTTCAAAACCTGCAGTGGGGTTCATTGAAAGGCCTGTCTTAGGCATTGTCTATTTTTATTGTATATTAGTGCTGCCAGCAGACACACCCTCAGAGTACTGTCACCTTAGTGTGCCTCATAGGGCACCTTATACAGTGCCCTATAAGGAGCCTTATAAGCTGTCCTATAGGGGACATTATAGGGTGCCTTGGCAGACAGCACACTTTATAATGTGCACTATGGAGTGCCTTCTAGGGTGCCTTATGCGGCACCTTAGGTTACGCCACTGTGAGGGTGTGTTTGCTGGCAGCACTAATTAAAGTAAAACTAAAATTCCTCACAACTCAATACTTAACCCTTTCCAGGCCAAGCACAAAACTCTCAGGATCCAAAATTCTGACTAAATATTCCTATCAAATGGTATATAATACATGACCATAGCAGAAGGAAAATCACTATTAGAACATATTGAATAAGACGGGTACAATTTTCCTGAAATATGCAAAAATTAACCTGGCTGAAGAATGTGGATTAAAATTTTAAAGTAGGCCTTCAAAGGGTTAAACATAATGCCTCAGCCAGCCTTATTCATTAGGTACACTGGGGAATCAAACCCATGACTCCTGTATCATCAGTCAGTGTAGTAACCATTGTATTACAGCTCTGCTTTTGTGTTTGCATGTTTGCGTGCCTTCTTAAGATTAACGAGCCGTAACATGCCATGGCTCCCTCCAACGTTCGTTAATTTATGGCGCCTTGTAACGCGCGTTATCGGTAACGATGTACCGCCCATGTCATTATTTGGGTATTTCTGCCTCTACCGCGGATCCTAACGTGAATGGCATTACTGCAGTTTAGTAAACCTACCCCTTAATGTTACCGGCACTAGTTGCAGAGATAATGTGAAGAATGCCATATAAGGAGTGGACGTCGCGGCAGCAAGGTAGCAAGAATCTGTATCTCGCGATAGTGGGCACCGTGGCACGTTAACGTGTCTTAACCCTAAGTTTATGCCAGCGCAGTGCTAGAAGGAATAAAGATGTAGCCCACTGGTTACTGCAATGATTGTGGAAGCAGAGGTCATGGGTTCAATTCTGTAGTGGTGCTTTGTAAGAAAGCTGTCTGAGGCATTTCCTTTTTTAAATTTAAATCAGTGCTGCCAGCAAAAACACCCTGACAGTGCCGAAACCTAAGGTGTCACATAAGGCTCCCTATAAGGCACTCCATAGGGCACATTATAAAGTGCCCTGCCCACCAAGACACCTTATAGTGTGCCCTATAGAGCACCCTATGAGGCACCTTAGGCTATGGCACTGTGAGGGTGTTTTTGCTGGCAGCACTGATTTAAATTAAAAGGAAATGCCTCAGACAGCCTTATTAAATAACACCACAGTGGGATCAAACCCATGATCTTTGCCTCCTCAGTCATTGAAGTAACCAGTGGGCTACATCTCTATGGCATCTAACACACAGCTGGTTGGTTGGCTACAGAAAGACTGCAGGTCACCACACAAACTGTCTGTGGGGTTACCAGGATAGGGTAAACCCACCCATACCCATGATGCACTGCACATGCAGATCAGCAGCCTACAGCTTCTCAAAAGATGGGATATGCGCCTCTATAGCACCCCGGCCTGGTAGGGGGAAATGACCATGTGTGTTACAGGCACAGAGTAGCTACAGACTGTGACATTGTGCGGTTCCTGTGCTCACCCTGAGTGTGAGGTGGGATGCCCAGCACCAGGTCCGCAGCACCTAGCTTAGCTGAGGTAGGCTGTGCTGCATGTCTCCATCAGTGCCAGTGTGTGATAGGTAGTCCTTGCAGACACCCCTAGACTGCACCTATGTCCATTTGTATTTTCTAGTTATGTCTAGCCCTTGCAGACTATGATGCACCCAGAATAGTGCATATCCTGTGGGGTTGCCATGGTCATGTGTTATAAGAGAAAGGCAGTGGTTGGACCCAAAAGTGTATTATGTAGCACCACCCAACCTGCCCTCTGTGGGTTAGGGTGGGGGACAGGATCTCCCACCAACAGATCTACATTCTAAATCTCTGCAATGGTGACAGTAGAGGGGACCATCAACCCCAATCCTGCTGGGGAATAGGCACCCTATAGGGCAGTCAATGCAGATCTGTACACATCACATAGGGCACTGGCAGGCAGTCATTAGGCCTAGAAAAGCTCAGCTGCCCCCACCACTATCTGACATTCACCAGTAGAGAGCACAGTCAATCTCCACCCACTGCACCCTGCAAGGTGTTCCAGCCATACACATGCTAACTGCAAACAGTCTGCTAGCTAGTACATAGTGCATGTTCCTGGAGGGACTGTGCATACCCAAAAATGGGATGTGAGCACACACACACACCAAGCATGTCAGTGATTGGGCCCCAGAAATGAAAACTCATAGATATCATTTGAGAGAAATGCTCTATACCACTATGGGGGAACCTAGCCATGCCATGGTCACTGCTGAGTCAGGGTGAGAGCAACACCCCCCCCCCCCCCCCCAGCATGACATGCTATGGCCACCCTGTCCGTGCAGGTAGTGGTTGGGCACTACAATGTCCTAGCCATTGCCCTATGCTCTGTGCAGATGCATCCTGCCCAGGCCACCCTATCCAGGCCATGAGGACAGTAACTGAATTCAAAAAAGCATGAGACAAACACAGAGGATCTCTAAAGGTAAAAACGAGACTGTTGTAGTTGTTGATATGGAAGGACAGACTAGATAGGCCATGTGGTCTTTTTCTGTCGTCATATTTCTATGTTTCTATACCCACAGTACCTTTCTCCTCATTATGCACATTGGCAGGCTAACACTGGAAACAGTGCAAGCAGTTTGGGCTCAGTAAGGTGTAGGCAGCCACAAAACACTGGATAGACATACATACACTCCCACACCTATGCCAGCATTGTGCAGATATAGAGGTTTTTGGCAGCCCTGGCCGCCACACCAGTCCTGGGCACAGTGCGGGCATTGCTATGGTACGCAATACTGTTGGGGTCACCCCTTGGGGTGGTAAACACTGTCAGAAGCAAAAACTGAAACATACTCCACAGATATCAGAAAGGTTGCTATTACTACTACTACTGTTTATCACTTATAAAGTGCCATGCATGCAGCGCTGTACAGACAACCAACAAGAATCAGCCAGAATGCAAGAGACAGTCCCTGCCCGTCAGAGTCATGCTCATCGTAGCTTACAATCTAGTCAGAACATTACAGGGTAAAGGTCAGATTAGTGCAAGGCACAGTAAGGTCAATACAAGGCACAGTAAGGTTGATACCATATGGTCATGAGAGTTGACGGGGTTAAGATAAGATAAGGATAGAAGTCAGGATCTGAAAACAACGGTGAAGAGGTGAGTCTTCAACCTGGATTTGAAGAGGGTGCCTGACGTATAGACACAGGTAGGCTGTTCCAGGCGTGAGGTGCAGCAAGGTGAAAGGAGCAAACTCAGGAGTTAGCGGTGCGGGTGAACGGCATAGATAGAAGTGATTTGCTAGTGGAGCACAGGTTCCGAGAGGGGATGTAGGGAGAGATAAGAGATGAGAGGTACTGAGGGGCTGCAGAGTGAATGAATTTATAGGTCAGTAGGAGTTTGAATTGGTTGTGGAACTGGACAGGGAGCCAGTGAAGTGACTTGAGAAGAGGAGTAATGTGGGTGTGTCAAGGCTGGCGGGAGATTATTCGAGCAGCGTGATTTTGTATAGATTGAAGGGGAAGGAGGTGGCTGATGGGGAGACCAGCAAGGAGTAGGTTGCAATAATCGAGGCAAAAAGAGATTAAGGAGTGGATAAGGGTTTTGGTGGTGTGTTCAGAGAGGAAGGAGCGGATTTTGCCAATGTTGTAGAGGAAGAAATGGCAGGTCTTGGCTATATGCTGGATATGTGTGAAAAAGGAGAGAGAGGTGTCAAAGATAACCCCTAGGTTGCGGGCCGAGGGAACAGGAAGGATAATAGCTCCATCCACATAGACTGAGAAAGGGGGAAGAGGAGGGGAGGAGTTGGGGGAAAGACAAGGAGTTCAGTCTTAGCCATGTTCAGTTTCAATCAGCAAAGAGACATCCAGGTGGCGATGTCAGAGAGGCAGTCAGAGATCTTGGACTGGGTTGCTGGAGAAATAGTAGATGTAGAGAGGTAGATTTGGGAGTCATTGGCGTAGAGATGGTACTGAAAGCCGTGGGAGGAGATAAGCACGCCAAGGGCTTGGATGTAGAGGGAGAAAAGGAGGGGGCCCAAGACGGAACCCTGGGGTACACCTACATGGAGCGGGGTAGGGGAGGAGGAGGAGCCACCAGAGCATACACTGAATGAGCGATGGGAGAGGTAGGAGGAGAACCAGGACAGTACCAGGTCCTTGAAGCCAAGGGAGGACAGGGTGGTGAGGAGAAGATTGTGGTCAACGGTGTCAAAGGCAGCAGAGAGGTCAAGAAGAATGAGGATAGAGTAGAGGCCCTTAGATTTAGCCAGGAATAGGTCATTGGAGACTCTTGCGAGCACCGTTTCAGTGGAATGTAAGGGACGGAAGCCGGATTGTAGTGGGTTCAGGAGGGCCTGGGAGGTGAGGAAGTCGAGGCAGCGGCGGTGGACTGCACATTCTAGTAGTTTGGATATGAAGTGAAGGAGGGAGATGGGTCAATAGTTAGAAGGGCATGAGAGATCGAGTGAGGGTTTCTTAAGGAGAGGTGTAACAACAGCATGCTTGAAGTCAACAGGGACAGTTGCAGTAGAGAGTGAGAGGTTGAGGATGTGAGAGATGGTGGGTACAATAGTGGAGGAGATGTGGTCTAGGAGATGGGTGGGGATGGGGTCAGATGTACATGTGGTGGGTTTGGAGGAAGTAAGAAGGAGTGTGGTTTCTTCTTCAGAGATCGGAGGGAAGGAGGAGAGGGTGGCAGAGGAAGGACAGTGGGGGGAAGAATTGGGAAGGGGGAGGTAGATGAGGGGGTGTGGAATTGGAGAATAATCTTGTTGATTTTGTCATAGAAGTAGTCAGCTAGGGTTTGGGCAGAAAGGGAGGGCGGGACTGGGAGCGGGGGGGGGACTTTGAGGAGAGAATTGAGGGTATTAAAGAGACGACAAGGATCAGAGGCAAGGGAGTTGGTCAGGTGAATGTAGTAGTCTTGTTTGGCAAGTGCTATGGCTGACTGGAAGGAGCCAAGCATGAATTTGAAGTGTAGAAGGTCCTCTGGGGAGTGGGATTTGGACCAAGCATGCTCAGCGGAACGTGCACAGGTACTGAGATAACGGGTTGTGGGTGAAAGCCAGTGCTGGGGAGTAGATCGTTTGACTGGACGTGGGGTGGGTGGGGCAAGAGTGTCGAGAGCTGAGGAGAGTATAGCATTGTAGGATGATAGTGCCTCATCGACGAGGATATAATGGAGGAGAGAGATGAAGAAATGGTGGAGGAGAGAGTCAGGGGATCAATATTATGGAGGTTTCTAAATAGGTCGGACGAGACAGGATGAGGTTGAGATGGCAGAAGCTGAAGAATAAAGGTTAAAAGGTGATGGCCAGATGAGGTAAGAATTGAGTTGTGAAAGTTAGAGGGAGAGGAATTGGAAAAGAGTATTAGGTCAAGGCAGTGGCCGTGTATGTGGGTGGGGGCGGTGGAGCAGAGTTGGAGGTCGAATGAGGAGATGAGGGCAAGGAATTTTGAGGCGTGGGGGTCAGAGGGGTTGTCGACGTGAATGTTAAAGTTGCCAAGAATAAGAGTAGGGGATGCTGCTCTGCGCAGGGCCCAACAGCCTGACTCTCCATGAGGCTTTGGATGGTGGAGGCTGTGGGTGTGGGTGTTTGTACCCCTGTTGGCCGCTGCTCTAGGGAAGAGGTTCCCAACTCCGGTCCTGGTGGGCCAAACATGGTTCAGGTTTTTGTGCTGTCCATAATGAATATGGGGAGGAGGAGTGGCACTATATGTAAAAACTACTATTAAAGCTTTGGAATTACAGAGCTTAAAAGGGAGAGAGGAGGCATTGTGGGTTAAACTAGAAAGAGGGAAAGAGAAATCTATTTGCATTGGTGTGATATACAGACCTCCCTCACAAGAGGAAGAGGTGGACAGAGAGTTAATTGAAGACATACGCAGCATTGCTAGGAAAGGGGAAGTGCTACTGCTAGGAGATTTCAATATGCCAGATGTTGATTGGCACATTCCTGCTGCAGTATCATCTAGAAGTAAGGAGATCCTGGATTCTCTACAGGGAGAACTATTCAGGCAATTGGTAACAGACCCCACACGTGAAGGGGCCATACTGGACTTGGTGCTTACCAATGGTGAAAGTGTTTCTGATGTTGTAGTGGGAGATCATTTTGCATCCAGTGATCACCAGATGGTGTGGTTCAGTATTAGGACTAGGGCTGTTAGAATCCATTCCAAGGTGAAGATCTTAGACTTTAGGAAGACTAACTTTGCGAAGATGGGCCAATACCTCAGGGAGTCGTTAGTGGGATGGGAACAGCTGGGGGATGTAGAAAAACAGTGGGCAAAACTGAAAGGGGGTATTTTAAAGGCAACCAACCTTTTTGTTAAAATGGTAAATAAAGGCAAAAGGAACAGGAGACCGCTATGGTTTTCAAAGGAAGTAGCTGAAAAAGTGAAGAAAAAGAGGGAGGCCTTCATGAAATACAAGAGATCACAGAGAGAGGAAGACAGGCATCTGTATTTAGAAAAACTTAGAGAAGCTAGCAAAGTAGTCAAGAAGGCAAAGATTCAAAAGGAGGAGGAAATAGCCAATGCAATAAAATGGGGGGATAAGACATTTTTCAGATATATTAGTGAGAAGAGGAAGGGCAAAAGTGGTATTGTCAGACTCAAGGGTGCAGGGGGGGGGGGGGGAATATGTAGAAGCTGATAAGGAAAAAGCGGAATTGCTTAACAAATATTTTTGTTCTGTGTTCACAGATGAAGAACCAGGAGCAGGACCTCAGAAAACACCCACAAATAAGAACAGAAGCGAGGGACATCTTGAAAAATTTTCAGAAGACTGTGTTCGTGAGAAACTAGCTCAACTTAAAGTAGAGAAAGTGATGGGACCGGATGGGATACACCCTAGAATACTGAGGGAACTTGGGGACGTTCTAGCAACTCCACTGACTGACCTTTTCAATGCCTCGTTGGAGTCGGGAGTGGTGCCAAAGGACTGGAGAGAGGCTCATGTGGTGCTTTTACACAAAAGCGGAAGTAAGGATGTGGTTGAAAACTACAGGCTTGTTAGTTTAACTTTGGTGGTGAGTAAATTATTGGAAACGCTGCTGAAAGAGAAAATAGTGAGGTTTCTGGAGTCCGGCGGATTACAGGATCCGAGGCAGCATGGATTCACCAGAGGCAGGTCTTGTCAGACAAATCTGATTGATTTCTTTGACTGGGTGACCAGGGAGTTGGACCGAGGGAGAGCTCTAGATGTGGTGTATTTAGATTTCAGTAAAGCCTTTGACACTGTTCCTCACAGGCGACTTATAAACAAACTGAGCACCCTAGGGATGGACCCTAAAGTTACTGCTTGGGTTAGAAATTGGTTGGGTGGGAGGCGACAAAGAGTACAAGTAAATGGAGCTCACTCTGAGGAGAAGGATGTTACCAGTGGTGTGCCCCAGGGATCTGTCCTTGGTCCGATTCTTTTTAACATCTTTGTTAGTGATATAGCGGAAGGGCTGTCGGGTAAGGTTTGCCTCTTTGCGGATGATACCAAAATCTGCAAATAGAGTAGACACCCAGGAAGGTGTAGATAACATGAGAAGGGATCTAGCTAAGCTTGAAGAATGGTCTAGAATTTGGCAGCTGGGATTTAATGTTAAAAAATGTAAGGTCATGCATTTGGGCTGCAGCAATCCAAGGGAGCAATACAGTATAGGAGGTGAAGTACTTTTGTCCACTAAAGAAGAGCGGGACCTAGGCGTGGTTGTGTCTGATGATCTTAAAGTAGCTAAACAGGTAGAAAAGGAGACGGCAAAAGCAAGAAGGATGCTTGGGTGCATACGGAGAGGAATGGCTAGCAGAAAAAAGGAGGTGATAATGCCTCTGTATAAGTCTTTGGTGCGACCTCATTTGGAGTATGGTGTGTAATTCTGGAGACCGCACCTTCAAAAGGATGTAAACAGGATGGAGTCGGTGCAGAGGGTTGCTACTAAAATGATTAATGGGCTTCATTATAAAGCATATGAGGACAGACTTAAGGATCTTAATATGTACACCTTAGAGGAAAGGCGGGATAGAGGTGATATGATTGAGATGTTTAAATACCTCCGTGGCATAAATGTTCAGGGAGAGAGCCTCTTTCAATTGAAAGCAAGTTCTGCTACGAGGGGATATGGGATGAGGGTGAAGGGAGATAGATTCAGGAGTGATATGTGGAAATATTTCTTTACGGAAAGAGTAGTGGATCCGTGGAATAGTCTCCTAGTGGAGGTGGTAGAGATGAGGACAGTAACTGAATTAAAAAAAGCATGGGACCAACACAGAGGATCTCTAAAGGTAAAAAGTGGACTGTTGTAGTTGTTGTTATGGAAGGACAGACTAGATGGGCCTTGTGGTCTTTTTCTGTCATCATGTTTCTATGTTTCTATATGCATGAGATACATTTGCATACAATGGGGGCGGGTCATACAAATGCAGCACAGGCATATTTATTAGGGACAGCATGAAACCTGAATGATGTTTGGCCCCCTCCCAGGACTGCAATTGGAGAACTCTGCTCTAGCGATTGCACATGTTTATGAGGTCTGTGCTCTGTAGGGTAAAATATAGGCATTTATGGCATGTTTATTTTATCTGCAATAAAAGTTCCATCTTTATTACCATGGTTTAGTACTGGGTAAAATATAGGGACATGGTCTGCAGGAGCCACAGCTGGGACTTGAACCTGTGACCTTCTGCCCCTGAATATACTGGCTGTGTGTACTGCACCAAACTGTTGCCACAGAGGCAGATCATTCCCTGGGGATACCATGACTGTTTGTCAGAGAGACCTTGTCTGTTGCAGTGCACTGCCCCCTTCACCACTAGCACCCCTCCGCCACCATGCTGACATGCCCTTCTGTCGGTGGTGCTGCTGGTGCGCAGTTCCAGGCCATCGAGTGTGCCGGTAGGTGGCTGCCTATGGTGCGTGATATGGGGTAGGGGTGCCTGCATAGACGTCCATGCTTCCCACCCCCCCGGCTCCGCCTGCCGATGTTATGTGCTCTTTGGGGTACTTGCTGGGTACTGTCCCCTGGGAAACTGTGGGACACACACTCATGGACATGTTTGCCCTTGGTCAGTTGCTGTCTTGCTGGTTTTCTGCTTCTACATTCCTATGTGTCACCTAGGCATCTGCCTAGCCCACCCTGTGCCCCAGATGCCACACTGCATGTCCCGCCTACAGCCCCCTGTACCCTATTTTCAGCCTCACCATAGTGTCCTCTCATACTTGGGCACTATGATGTTGCTGCACATGTATCACTACTATCACTTTTCTTGGTTTCCCTGCCTTTGCTGTACATTGCTGACTGAAATGGTCTCTCTCCCCTGCAAATGTGCCTCTAGTGCGAGGTTTTAACTGGCGCTAATGTTAAGACCTTAATTTCAAGGCGTTAGCATGCATGGGGCCCCACCCACTCTCCGCCCTTTTGACCCCTTATCTCTGCCCCTGGGGAGCCTTACTCCGCCCTCTGGGGAGCCATACTCCACCCTCTGTGCACCTTAATGCCGCTGGAGGCGTTATCGTGCGATACGTGACGTTCTCACATGGTAATGCGCCATTATCACGCGATAACATTGCAGCTGCGCCGTTAGCGCCGTTTAGGAAACATACCCCATTGTGTTCTTTTTACCCTGGTCACAGCTAGGTTTTCTTTTTCTTTTTTTTGAGGATAGAATTAAGCATGATTAAAACTTGAACATCTACATTTGTTAAGTAGTTGTCTTGCTACATAGAGACAGACATTTGGACACATAAACATATTTACCTGATGGTTGGAGAGCAACACTTTGTAAGAAAAGTAACAAAAAGTATCAATTCTTAGGTTACACAATTTATCAGAAATGTGAGATAGTAGGCTGTGTCAATCATTTTAAAAAGCACTAGTGAAAAAATGGTATAATTTTATGTGGCAAATCATCAACTAGCTTTACATTTTGTGTAATATGTTTGTTACCCACCTGCAATTTCTAGGAAATTATGCAAAAATATACAAACGACTGAAATATGTTTAAGTGCTCTGATAATAGTTTTTATGTGTTTGCATTGCATATTAATGATTTTTGTCCCTCAATTATGAATTTATCTTACTTATTTCAGTATTGAGGTTTACATGGTAAACTGGTTCAATATAAAAATAAATAGCAATTGGACACAATGTCCCAGGCATCTCCTTTTCCAGCTGCACTGTTGAAAGAACAGTGTGATGAGGTACAGGAAGATAAAGGAAGATAGCCATGCCTACAGTGAGAAGGTCAGCTTGGAATGGTTACAGCGAATCTGTTCTGCAAGCTATGTTGTGCAGTGAAGAGGAACAAGAGAGAGAAGATGCAGTGGAGAAGATATTGAAGATCAGAAGTGAAAGAGATGAGAAGACTCAGTTTGGAGACAGCAGTGTGAGACCCAGGAAAATACCATCCATCAACACTGTGGCAACTACACTCACCCAATTACTTGACTGGAGCTCCAGAGTCTCTGAGCCTCCTCTTACCTGTACCTTCACAACAGCAGAGATCAAGGCATTTCTGAGCAAGCCCATGGTGATTCCAAACTGGCCATCACACACCTAATCCATAGAAAGGTGTGTAAAAATGACAATTGAGGCTGCTGGTCATGTGTATAATCAGGAGAGGATAGAACATTATATTAGGGGTCAGATGTTCAGCAGAGAGCTCATGAGCCAAAACAGAAGCAAACAAGATATGGCTTCTTTGCTGGATTTTGTTAAATAACATTAAATTAACTACATAAATGACATTTTAGAAACAATTATGTTTTTAAATGACATTTTAAAAACAATTACAGGTGTTTAGACTATTTGTATGTTCAATTACTAATTTCCATATATTTCAACTGTGATTTGATGTAGGTAAGACTCACTTTAAGTCGTTTCTGAAGATAGCTTTAGATTCAGCATGCAGAACTGCATATTTTGGTCACAAGTAGTTTGTAAAGTTTAGAAAAATAAAAATCTACCTCTAAAATTGACCCTCCCTAGTGAGATAGAGAAGTGATAAGGAAGATAGATAGATAGTACAATTTGTTGACAACAAATTTTACTTCCTCTAAATACATTTTGCTCATCTCAGATAAGTATCTATCTTTCTTTCTTACTGCTTCTCTATCTCACTAGGGAGGGTAAATTTTAGAGGTAGATTTTTATTTTTCTAAACTTTACAAACTACTAGTGACCAAAATATGCAGTTTTGCATGCTGAATCTAAAGCTATCTTCAGAAACTACTTAAAGTGAGTCTTACCTACATCAAATCACAGTTGAAATATATGGAAATACAAATCTGTTTATTTCACTTAAAAGTTTTCATTAAATTCTTAATTGCATCATTGCATGTTTGACATTGAGGTTCAGCATTTTATCTCTCTTTGTGAAAGCAAACTGGTGTCTTCTGAAATACTAGGCAGCCTGCCTTGATTTACTCTTTTAGGCCTCACCCACTGTCTTTTGGGGAAACTGTTAGGTACTTATGACCTAGATTGGCCACTGTTGGAAACAGGATACTGGGCTTGATGGACCTTGGTCTGACCCAGTATGGCTTATTTTATATGTTTATGTTCTTATGTTCACTGTTTTTGACAGCTCACCCGCTTTCGAACACTCAGCATTCTCAGCTTGCAAATCAGTCACTACTTCCAAGGGTGGTTCTATCATTAGGCCAACTGAGGCAGTGGCCTCAGGTAGCAGTTTCTAGGGGTGGCACTCCAGCTGGATTTATTTCTGATTTGCCACTCCCTAGAAACTGCCTATGATAGAACCACCAATCTTTCAACAGGAGTAGGGCCGGCACCACCTGGTAAGCTGGGTAAGTGTGGCATGAAGGCGCCGGTGGGGGGAGGGGGAGTCAAGGTCGCCACCGCTGCTGCCACTTCCGCTTCCAAAAGGAAAAAACAGCTGTGGGAACATTTCTCTGTTCCCGTGGCTCTGCTAACTTTTAAACAGCTGGGCCACGG
The DNA here is from genome assembly GCA_033557465.1 of Ichthyophis bannanicus. NCBI lineage: Eukaryota > Metazoa > Chordata > Amphibia > Gymnophiona > Ichthyophiidae > Ichthyophis > Ichthyophis bannanicus. The sequence goes on along the minus strand of CM066032.1, from coordinate 369,387,248 downwards.
AGTTTCTAAAGGCAAGAATAAGCATTTGCTATGAGAAATATTCCCGCGGCTGCTTTCTTTTTTTTTAAAGAATGAATCAGTGAGGGGGAGGAGGAGGGAAAGGCACCAGAAGAGAGCAAACATGGGGAGGGGGGAGCTGGAAGGGAGCACAACAGACATGGGAGGGGGAGCTGAAGGGAGCAGACATGGGGGGGGGAGCTGGAAGGAAGCAGAAATGGGGGGAGCTGGAAGGGAGCAGACAGGGGGCCTGGAAGGAAGCAGAAATGAGGGGGAGCTCGAAGGGAGCAGAGCAGACATGGGGGGAGCTGGAAGGAAACAGATATGGGGGAGCTGGAACGGAGAAGACAGGGGGACCTAGAAGGGAGCATAAATGGGGGGGGGGAGCTGGAAGGGAGGAGATCAGACATGGGGGCAGCTGGAAGGAAGCAGACATGGAGGGAGAGCTGGAAGGGAGCAGACGGGGGGCTGGAATGGAGCTGAAATGGGGGGAGCTGGAAGGGATCAAAGCAGACATGGTGGATGCTGGAAGGGAGAGGATATATGGGAGTGCTGGAAGGGAGCAGTTATGGGGGGCAGCTGGAAGGGAGCAGACACTTGGGGATGGGGCTGGATGGTGGCTGGGTAATAGGAGAGGAGGTTGGACGGGAACTGACAGGGGGGAAGGTAGGGGCTGGAAGGGAGCTGACATGGGGGAAGGTGGATGGACAGAGGAGAGGGTGACTGGAAGGGAAATGACATGGGAGGGGGCACTGGGACTGGAATTTTACTGATATTTTGGATGGTATTTTGACTAGAAGGGGCTGAACGATGGGGAAGGAGGGAACTGGAAGAGAATAGACACCAGTGACAGTACTGGGAAAGCAAGAAGGTTGGCACTGGAAGGTACTGGGAGGGGAGGCTGTAAAGGATGCTGATACTGGGGAGAGTTACTGGGACTGAAAAAAAGGCTGATGGAAGAAAATGAAGAAAGCAAAAGGAGAGACAAGATATGGCAGATGGACTATAGACCATAGAAAAAGAGCTAAGAGAAGACAGGAAAACAGAAACCTCAGATTGGGACCAGCATGATCAAAAATCATCAGACAACAAAGCTAGAAAAAATAATTTTATTTTTAATTTAGTGATTGGACTTTGCGCTATCTATATTTCACTATCTATATTTCACTGTCTATATATCTCTTATATGATATAGCACCACATGAGAGTCTGGTTTATTGGGGTTTCATTTTAATTTGTATCTACATATTTTTATTTTGGCTTTAGGTTGTTGTCACTTATTCTGCACTTGGTGAGGGACTGTGTTCTGATTGTATGACCAAGGCCAGGTGTACTATTAACATGGTGTTTGTATGTAGGGATCTGTCCTGCAGTAATTTGACATGTACAGCTTTTCAAATATGTGTATGGATATTTTAGGGTCCATTGTAGTGTTTATAGTGTTGCTTTTTTCTAGGTAGGCCCCTTATTGTATGTGTTTTGGAAGTGTATGCTGGTATGGTATGGTAGATTTGGCCTTGCAGATCTTCAGGGACTTTAGTAGGGTTTTATATTAGTTCCAAATATGCCTGGTACTGGAGAATGTTTGTTGTTGGCGAGATGACCAGAATCAGATTTATGTTTTAATATATTGAGCTCTGTGGGTGAATGTCCTATCTCTGTTTTGCACCCATTGTTGAGGAGGGGGTTCTATGAATACAAAATATATGTTCAAAAAGAAAAACCAAGCACCATAACATAGTTGATAACAACAAAATACAAATTAATTATAATTTGGAGTTATAAACTGTTGTGGTTCTCACTCTTTCTTTTAGTTTCTTGGTGTGCGAACATCTTGCATTTGCGCCACATTTTCTAATCGGCTTTTTGGTTTGGTTCAGTCCCTGACTGGAGTTTTGAGAAAGATCCCCCCACAGCAGATTGCCTTGAGCCGCCCTTGACTACTTCACTCTCTCCAACTTCACACTCTTCTGCTTATTCCTCACCACCGTTATCACACATAAACCATGTGGCAGATGCAATTTAATGTGGACAAGTGCAAAGTTACGCACCTAGGGAAGAACAACCCAAACTATGGTTACACAATGCAAGGTTCCACATTAGGAACTACCACCCAGGAAAAAGATTTAGGCGTCATTGTGGATAACATGTTAAAACCCTCTGCCCAGTGTGCAGCGGTGGCCAAGAGAGCAAATAGAATGCTAGGTATCATAAGGAAAGGAATGGAAAATAAAACAAAGGATATTATAATGCCTCTGTATCGTTCCATGGTGGGACCGCACCTTGAATATTGTGTGCAATTCTGTTCGCCGTATCTTAAAAAGGATGGTAAAGGGGATGGAAGGATACCCCATGAAGAAAGGCTAAAAAGGTTAGGGCTCTTTAACTTGGAAAAGAGACGGCTGAGGGAAGAAATGCTAGAAGTCTATAAATTAATGAACGGAGTGAAACGGGTAAACATAGATCGATTGTTTATGTTATCAGAATATAGGAAGACTAGGGGACATACAATGAAGCTACAGGGTAAACTATTTAAGACTAATAAGAGAAAATATTTTTTCACTCAACGTGTAATCAAACTCTGGAATTTGTTACCGGAGGATGTAATAAAAGCTGTTAGTGTAGCTGGGTTTAAAAAAGGTTTGGACAAGTTCCTGGAGGAAAGGTCCATAAACCATTATCAAAAAGGGACCTAGGATATCACTGCTTGACCCAATACAAACATTGTGGAACCTGTGTCTTTTGGGAAACTGCTAGGTACGTATGACCTAGATTGTCCACTGTTGGAAACAGGATATTGGGCTCGATGGACCTTGGTCTGACGCAGTATGGCATATCTTATGTTCTTATGTTCTTTCCAAACCCCATATCAGCAGACAGCTTGTTCCATTAATATTGTCAAATTCTGTTTTTTTAAATTTTATTTTTATTGAGATTTTACCTATACTTTCAATCAAATGAATGAAAGCAAAATGGCAAAAAACAGGTAACATAACAAATAGCCAATAAAAAGAAAAAATACATTTGCCTAAATCAGCCCACAATAAAAGGAGAGAGGCAACAGGAAAAAATACAAATTTACATAATAGGAATTTATACAATAACATGGCGATGTGAGACTTATGCGTCAGCTGTTTGAGACGCAGAAACAACCACTAATTCCTCCCTAGCTACAAGAAACTCCAGGAGCTGATAGGGCTCAAAAAACAGAAATAATTTCTCATTATAGGAAACATGACATCTAGCAGGAAATTTCAACAAAAAAGTCCCACCGAGGGAAAGAACCCTAGGCTTAAAACCCAGGAATTCCTTCCTCCTCAACTGGGTATCCCAAGCAAGATCGGGGAAAATGCGAATATGAGAGCCCATAAACTTCTCACTGAAATTCCTAAAATATGCACAAAGAATTAATGCTTTATCAGATTCAAGAGCCAACGTAATAAGGAGGGTAGTGCGAGTAGTTACCAGCTCAAGAGAACTCTCCAAAAGCCCCGTAAGGTCTCGGAGGTCCCCCTGAGCTCCACTACTAACACCCTGATCACCCTGACCCCCAGACAAATACTGAGCTCTAGTTAATGGCGGGAGGTCCTCCCTGGAGAACCGCAAGACCTCCTGGAAGTACCTATGAACCATTTCCAAGGGTGATTGCAGTGAGGATCTAGGAAAATTAATCAGTCTTAAATTGTTCTTCCGGACTTGATTCTCAAGATATTCCATTTTCCTAGCTGTTACACTCCGATCTTTAATAAATGCACCATGTAGGTCCCGAAGTTGCTCAAGTTCTCCAGACAACCGGGTCAACTTTCCCTCCTGCTCCTTTTGGACTTGAGACTTCTTGAAAATCTTTTCGTAAAGAATTAGTTTTAGTTCTTACAAGAGCTGCAATAGTTATAAGGGAGGAGTTCATGGTTGAAATAGCGTCCCACAGCACCTCCAATGTAACTTTAGGAGGCCTCACCAATCCACCAGCACATACAGTGACAATCGATTGAACCACCTCCTGAGTAAGGCTGTCGCCCAACAAAGACACAGCCTCAGGTCTTCCTTCATCTCCCGGAGTGTCACACGGACAAGCCAGGCAGGCAGGGGACCTCTCCTCACCTCCCAACACCGGCATGCTAGTCTTCACGCCGGAGGGAAGCTCCTCTCTACCTGATGCAACACCTCTGGGGCATGGCGGGGGGCTCTCTGCTCAGGGGACAACACCACTCCTGATGTGCTCAGGTCAGGCAGAGACGCCGTTCCTGCTGAAGACGCAGCTCCCACTCCCGGAACCTGGAAACCACACATTGGCAGCATCTTCTGGGCAACGCCGCTGGAACCAGCTTCACCGGAGGAAGGGTAAGCTTGCTCACGCTTCCTTCTGCCCATGTCAGCCCACAGAACCACCATACGCGCTGCCACCATGCGCCGCCAATAAGGGCTCTCTCACCAGAAGCGGATCACCGCCACCATCTTGCCTCTCCCTAATTCTGTTTTTTTTAAATTCTAGTAACATTTCTTTAGCTACTTTTATCTTTCATTTCAACATTATCTATTCCAGGGAGCAATAACAATTTGATGTTATTACAGTGAACCACCTTCTGTGCATCTTCTAATGACTTTATTTCATAGTTACTTCTTTCTGGTTCAAAGATGTTCATTAATTCATAGGGCATTTCTTCCTAATAATCTTTTGTTTTTCTAAACCCTTTTGTTTAAATTTATCAGAAGCACTCAATCTCCTTCATGAATCAGAGCTCCTCTCTTTAGTTGAAAAGCATTTTTCTATTTTCAGATTTATTTTGAGATACTCTGGAGGTCATTCTGAACCACAAATAAGCTGGTTAGATGTGCGGGTTAGAAGTGCAATTCCACAAATACATCTAAAATCGTATTCCAAGACAACATGTACTGCATATAAGGGCACGTATAGGGGGATCTCTGTACGGGGGCGGGAAGGGGCAGAATGGGGGCATGGCCAGCCATGGAGACATATAAAGCACATTCTGAGGATGCCCAAGTACATCTTCAAGCAAAAAAACAAACGTGATTACTCCAACCATATGAAAATTCTTCCCAATTAGTCTTTAATTTCACAAAATATCAAAGATATGTATTTCCTCAAAAGCAGCAAAACTTTTTTATAGAAAAGAACAAGGGTCTCAGACTAACAGGAGCTACGGTAATGACTTTTCAACCAAATGCTCCAATTTGCATCAATGACCCACATTATTTTTATTCAATTTTTCTTTTAGTTTTTCTTATAACTTTCAAAGAAATGAAAAATAAAAGTCAGGCTTATCTTTGTTTAAGAGTCCCAACATCAGACTCAGCGCTGCTATGTTTCACGATTGTATTCGTTTCTTCAGGGGCTAGTAAGCCAACTTCAAAAGTTTTCATTTATACTAGAAAAAGACAACATTCTCCGTTTAAAATAAATACTTCAACTCCATTATTACTAAAAGAAGGCAACATATCAGTCTTGTTGTAAAATAACAGTCTTATTGAAAAATAAGGTAACTAGATGCCGCTCACCGAACATGCTTCTCATGGGTATTCCTCCCCCTAGCCTAAAAAACGCCGCGCATGCGGCTTAGAGTGCTCAATGCTTACAATTTATACCAATGATATATGGAGGATCTCTCCCTATCACAATCCCCTTAGAAGCAGAGGTTCCAATCGATTTGTGCATTAAGACCATCAGGTTGCACCGTCCGTAAAGTAAAAATCTATCGTTGCTCTCGAACTATCAACGTTTGATCTAAGGATTTTCCTCCATAGCCCTTAAAAACTCTGTCTATGCAGAAACACTGAAGATCTTCAAAAACATGATGTTCTCTAAGACAGTGTTCCACTATCGGGGCAGTCAAGATTTTGCAACGTAGCCGACTGCGGTGTTCAGCCAGTCTCACTTTAAAAGAACGTGAGGTTTTTCCAATGTATAAAAGCTGACAAGGGCATTGGATGGCATATATTACTTGTGTGGTGGTACAATTGGTTGAATGACGTAAATAATGAACTTTGCCATGATAGTTAAAGGAAGAAATCTCCCAATTGACTTCACATAATGAACAATGGCCACATCTAGCGTGTCCCCTAGGTTCCTCAGGGGCATTTTCAGCAAGGGGACGCAAAATTGTGGGACTCAAAATTTCTTTCAGATTTCGATTACGTGTCCAAATGCAACAAATTTGTTTGTCCTTCAAAATAGGGATACTATGTATTACATTCATGTGATGCTGGATGATCTTAGATATATCTTTACTATAAGGTGAATATGAAGTCACTAAATTAATTGAAGTATTATCTGAAACAGAAGGTTTTGGAACCAATAACAATTCACGATGGTTGTATAGAGCACGTTTGTAAGCTGACTCAATTATACGTTTGGGATATCCTCGTCATAATAACTTATCTTTAAGTATACCAGCTTGAGTTTTAAATGTGTGAAGATCAGTACAATTCCTCCAATACCGGAGGAATTGTGAGAAAGGGAGGCTATCTTTTAACCTCTGAGGGTGGAGACTCCCATAATGTAACAATGAATTACGATCGGTGGGTTTTCGAAACACATTGGTAACCCATCCTGTGGTTCCTTTTGTAACTTCCACATCCAAGAAAGTAATTTGTGTTTGACTGCAAGTGCTAGTGAATCGAATAGTGGTCTCCCTCTCATTAAGCCAGTCGACAAAACTTTGTAACAGGGGTAAAAACCCCGTCCAGATGACAAAAATGTCATCTATGTATCGACACCAGAGCCGGACATTAGCCTGTAAAGGTGATTGTTTCAGCCATTCAGCTTCAAAAGCAGCCATATAAATATTAGCAACTGAGGGGGTGCAAGTAGCGACCATAGCAACCCCAGTTTTTTGATGGTATATTCTATCTTCGAATTGAAAATAATTATTAAATAGAACCAAATCTGTAATTTTCTCCAAAAACATCAATTGAGAAGGAGATATATCAGACCTAGCCTGTAAAACAGACATTACTTCCTTATGAGCTCTATCTTGTGGTATGTTGGTATATAAGGCAGTTATATCTAAGGTAACCAGCCAAAGTTCAGGTTCCTGTGCCCACTGAGCGTGGGTTTCTAATAATTGTAAAAAATGCATGGTGTCTCTTACATAGGAAGGGATACGGGATATCAATGGTCTTAAAAAAGAATCTAGATAGATCGAAAGCGGCTCCAAAAGTGACCCTCATGTAGAAACGATGGGTCGCCCCGGGGGGTTATGTAAATTTTTGTGAACTTTCGGCACTAGATAAAATCGTGCCAGAACGGGATCTGATGGATTTTAAAATCGCCATTCTTTGATGGTTACCAATTTCATCTTTAGCGCCTCTGATGTAAATATTTTTATCTGATTTTGAAGTGTCTTTGTGGGGTCTTCTCCCAGAATTGTATATGTGTTCCCATCATTCAACTGGCGATAGGCTTCTTGAATATAGCTGTTCCGAGCCAAAATCACTATTGCTCCACCTTTATCGGCCCTACGGACCACCAAATCGTGGCGAGATTGTAGATCTTTGAGAGAAGCTCTTTCCTCAGTAGTGAGGGCATTCCACTTTGATTTTTTAACATTACTGTTTACTAGTGAAGAAAGATCCTGTAGTACCATAGTACGAAAAAGCCCCAGTGCTGCCGGAAGAGGTCTTGGTGGGGACCATGATGACTGTAGTGGTAATTTAACATGATCATGAACACTCTGCTCTAGGGCAGTCCGCAAAGCATATTGCTCTCCAAAATAAATTTTTAAATGTAATTTTCTAATAAGATGCTCCAAATGAACCCTAAAGTCAAACATATCAAATCCTATTTGGGGTACAAACGACAGTCCTTTCTCCAACAGTTGAATATATGATATTGGTAGAGATTGTCCAGAAATATTCACCACGATGGAATTAGTTGAACTGATAAAATTTGCTATCGGCGTTTGTTCAACGGACGTTTCGGTTCTCTCTTGTTGTCTTTTTTGATGTGACCATCTTTCTCGTCGTAAAAATACTGTTTCTTAGGGTCGCTATCAGAGCCAGAAGTATTATCCCCCTCAGAACTATCCTCAAAAGTAACTTTCTTTTTGTCCTTTCTCATTGGGTTCATCCAAGGATAGACGTATCCTATAGTGTAGTCTCCATAGTCCCTTTTAAGTTTATTGGCCTTCAGTTTTTTCACTTCTTCATGCACGAGGTCCACTATTTGTTTGATCTCAGCAGTGCTCTTGTTATAACTCTCTTCCGTACTGGATTGTTTCAACCCTTGTATAAGGATATCCTCCTCTTTCTTTAAAGTTTCCAAACTCAATTTTGAAGTGTCCACTATTAGCATCATCAAATCCCGTGAGCATTTGTTGAGGATGCTGTTCCACTTTTCGACAAAAGACACATCCATTGCAAACATTTTTGGCTCTTTGTACACACGAAGGCCCCTCGGAATTTGTTGCCTACGAATATATTCAATTAAAGAATATCTATGCAGCTCAAGAAAGTAACTTTTGAGGATAGTTCTGAGGGGGATAATACTTCTGGCTCTGATAGCGACCCTAAGAAACAGGATTTTCACGATGAGAAAGATGGTCACATCAAAAAGAAAGACAACAAGAGAGAACTGAAATGTCCGTTGAACAAACGCCGATAGCAAATTTTATCAGTTCAACTAATTCCATCGTGGTGAATATTTCTGGACAATCTCTACCAATATCATATATACAACTGTTGGAGAAAGGACTGTCGTTTGTACCCCAAATAGGATTTGATATGTTTGACTTTAGGGTTCATTTGGAGCATCTTATTAGGAAATTACATTTAAAAATTTATTTTGGAGAGCAAGATGCTTTGCAGACTGCCCTAGAGCAGAGTGTTCATGATCGTGTCAAATTACCACTACAGTCATCATGGTCCCCACCAGGACCTCTTCCGGCAGCACTGGGGCTTTTTCGTACTATGGTACTACAGGATCTTTCTTCACTAGTAAACAGTAATGTTAAAAAATCAAAGTGGAATGCCCTCACTACTGAGGAAAGAGTTTCTCTCAAAGATCTACAATCTCGCCACGATTTGGTGGTCCGTAGGGCCGATAAAGGTGGAGCAATAGTGATTTTGGCTCGGAACAGCTATATTCAAGAAGCCTATCGCCAGTTGAATGATGGGAACACATATACAATTCTGGGAGAAGACCCCACAAAGACACTTCAAAATCAGATAAAAATATTTACATCAGAGGCGCTAAAGATGAAATTGGTAACCATCAAAGAATGGCGATTTTTAAATCCATCAGATCCCGTTCTGGCACGATTTTATCTAGTGCCGAAAGTTCACAAAAATTTACATAACCCCCCGGGGCGACCCATCGTTTCTACACGAGGGTCACTTTTGGAGCCGCTTTCGATCTATCTAGATTCTTTTTTAAGACCATTGATATCCCGTATCCCTTCCTATGTAAGAGACACCATGCATTTTTTACAATTATTAGAAACCCACGCTCAGTGGGCACAGGAACCTGAACTTTGGCTGGTTACCTTAGATATAACTGCCTTATATACCAACATACCACAAGATAGAGCTCATAAGGAAGTAATGTCTGTTTTACAGGCTAGGTCTGATATATCTCCTTCTCAATTGATGTTTTTGGAGAAAATTACAGATTTGGTTCTATTTAATAATTATTTTCAATTTGAAGATAGAATATACCATCAAAAAACTGGGGTTGCTATGGTCGCTACTTGCGCCCCCTCGGTTGCTAATATTTATATGGCTGCTTTTGAAGCTGAATGGCTGAAACAATCACCTTTACAGGCTAATGTCCGGCTCTGGTGTCGATACATAGATGACATTTTTGTCATCTGGACGGGGTCTTTACCCCTGTTACAAAGTTTTGTCGACTGGCTTAATGAGAGGGAGACCACTATTCAATTCACTAGCACTTGCAGTCAAACACAAATTACTTTCTTGGATGTGGAAGTTACAAAAGGAACCACAGGATGGGTTACCAATGTGTTTCGAAAACCCACCGATCGTAATTCATTGTTACATTATGGGGGTCTCCACCCTCAGAGGTTAAAAGATAGCCTCCCTTTCTCACAATTCCTCCAGTATCGGAGGAATTGTACTGATCTTCACACATTTAAAACTCAAGCTGGTATACTTAAAGATAAGTTATTGCGACGAGGATATCCCTAACGTATAATTGAGTCAGCTTACAAACGTGCTCGGTACAACCATCGTGAATTGTTATTGGTTCCAAAGCCTTCTGTTTCAGATAATACTTCAATTAATTTAGTGACTTCATATTCACCTTATAGTAAAGATATATCTAAGATCATCCAGCAACACATGAATGTAATACATAGTATCCCTATTTTGAAGGACAAACAAATTCGTTGCGTTTGGACACGTAATCGAAATCTGAAAGAAATTTTGAGTCCCACAATTTTGCGTCCCCTTGCTGAAAATGCCCCTGAGGAACCTAAGGGACACGCTAGATGTGGCCATTGTTCATTATGTGAAGTCAATTGGGAGATTTCTTCCTTTAACTATCATGGCAAAGTTCAGTATTTACGTCATTCAACCAATTGTACCACCACACAAGTAATATATGCCATCCAATGCCCTTGTCAGCTTTTATACATTGGAAAAACCTCACGTTCTTTTAAAGTGAGACTGGCTGAACACTGCAGTCGGCTATGTTGCAAAATCTTGACTGCCCCGATAGTGGAACACTGTCTTAGAGAACATCATGTTTTTGAAGATCTTCAGTGTTTCTTCATAGACAGAGTTTTTAAGGGCTATGGAGGTAAATCCTTAGATCAAACGCTGATAGTTCAAGAGCAACGATGAATTTTTACTTTAAGGACGGTGTACCCTGATGGTCTTAATGCACAAATCGATTGGAACCTCTGCTTCTAAGGGGATTGTGATAGGGAGAGATCCTCCATATATCATTGGTATAAATTGTAAGCATTGAGCACTCTAAGCCGCATGCACGGCGATTTTTGGGCTAGGGGGAGGAATACCCATGAGAAGCATGTTCGGTGAGTGGCATCTAGTTACCTTATTTTTCAATAAGACTGTTATTTTACAACAAGACTGATATGTTGCCTTCTTTTAGTAATAATGGAGTTGAAGTATTTATTTTAAATTGAGAATGTTATGTCTTTTTCTAGTATAAATGAAAATTTTTGAAGTCGGCTTACTAGCCCTTGAAGAAACGAATACAATCGTGAAACATAGCAGCGCTGAGTCTGATGTTGGGACTCTTAAACAAAGATAAGCCTTACTTTTATTTTTCATTTCTTTGAAAGTTATAAGAAAAACTAAAAGAAAAATTGAATAAAAATAATGTGGGTCATTGATGCAAATTGGAGCATTTGGTTGAAAAGTCATTACCGTAGCTCCTGTTAGTCTGAGACCCTTGTTCTTTTCTATAAAAAAGTTTTGCTGCTTTTGAGGAAATACATATCTGATATTTTGTGAAATTAAAGACTAATTGGGAAGAATTCTCATACGGTTGGAGTAATCACGTTTGTTTTTTTGCTTAACTGTATCATTACTCTGAATAATTTTGACCCTTTTGGATTGTCAAGTACATCTTCAGCATTACCCATTGACATCATGATATATCTAGTGAAACGTGGAATAAGGTCAGGACTTAGAAATATTCAGCTCAAATCCCCAAGGCATCCCGGTGAATAATGGCTATGTCACATATGTACTGTATGGGTGTGTCTGCTGCCTAGAAGAGCACAGGATGCAGTTGTAAGAAGTGGAATGCACAGGTGAGGGACATCTGTACAGTCAGAGAATAAGCACAAATGCCCCTACAGAAATATAAAACACTGCAATAGGCATTAATCTGGCTATGCTGACATTTGCTGCTTGTGACAAAGGGGTTGTTCCTGGCTCCCCTAACATTTCCAGTGTCCAGAACAATGTGAATGTAGATGTGTGGATGGTATGTGTGTTAGTAGGGAGCAGAATCACATTTGCCTGAGAAAAACAGTTCAGTTGTGGTGTCCTGTGTCACCATGCCATCATGGCTGTACAATATTTGTGTACGGGTGTAGGGCATAGGGTTTCTGACTGCAAGTGAGAGTATGTGTGTGTGTGTGTGGTCTGACTTTTGCTAATCTGTGAGACATGAATGCTTGGCCGGTACCGGCACCATAGGGATGACCACAGCGTCACCAGGTGCCAGTGTGACCAGGGAGGGTAAAACAGAAGAAGTTCTCCATAGCAAAATGCCACAACATATCACTGTCACCAATAGGGGCCTTTCAAATTGTGAGTAGTCAATAGTGCAAACAGAACTAAGACATGCCCTGGTGCCCCATTATAGGTCTCTAGACATATGCACAATGGTAGGGAGTGATGATGGTGCTTTAGCTCATTCTGTAGCATTGTTTACACTATTGAATTGTCCCATTCTGAGGGTCCCTTATCAGTGACAGGGATATGTTCTGACATTTCACTATAGGGACCCTCTTCTGATGTCCTCTGGGACATATTGAGCTTTGCACAGACTGTTTGCAGAGATGACCAGTGCAGGCATGTCCGATCAATCACTTTCTACCCACTTTTCACCTACCGTAGAGTGAACTGAGCTATCTTTGCAGTGTTCTGGGCATGCAACAGATAAGCATTGTGGGTCTCATTTGTGTCGCCATCTCTGAATCATCAGTTTTCATGTGTGGTTTGCATCAGCACATAACTGTCAGTGAGTGCAGCAGCTTAGGGCCTGCACATATTACAGAAATAGTTCCGGAGATGCACGTCTTACATGGGGAAGGGGGAGGGGAGGTATGGCTGTTTGCGGGTCCCTCACAGAGATGTGCAGTTTCATCTGCGTCTAACCTGTTGATATTTGTGTGGTATTGTTTCTTTTGATTTAGAATAAGCTTGTTTTATTCCCTCTGTTTTGTCATGTATTCCTGGAGATGTGTCTGATTTTTAGTTCTATGCCATTGTCTCCCCAGCTTTCTTAATATGAGCTTGTCTTGCCTTATGTCAGAGGAGTACCGTTGTGCCTTGTTTGCGCATTGAGATATTTTTAGTCTCTGTGGTACAAGAGCAATTGGTGTTATGGTGTCATTTCAGTTCATTATTAGAGCTGTAAGGTACTTAGTGTTGGTGTCAAGCTTGGGAAGTATGTGTTTGAGTATAGTATCCTTGTCAAATTCTCTGAAGCGACATTGGGTAGCTGTGCATTGTTGTCTGGCGATGAGAGCTTTACTGGGAATTCAAATGAGATCATGTGGTGATCAGGCCAGGGTACTGGGGTTAATTGGTAGGGGATGTGAGAGTTGCTGGATTGGAGGTTGGAGGGTGCAAAAACTAGATCAAGAGTATTCCCCCCACTGTGTGTTTGAGTTTTGATGATTTCAGTGAGGTCCAATGAGTTTAAAGCATCGAGAAATGCTATGGTTAGTGCTAGAGAGGCTGAATTCAAGTTGAAGTTGCCTAGGGTGATTAGAGATTTTCCTTTGTTGGAGTAATTGCAAGCCAGCTTGATTATGGTTGAGAAGTCATCTGGATCAGAGGTTGAGGATATGCATATTAGACATATTGACAATTGTTTGTCCTCAAAATTATAATATTTAGTGTCGGGGTTTTAGTAGCTTATTCATTTAGGATGAGGGTTCCTCCACCCTTACGTTGTGTCTTGGAGCAATAGTGAGAGTCCATAGTTGAGGGGGTAAGTTGGTTTATTAGGACATTGTGTGTGTCAGCCATGATTCTTTTATGCACATAATTTTGACTTTCTGATCTTGTATGTAATCTGATATGATGTGAATTTTATTGCGAATGGAGTTGACATTTATTAGAGAAAATTAAGGCCGCGTGGCGAGGTCAAAGCCGGCCGCCCATAATCGGGTGGTGTGGCGAGATGCAGAGCCACGAGTTAGGTCTGGGAGGGGGGGGAGGAGTGGCCGTGATGAGGGCTGCATTATTTGAATTCATTGGCTCCCATTGCAGGCGCGAGCACAGGGGGAGCCGATGAGTCGGTGGAGCGGCGGATGAAGAGGCGGGAAGAGCAGGACAGCATTAGCGGTCCTTAGTCAGGCAGGTGGAGAGGTCCAGTGGCCGGTGTTGAGGATCGGGTTGCAGGGTCAGTCGGAGGCAGGCGGAGACGGCTGAGACAGCATCGGAGCAGAGGCGATTGGAAGTGGTGATGGAGTGTCAACAAGGCGCATTTGTGAGGTGGCAGCAGGCACTCATTTCCCCCTTCCCTTCACTGTGTGTTCGGCAGTCTGAGGGCACGCTTTGGGGACCAGCCATAGAGGTTTGCTTGGCTGACGGCAGACAAGGCAAGTGCTGTCAGGGCCAGGGTATTGTTAAAAACAAAGAAAATAAAATGAGAACAGGGCAGTGTAAAGGGAGACTGCTTACGCAGGCTCCACGCCTTCACGAGGAAGCCAGTGTGGTTGGGGGCGAGGGCCTGGTAGGGTGGGTAGGGCTACCGGGTGGCGTGCAATGCAGGCTGCAGGGGAGCTTATGGCAGGGGGGGTTGGGGCCTCGGATCAATTAATGGTGTCAGCAGTAGGTCGGGGCAGTAGAGCTATGGGGGCTTTCAGAAGGGCGGAGGGGGTCAAGGTCTCTACAGGGGACAAGGGGGATAGGGGAGAGGGCACAGGGGTCTCGTTCGTGGGGCAAAAAGCGGGGGGGGGGCAAAGGGAAGTGAGTTGGTTTCCAAGGCAGGTGGGCTACAGTGTGGTGAGCCGGGAGGTGTTCCAGGTAGCATACCTGGGGGGGCTATGGTTCCGCACCCCTCTGGGGAAGGGGGGGCTGGGGGGTTCAACAGGGACTCGGGCGTTCATGGATAGGGTGGGAAGATATTAGGGGAGGCAGGAGCATGATGGCTCAGGCTGCTCGCAGGGGCAGGAGGCAGAGTATTCACCCATCTGTAGCTGGGTTAGGGGGTCAAGGGGGTTACCAGTCGGTAGTGGGTATGGGGTACTTGGAGCATTGGCTAGGGGGAGGGCAAGGACCATCTGGGGCAGAGTGGCTAGGGGCATGGCAGCCTGCATGAAAGTCGGTGGTCCCTCCCCCGGTGTTTTTGTTTATGTCTCCCCAGGTGATGGCGATGAGTCCTTACCCCATAAGGCCTGGAGGCAGAGGCCAGGTGGGAGCAGAGCGGCCGGGGTTCGGAATGACAGCATGACAGAGTGTTGGCAGGGAGCCTGCTGGCATGAGACCTGTGGAGCTGCAGCAGTATGGTGTGGATGACAGCCAAGCTGCGACCATGTCACCTCCAGTAATGGTGGTAACTACGAGGGTGACAGGTGAATTACGAGATGAACCAGGCGTGGTAGCTGAGTGGCTGGGTGGGACGGCAGGAATGGGGGGTAAGTTGCGCAAGAAGCAGAAGCATGCGTGTCGGCGGCGGCATGGTTCAGATTCCTCCTCGCCTTCGTCATCTGTATCATCATTGTCATCCTCGGTAGGCGGAGATGAGGGACCGGAGGTTGGCAGCAGGGGGGGAGGGGCCGATCAAGCCAGTTGGGGGAGCTCCTTCATTGGCTGTCTATGCAGAATTATGGGAAGGTGTACTGAAGAATTTGTGGCGTAAGATTCAGAAAAGGAGATACATTGATATCTTCCGAACGTTGGAGGGGAGACGGCGGTCAGGGGACAGCAAGAAAAAGTGAAAGGAGGATGAGAAGGCGGGCCAGATAAAGAAGGTGTCTCGGAATGTGGTAAACTGGACACAAGCTTTTTTGCGTTTGGCGAGCGTATGGGGACATCATTATCCGGGTCAATATGGGATGTTGTTGGCATACGTGGATGCCATTCTTGAGGCAGTGCAAACTCATGAGGGGTGGTCGTGGTTGAACTACGACGAGAAGTTCCAAGATAAAATGGAGGAGAACAAGTTATTGTCATGGGGCACGCAGGATATTAATCTCTGGCTGAAGCAAATGTCAGTTAAGCCTGGTGCGGGGGGAGTTGGGAGGGTGAAACTGGGGGGTGGAGTCCCGGGGGGGGTTCATTCCTTTCGGCCTACAGCAGCCACCTTGCAGCCAAGAGCAGGGGGGTGGGGGGTGGGAGCAGGTGATGTGTGCTGGAGATTCAATAAGTCCTTGTGTTCATTTCACGATTGCAAGTTCCGCCATGCCTGCTCAAGTTGTGGAGGGGGGCATTTGGCGCCAAACTGCAGCAAAAAAGGGGCCTCACCGGCTAGTGGGCCGGCCATGAAGTAACGCTGTCATATGCAGTCTGGCCCCTACCCCAATACGGGTAGAGGCCTTACAGACCCGGCTGCGGCAATACCCAAGACGGGGAGATAGGGAGTTTTTGGAAAGGGGGTTTCAGGAGGGCTTTGTCATCCTAGTATATGGTAAGGTGGTGGCGTATACATCGCGCAATTCACCTTCGGTGTGGCATTTTGCTCCCATCGTGTGGGATAAATTGTCAAAGGAACTAGAGTTGGGTAGGATTGCAGGCCCATTTATGCAGCCGTTCCCGAATCTGGCGGTTTCCCCATTGGGACTCATACCTAAAAAGGAGGCGGGGAAGTTTTGGTTAATTCATAATTTGTCTTTTCCGGAGGGAGCCTCTGTCAATGATCATATACCTCGGGATAGGTGTGCTGTTCATTATGCATCGTTCGACCAGACGGTGGAGTTGGTGAGACACCCGGGTTGCAGCGCGTTGATGGCAAAGGTCGATATTGAGTCGGCATTTCGTTTGCTGCCGGTGCATCTGTCTGGTTTTCCTTTGTTAGGTTTTAAGTTTGAGGATAGAATTTATTTTGACAAATGCATGCCTATGGGATGCTCGGTGTCATGTGATTACTTCAAAAAATTTAGCACCTTCCTGCACTGGGCATTGGTGCAGGACGCGGGTTTTGAGAACGTGGTGCACTACTTGGACAATTTTTTTATTTGTGGGAGTGGCACATTCAATGGAGTGCCAGAACCTATTGAGCAGTTTTATGGACTTGGCGAGGGAACTAGGGGTGCCATTGGCAGAGGGAAAGACGGAAGGTCCTACTAGGCAACTGACCTTTCTGGGGGTGGAATTGGATTCCAGGGATATGGTGGCTCAGCTGCCAGAGGAGAAGGGTGTTGGTGGCCAACGCTATGGCTTCCAGCAAGTTGAATTTGAGGGAGTTGGAGGCATTGATCGGTTCGTTGAATTTCTCATGCCGTGTCATACCGATGGGTAGGGTGTTTCTGTGGCAGTTGGCCGGGGTGCGTAAGCCGCATGACCGGATTAGGGTGTCCAGGGTGATGAGGGCTGATTTGCAGATTTGGGATATCTTTTTGAGGGAATTTAACGGGACATCGGTGATGATGGAGGGGGACTTTTCCTCGGTGTACTTGCAGTTATACACAGATGTGGTGGGGGGGTTCGGGTTTGAGCATTTGTTTTGCAGGAGCGTGGTATGCTGATAGATGGCCGCAGTCATGGCCCAAATCGCATTTAGTGAACAATATTGCCTTCTTGGAGCTGTTTCCCATGCTTGTGGCATTGGATTTGTGGCCGTATCGCCTTTGCAACAGATGAATATTGTGGTGGTGTGACAATGCAGCGGTGGTTAGTGTGATCAATCATTATACCCCGCGATGTGTACAAGTGGTAGAATTAATGCGGGAGGTGGTACTAGCTTGTTTACGGTTGAACATTGTGATAAAGGCGCGAGGTACCGAATTCAATTTGGAATCTCTCCTTGATTCTCTTCTTCTTCTTCCTCTGCTAACAGCAGTCTTGACAACGCATCTGCAACTGTATTCATCCTTCCTGGTTTATAACATTTGGAAATCTAATTCTGCCAGCTGTGCTATCCATTTCTGTTCAATGGCTTAGTGTCTAAATATCTTAAAGGGTTATGGTCAGTCCAGACTGTAAATATTTTATACTTAAGATAGTCTTTGAACTTCTCTGTAGCAGTCCATTTAAGTGCCAATAGCTCCAATTTGAAGACACTATAATGTCTGTCATTTCTGTTGGACTTTGAGTCCCTGACTCACATAAGCAATCACTCTCTTCTGTCCATCTTGTAGTTGGTCCAGCACTGCACTCATCCCCTTCAGACTTGCATCAGTGGTTATAAAAAATGGCAATTCAAAAATCAGGTAGGCCAGAATTGGTGCTGATGTAAGCTTGTTTGTAAGTGCATCAAAGGCATCTTGGCACTCTATCGTCCATTGAAAAGGTAGTGGCTGTTAATTCTTTTTATTTTTTTCCTCTTAGTATATACAATGGAGTGGCTATCTGTGCAAAGGAGGTCACTAATCTTTGATAGCAGCTTGCCAAACTCATGAATGAGCACAACTCGGTAGCATTCTTTGTGACTTGCCAATTTTTTAACAATGCTGTTTTGCTAGAGTCAACTGTGATTCCTCTCACATCCTTCTGGTTAATTACATGCATGCTGCCATCCTGGAATCCAGTGTAGTTGAGGAAAACCTACTACCTGACTTTAAAAAAATAAATAAAGGAAAACCCTAACTAGCTAATCCTTTCTTTCCTTTTAGTAAACCAAAATATATATTTTTTATAAAGTTCTGTTAGCTGACTCAGGACCCTACGCTGTCCCACTCTAATGTAAAAATAAAGGATACTTATTTTCCCTAAATAACAGAGATCTGGGCAAAGAAAGTTACAAAATTTTCTTGCACACACTCAACACTCACAATCATTGTTTAACTCTTGTCATTAATCATAGGTCTCAGGTGAGTTTAATCAGAGATAGTCAATGACTTCTTCAATGACCTCTTTGTCTCTTAAGCTTTCTCTGGTCTTATTCAAGAGTCTCTCTCTGGGATCTCTGAAATAATTATTTGCTTCTGACTTGCCAAAGCATTCTGGTTATCATAATAGTTAATCAATAAGAGCAGTCATGTAGCATCACAGCTGCACCAGAACGTTTTCTTAAGCACTACTTGCAAACTTCACACTCTCTTCTACAGCAGTACTAGAATTTTGGCTGCCAATAATTGCTATTAAAACATTCTCTCACTCAGTCAAATTATTTTTACACAAGTTACCAAAAGTGTAGAAACCTGCGAAGCAGACTCTGAAATATATGAGGTCAATAGATCAGAAACATTAAGTTCTTCCATGTTGACGTCAGAGACTATAGCACCTGGCTCCTTTTTTCCTTGGGGTAAATAGAACACTTTTGAAATAGGTGGAATCAAATCTTGTGTCACAAAAAGCATTTCAGTTATAAAATGCTTAAACATATCCAATGCAGATATCCCCGCTATTTCAGGAAAGTTTAAAATTCTCAAATTTGCTACACGGGCAGAATTCTCTAGCATTTCTATTTTATCTCTTAAAGCTAAATATATATATATATATATTGTGGCGCTGCGTCCTGACTAGGCGGTCGCCTATAGGCCGCAGCGTGCCATCTCATATCTTTTATTTTGCTCTGGCTTAAGAGCTAAGGCTTCTGATGTTGTAGCTGTGGGTCAAGAAGAAGTCCGAGTGGGTTTGGCAAACACAGGAAATTTATTTATTTCTTTTGACAAAAATTTGCAAACAACTTTCTTGCGAAGTATTTGAACAGGACAACTCAAAGAGGATACTTTCTCCAATCAAAATTATCGTACAAAACAATGTCCTGGTAGTGCTCAATAATAAACTTGTTTCATGTATAGCAAGCAGTATTTGCTTCTTCAAATGCCAGGGTTAAAACTTAGTGCTCACTGGTTCCCAGTGCCTTAAGCAAAGATATCAGCTCCTTTTAAACTGTGCCAGATTAAAACAAGGCTTCTTCTTCTTGTTTCTATTACCCACAGAATAACAGCTTCTTAAAACATTCAGTTTACACTTAGGCACTTCAGTTAGCTCTAACAATGGCAATCCCTTTTCTTTCCAAGGTTTTCAGCGCTCAGAATAATAAGGCTTTAACCTAACCCGGTTTCTGGTTTTCTCTGGGCTTAAAACTCTTGGCCTTCTTTTACTCTGATGCTAGACATAGAGAGCTATCCATTAAACTGTCAACAGAATCCTGTTCCCTCTCACAGGGCTCCGTTTCCATACTTTCACAAACAGAGTCACATTCCTCTGGGCTTGGAACTTGCTCTGTGCATGCAGGCTTGACTTCTTTTAAAAGCTTAAACAGTTTGTTCCACTGAGACTTCTGTCTCCCCTCTGGGTTCCTAGGGTGACTGCGAGGCTTTCTCTCTCTCTGAATAAAATATCCAAAGGCTCTGACTGTCTGACCTTGCTTGTGGGAACACTCTGCCTTACAGGCTTTAAAAGGGGTAAAACTTTTCTCTGGGAATCTTCTAGTGCTGCTCCTCTAGCAGGGCTATAACCTTCAGTTTCCCTAGGAGTATCCCTCCTACCTTCAAACTGGGCTGCAAACCTCTCACGGCAGGGGCTCCTCTCTGGAGTTCAGTCTTCTGAATAAAAGCTGCTATGAGAGCTTCTCCGGTGTCTGTTCCTAGACACTCTCTGCCTTTGACGCCTGAAGATTGAGTTCTCCTTAGTCTGCTGTGTATGTTCCCTTTTCACATTGCCTGCAATCTGCTTCCTCAGCCCCTCTCTCCTGGATGGCTCGAGACTGGCTCTGTCTCTATTCCTGTGCCTGCTACTGTGGCTGGCTTTGTTCCCGTCTCTGAGACTCTGGTTGGTTCTGTTCCCTTCTCCTCCACTCTGGCTTTGGCTCTGGCTCCGGCTCTGGCCGTGGCTCTCTCGGAGACTGTCTCTCCTACTCTCTGTGAGTTTGTCTCTCTATCTGGCTCGGGCTCTGGAACTGGAATGGGAACTGGCACTGCTGCTTTCTCTTCCTGAGAGCTTAAATGTGTTTGAGCGTCTTCCTTTTCCTGGATCCTCCCCTAGGTGCTTCCTATCCTGTGTTGCCATGGAGCCTAGGTGTGGTTTGAACTCAATAGTTGTGAATGTGTGGTTTTTTTCTCTACCTGCATTCTGATACATGTGCTTAGCTGAGGGACTCCTCTGCCTAGAGGAAAAAGTTCTTTTTCCAGGTATTTTCCTAGGCTCTAGTGCAGCCTCGTCACCACAATATATATATATACATACACACACACATACACACACACACATATGTTCTGGTCCAAGGTTGCTATCCTCTAGGGGGATTTGAGCTCCCCCCTTACCTTTCGGCCTGAGGTAACCTGCCCCAACCACTAGGCCACTCCTCTATATATAGAGGACAGCAACCTTAGGCCGGAAGGACTGGGGTTTCTATTCCCACAGGTGCTCCTTGTGGTCTTGGGCAAGCCATTTAACCCTCCATTGTCCATGTTCCCTGTAAGTATTAGTGTATGTGTCTCATATCCCCTTGTGTTAAATGTATCCCCCAATTGTGTGTGACCACTTTTTGAAGGATAAGGTGGTATACAAAACTGTCTAAATAAATATTATCCTTACTAAGAGCCACATTTAAATCTGAAAAAGATGCCAACTTCTGAGCATTCTTGTCATTAGTCACCATCTTATAAGACTCCAAACTCACTGTATTATGCTCCACCTTGGGTGATAACGCTGCCGTCTGGTATGAAATAGCTGTAGACAAATTGATAATAGCTTCCTAAATGCTATCAAGTGTGATCTTCGAAGGGCACATAGGTTGAAAGGAGATAGGTGAAGAAGCAGTGAGGGTGCCTGCAAAGTTTTACCCGCACCAGGGCTGCCGGCCTGGGGAACTTCCGTTGCCAATTTCACTTTAGGAGAGCTTCTGAGATCCTCAGAAGTAATCACCCCACATCCAAATGCCATCTCTCCCTGCAGTGGAACCTTCAACTTGCCGACATCTGACACTGGAGGCACCTGAGCAGGGGGGGAGGGGGGAGCGAACTCCCCTAAGGGCTGTGGTGGATGCCATTCTAGCTCCGGAAATAGAGTGGTATTAGGATCCTCAGCATGCTGGGTGTCCTCCTCACTTCCAGTGCCCACACCAGAACTTATCTCCCACTTAGCCACCTCAGGCACAACGACAAAGCGGACCATAGGACCCATCACTGAAGACTGAGGCTCAGCAAGGTATACCTTAGCCTTCCCTTTCCTTTTTGGCATGGGAAAATGAACGCATGCACCCTCAAGCATCCATCTTGATTAAAACATGCTTCCCCTGTAGCAGCAGAGTGCACGCAATGAATAAAACCAGGAGTCAATTGCAGGGTCCAAGCCAATTTATTGTGTACAAGGCTCAGACAGAAAAGCATCCAAAAGGACTGAGCAAAGTTTTACAGAAGCATATTCATTATATACTTTTCTTTTCAGTTTGATACATGCAGACTTTCTAGTGGTCCCAACGCCCCTTGTACTTGTCCAATCAGAGACCCCTTCTGGGCCTAGCTCTCTGTTCCCCCTTCTAGGACTGTTCTAACAAAGGCACAGTTTCTAGGTATGGATACAATTCTAGTGAGGTTGTTTCTAGCTTCAGGAATGCAAGTATTGAAACATTTCTATCATCAGAACACAAGAGAATAATAAGGGATTTATGAATTCATAGAACACTTCTTATAAACAGTTTTCTTAAACTTTCACAGACTTTTGGTCTTTCTCAGCACTTCTATCCTCAGGTGGGGGTTGGGATCCAGGCCTAGCTTACAGGCCTTTCATAGTGGCAGGCTATTCTAGGCCATAGCCTACCACATTCCCCCCTTTGATTATTCTCACCCGCAAGTGAGAAAGGGTGAGAATTAAATCACACATTATACCTACATAAAAACATCATTATTGGGTATAGGGTAATATTGCCACATAGCTAAAACTTTTGTAGCTGCCTTCCGTTCTACAGTGTTATCAATAATTGAGATTATCATGCGTAAGCAAAAGGGTAGCAGGCATGGGAATAATAAGGATACAGTCAACATTAATATTACAATAAACACAAGGGTCTTCAGGCCACCTAGCCATGAAAACGCTGAACCAAACCATCCATCAAGCCTTAGACCATGCCAGGTCTGAACAGGAACATATGTTTGTTTTAGCATTTGATTAGCTATATCTTCAACAACTTGCCCATTATTGTCAATCTGCAAACAGTTAGTCAAATTCAATTTTCCACATACTCCACCTTCAGCTGCCAGCAAATAATCAAGAGCTAAACAATTCTGATAAATGGCTGTACGCATTTGTGTGCTTTGCTTAGCTAAAAGAGTTAGTGCTTTACTAGTTTCATTTGTTATTATTTCAACAACAGCTTGTAAGCGTATAATACGATTTATCATATATACAGGAGTGCGGTACCCCTTGTCCCATCTTGTGTCCAAGTGGCAGGTCCATAGTATGAAATGATTCTTTCAGGTGGCCACTCTTCATCATCCCATTTGTCCCATTGGCCTATTTTCAAGGCCTCTCACTTTTGTCGACTCTTGTATATAGGGAAACCCAATTGTTCTCCATGGGAAATGGGCAGAAGAAAGAAAGAAGGTCGTATAGTTCCCAATACACATGCTCCTCCCCAGTGGTGAGGGAGTTGAGCATATGCTCGGGTTTCACAAATCCAATATAGTCCAGGCGGAGCTTGCCAAGTACTATGAGAAGCCAAATTAGTCCAGATTTTGGCAAGAGTAGGAAAGAGGACTAAAGGGTTGGAGGGTTCTGGAGTGTTTACCCCCGACCACCAGGACGTCTTCCCAGTTGTACTGTTGTAAAACTTCTGATTGAGACAGACCAGCTGTCCGACTAGCATAGTAAACTGTGGTCTGGTACGTGCAAAACACAAGGTACCAACAATAGGGTGAGCCAGTACCCACTCACTGGTAGTGTTATGTAGAGCAGTCTGGTTATAAGGGATTGAATAGTTTACTTCTTGTGCCTCCCAAGGCCATTGGTCTCCCATCTTAGTTCCTCCACAGAAGAAACAATCAGAAATGTGGAGACTAGATGCTCCTGCTCCAGCAAGTTCAAGAAACAAGTTTTGGGAGGTGTGAGGAATTGCAAATTCTGCCTGCATGGCCTCATAGAAGGTGTGATGTATTCAATAAGGTGCAGATACATGAGTCTTAGTATTTAGCTGTATATAGATAAAGGTTCCAGGGTCTGTGCCGACTCCTGCTATAAGTAACCCAAATCTGAACCCTTGCTTCCAATGGCTAGGGTTAAGTATGAGGAGCTGTAGGGGATTACAGGCACCTTTCTTGCATTTCTGAGGTTCAGGTAATGATAATCTTTCTAAGCTGGCTTTGCGATTATCTCCATCTTGTCCAGTAGGTCCACAAAACCAGGTAGCATAATACACACATTCCCATTTCGGACAGAAGTAGGCATCTTTAGATGACTTACTGTAGACGGTTGGGGAATACTTTCCAGTACACTGCCCCCATCCGTATGCTCCTTCAGGACACATATATTTATCGTCATAATAGTAGCCTTGTTCCCAAGATCCACACTTGTAGTAAGCATTCCTATTTATCACATCACAGGCATCAAAATTCAGGATAACAGGTCTTGTGGGATCGGAGAGTTAACGTGTGGCATTTATGAGGGCCCCCTCCTCATCATTCTAGCGCAATTCCAGTACATAATATGAAGGGTTCTGATGAGGACTGAAACAGGTCCTACTCTTTCCTTCTGTACAGATATTTAATTCTGTACCATTATACACACATCGGCTAACTATACCAGTACAAGTATAGTAAGAATGATAAAGTAGAGTTTGAGTGACCTTCATCCCAGTTCGGGTGGTAGTTATACAGGCTGCACAAGGGGGTAGGGCAAGAGTCTTTCCAAGGGACCCAAGGGCTACCGCACCCACAAAACAATAGCAGAGGAACATCATAACTACAGTCTTTAGAAATTAACTGAAATATTGAGAACGTTGAACTTGTAGAGTCTCTTCTTCCTCTCTTCCGCTTCTGCTGTATGTGGACCTGTCGACTTCCACGCCGCGTGACAGGAGTAGGATTCTAAAGACTCTTATAATGCTGGTTGTCTCTGTAATGTAAGCCGCAATGGAGCTTCAGGGTCATCTAGTGAAGTCCAATGACCAAGTTCAGGAGCGGCTGCTGGCTTTATTCGACTGTGATGGATCCAGGGTTCAAGTTTTGCGACTTTCACTGCAGTTTGGGTTGACAGGGTGACAACATAAGGTCCCTTCCAATGTGGTGCTAGCGGTGTCTTTCTCCACTCTTTGATCCACACCGACACTCCAGGCTTGAAGGGATGCAGGGGTTCCGTCAGATTGATGGGCAATCAATCTTGTACCCAGGTGTAAAGATTCTGCAAAACAGAACTTAAAGCCAATAGTTCTTGTCTAGTAATTTCAGATCCAATTTGTTTCATATCTCCTTTTATCCCTTGTACAATAGGCGGGGGCTGCCCATACAAAATCTCAAAAGGGGAAACTCCTAAAGATTTAGTTGGGGCAGAATGTATCCTAAGAAGAGCTATAGGGAGAACCTGGAGCCACTTCAGGTGAGCTTCTTAACAAAGTTTGGACAACTGAGATTTCAGGGTCCTATTCATACGTTCTACTTTCCCTGAACTCTGAGGTCTATAGGCAGTATGCAATTTCCATTGTATCTGTAGAGCTCGGGCCAACTGTTGGGTTACTCGAGACACAAATGAGGGTCCATTATCTGATCCTATGGTTAATGGTATCCCAAATTGGGGAATAATCTCATGGAGCAGAATTTTAGTGACTTCTCGGGCTTTCTCAGTTTGGGTGAGAAAAGCTTCTACCCACCCAGAAAAGGTACAAACTAGGACCAACAGGTAGTGATATCCATTTGCTCGTGGCATTTCAGTAAAATCCACCTGAACATCACTCATAGGGGCAACTCCTACGGACTGAACTCTTGGGGGTGGATTGGAACCTTGCTTAGCATTGTTCTTAGCACATGTTAAATATTGATGAGCTTCTGAGGGGGACAGGGGTCCTAATAGTGAAATACAGAAATGAGGTCTGAGGGCTTTCTCCATGGCAGTCTTCCCATAATGTGTGGCCTGGTGAAAGGCATGAACAAAGGCGGGTCCTAATGCTTCAGGAATTACTGTGGGACCTGGAGGTGAGCCACCCTCTGGAGGTGGCAGCACTATCCAACCGTCTTCTGTTAGGGTACCTCCCTCATTCTCACAGAAGTAATCTAACTCTCTTGTGGTGTATCGGGGGGCCCATGAGCTAAGGGGAACAGGGAATAAGGCTGCCTGAACTGAGGTGTCTTGGGTCAAAACTTGTCCAGTTATGGCTGCTTTTCGGGCAGTGGCATCGGCAAACCTATTTCCTTGAGTAACTTCTCCTTTTCCTGCCTGATGACCTCGACAGTGCATAACTGCAACTTGCTTAGGGGCCCACACAGCATCTAATAATATCAATATCTTGGGGCCATACCTAATGGAATTTCCTCCTGAGGTAATCAACCCTCGCTCTTTATACAGGGCTCCATGTGCATGTAAAGTTGTGAAGGCATACTTGGAATCTGTGTACACATTTAGACGGAGCCCTTCTCCTATTGTCAATGCCCTAGTGAGAGCTATCAGTTCAGCTTTCTGTGATGAAGTTCCTGGGGCCAGAGCTGAGGACTCAACTACCAGATCAAGGGTCACCACTGCATACCCGGCACACCGATGTCCATTGATGACAAGACTGCTCCCATCCACAAAGAAAGTCCGTTCAGGGTTCTCCAAAGGAACATCAGTCAAATCCAGGCGACTTGAGAATACAGTGTCCATAACTTCTAAACAGTCATGATCAGGGGGGCCAGGATCAACTGGGAGCAACGTAGCAGGATTCAAAGCTTGACTGACCATTAATTGTATCTGGGGGTTCTCACACAGCATACTCTGATACTTCAACATTCGTGAATTTGTGAGCCAGAAACTTCCTTTGTGTTCCATAAGGGTCAGAACAGAATGGGGTACAGTAACTTGAAGATGTTGTCCCAGAGTGAGCTTGTTTGCTTCGCTCACTAAGAGGGCTGTGGCTGCAACAGCTCTCAAACAAGGGGGCCAGCCTTTTGCAACCACATCCAACTGTTTTGATAAATAGGCTACTGGCCGCTGCCAGGATCCAAGAGACTGAGTCAGCACTCCTAGAGCATTTCCTTGTGACTCATGAACATAGAGATGGAAAGGTTTCTGGACATCCAGTAGACCCAGAGCTGGTGATGACATCAGGGCGGTTTTTAAAGATCGAAACGCTGCATCCTGTTCAGGTCCCCATTCCAATGGAGACCTTTCCATTCCTTTGGTAGCTTGATACAATGGTTTTGCCAACAGAGCAAAATTGGGGATCCATATACGGCAGTACCCTGCGGCCCCCAAGAAAGCTCTTACTTGCCTCCTGGTGGTTGGGATAGGAATGCTGCATACAGCTTCTTTGCGTTCTGGTCCCAGGCGTTGAATTCCGCTAGACAACTGGAATCCTAGATATTTGACTTCAGTTTGACATAGTTGCGCCTTGGCTCTTGAGACTTTGTATCCAGCCTCATTTAGAAGGTGCAAGAGTTCACTGGTAGCTTGTAGACATTCACTTTCTGAATTTGTAGCTATGAGCAGGTAATCCACATATTGGAGAAGAACCCTTTTCCCTGGGTTTACAGAGTATCTTGAGAGATCTTGATTTAGAGCAGCACTGAAGAGAGTAGGTGAGTTCTTGAATCCTTGGGGTAGTCAAGTCCAGGTGAGTTGACCCCGCCTTCCTGTTGTGGGGTCTTGCCATTCAAGGGCGAACAAAAGTTGACTGATGGGGGCAAGGTGTATGCAGAAGAAGGCATCTTTCAGATCCAGAACAGTGAAATGAGTAGCCTCAGCGGGAATCAGTCCCAAAAGAGTATAAGGATTTGGTACCACTGGGTGTATGGTTTCGGCAGCATCATTCACTCGCCTCAGATCTTGTACTGGGCGATAATCCCCCGTCCAAGGTTTCTTAACTGGGAGAAGGGGGTATTCCAAGGTGACTGGCACTCCTTGAGAAGTCCATACTTCAGCAGTTTCATCAAATGGCAGTGGATACCTTCAATGGCTGGTCGAGGAAGAGGATACTGCTTCACATGCACTGGTTCTGCTCCTGATTTGAGGGTGACAATGATGGGGGCTATGTTCTTCGCTAGGCCGGGTGGGTTATCTTCTGCCCATACTTCAGGAGGGGCTAAAAGGTTGATGGGTATTGTGATGCAGCAGACCAGTAGGGCATTGAAGAAAATGTTTTAAACTTGAAAAAAGACGTGCACAAGCTGCAGTATTTGCAGGAGCCTGATAGGGGGAGCAAGAGGGACCTCTGGAAGACTGAGGATCCACGCCCTACAGGGTGTAACCTAAAACCAGCCATCCTCCAATCCAGGAAGACAGGAACTCCTTTTAAAGGAAGTCAGGAAGACTGGAGGGAGAACAGGAGGAGCAGGCGAGAACAGGAGGAGCAGGGAGTACAGGAGGAGAAGTAGGAGCAGTGAGAGCTCTGGAAGAAGTGCTGTGCCGAGCAGAAGTGACTGGGCAGGCAGAAGTAGCCTTAAAGCCAGAAGCAGCAGAGAAGGCCGCAGAGAAGCTGCAGAACCTTCAGAAGCCGAAGGAGCAGCAGGAGCTGCAGAAGCTACAGACACTGCTGGAGTGCAGGAAAGAGGTACAAGCCAAAGGAACCTGAATGGACAGAGACTACAAAAGGGTCCAAGAGATTTAGGTACGCAAAAGCTGCATTGTGATTGCTGTGGGCAGAACCCAACCCATATTGCTGGAGTAAGGCAGAATCTCCCTGGGAGTAGGCCACAAGCCTCATCCTCAGGAAAGAAGCAAGAGTTACAAGGTAAACCATATTGTATTGGAAACAGCCTATGGAAAGGGCAAGAGACAGAAGCTCCATGTACATGTCCCACTGCTCAAAAGAAAAGGTATGAAAAGTTTTTATTGAATAAGAAACTTTTAAGTAAGCCAGGTTTGCAGGAAGTGCATGTAAACCCTTGGAAGAAAGAAAGAGATTCACACTGTAAAAATGCTCATGGCCGACGCCCCACGCTAAACTCCAAACACTGGGAGGTCATACAGCATTTGGATGAGAAACCTAACTATAGCTTGCTGGGAACTGTTGACTTTGTCTCAGATACTTTGCTGGAGGAACCGATGCAAGTGGAAGAGGTAGAATCCCTTTCAGAGGAAGACATGGATTGCAGCTATTGCATTACGGGAAGTGTAGAATGCTTGTGTAACCAGTGAGCACTAAAGCCGGTGTAAATAGGAATGCCTGCCTTTGTAACCTTTTTGTGAAAAGAACAGTTTTTGTTTTGAATCTGAGTTGTGATTTTTGTAACCTGATGTAAGGAGATTTCTGTTGGCGTTTGAAGCCGATCCTTTGAACCTTTGTGCAAACCAGGGGAAATAAAGCCTTAT
Organism: Ichthyophis bannanicus; assembly: GCA_033557465.1. Classification (NCBI taxonomy): domain Eukaryota; kingdom Metazoa; phylum Chordata; class Amphibia; order Gymnophiona; family Ichthyophiidae; genus Ichthyophis; species Ichthyophis bannanicus. The sequence goes on along the minus strand of CM066032.1, from coordinate 369,358,025 downwards.
TTTTTCCCTACACTCGATGAACTTTTGTTCTCTGGGTATTTTTGGTAATACAGGATGCTAGCGAGGCTATACAACCTTGGGCCCTAGAAAGAGAAACATACCAAACCCAACTTTACTTTTCTTTATGTCCGACCTGCCTTGACCACCATCAACCGCCAGGGCGGCGTTGTGACAGTATACAGGAACTAGCTGACTTGGTTGGAAATACACTGCAGAACCGCCATTCTTCTTCCCGGGGGACAGTCAGCACCATCAGGCCAGCAGATTTTGAATTCACAGTCATCTGCATCTCTCCTCCTTCAGCAAAGGATATTTGCGCCTGGAGCTTGGCAAGCATATCTCGGCCCAAGAGTGGAATAGGGCATTCAGGCATGTACAGAAACTGGTGTGTTATTTTCTGTCCCTCTAGTTCACAGGTGTGGTTCTGCAGGAAAGGTTTGGTGGCCCTAGCTCCAGTGGCCCCTACAATGGTGACAGATTGAGAGGATAGAGGGGCCACCGGCTTTGCCACTACTGAATGTTCGGCTCCTGTATCCACCATAAAGTCCATATATTGGTCCCCTATTTTCAAATTGACCATAGGCTCCTGGGGACCCAGGGTGAACTTGGAGCCCAGTCTGGCCTAGTCTTCATCCATGTCATAGCCCGTTGCAACTGCCACTCCCTCAATAGTTTCTTCCCTCTCTCGCTGGAACTGTGCTCGGTTCATTCCTCCACGACTCCGAAATCGACCTCCTGTTCTCCAGGTACTCCCTCCTCCCCTCCGGGGGGGTGGAGTCAAGATGCGGGCATTCATTCCTCCAATGTCCTTCTTCTCTGCAATGGGCGCACTGGTTCGCACCCAGTGGGGTCCGATTGTTCTCACGGCCCCTTCTACATCCTCTGCTCCTTCGGCTAGGAAAACCTCCTTCACGTTGTTCAACTAAAGCGGCAGCAAGAAGATCTGCTTTCTTCTTCATTCTACGTTCACTTTCTCTGTAACGTTCATTTTCACGATTCACATACACTTTCTGAGCAACTTCCATTAACTGTGCTGTATTCATGCCCGCAAATCCATCCAATTTCTGTAATTTTCGTTTTATATCTCTCTGGGACTGACTAACAAAGGCTGCATTTACCATACGCAAATTTTCCTGGGCTGCTGGATCGTATGGAGTATACAATCTATAGGCTTCAAACAACCGCTCATAAAAGGCCGCTGGGCTCTCATCCAGACCCTGGATAGCTTCCGATACCTTCCCGATATTCATGGCCCTCTGGCCTCCCTTCCTCAGGCCCTGCAATATGGCCTGGTGAAATCGAGTTAGGGCCACCGCCCCCCTTTTGTCATTCGGATCCCATCTAGGATCTTCATTTGGGAAAGCTGCAGCGGCTGCTTGTGGGAGATTCATATCCTCCCCTTCTACCGGATTCTCTTCTAGCCAGCGGAGAGCTGCTTGCACAATCCGTGCTCACTCCTCAGTAGTAAAGAGAGTGGACAGGAGCTGGCGACAGTCAGACCAAGTAGGCTGATGAGTTTGCATTATGCTAGACATTAACTCCGTCAATTCGTGGGGCTTTTAAGTATAGGATGCATAATGCGTTTTCCAGTTCAATAAATCAGTAGTGGAAAAAGGTACATAAATTAGACTGGTTGGTCCTGGCACCATCTGGCCCTGTTCATTTAAGATAGGTAAACCAGGTACTTGACGCAATGGCATTAGACGTCCTGCCTTCTTCTTCTTCGGAGTTACACTTCTTAAATCATACGGTTCCCGGGTATAGGCTTCCTTAACAGGTGACCCTGAACTGGCAGGAGAGCCCTCACTCCCAGTATCATCGGAGGACCCTGCCCTTCCTGAGGTACTCGGGCCGGACTCGGGGCTATCAATCGGGGAAGGGGGCTCCCTTTGCCGCTGCAGCGGCAATTACTGGGCTGCTCCGCTAGTTTCTGCTTCAGGTGGTGGAGCTGACGGGACTATCCTATATGGATACTGGGGTAAACGGGCCAGGATCTCTGGGGACTCTGAGGCAGAATACACAGGTGGCTTCCCTTCCTCAAACCTCTGGGTCCCCCTTGTGGTGGCTACAATATTCTACACTGTTCCTCGTAGCAACGCTTCATCCAAGAGGGCTGCCTTTCACAAATATTCAACCAGGAATCTATGTAGGGGAACTGATCAGGGAACATTTTTTGTACAATCTGGTGAACACGGGAAACTATACCAATATCAAAGGTGCCCTCACGGGGCCATGAAGTAGCTAACACTGGCCACTCCCTTTCACAAAGCATTTCTAATCGGGACGGAGACATTTTTATTCCGTAGTCTCTGGAAAATCCCTTACAGAAATTCTTGATCATACATTTCAATGGAGTTTACGTGGACTCCGCCCCTCCCATAATCATAGTGACGTACACGACAACAGACAGTAAGGGTAGGTAGTATGGCTGCAGGTAAGGGGTCCGTACAGCCCACAGAACACTGATGGGGACAAACACCAAACGCTTCCTCCTTTTCGCGACCTGGACGCGGTCGCCCGGCCAGGAACTGCGCTACTCAGGAATCCGCTCTCACTTGGTCTATGTTTCAAGACCTCTCACTCACACAGACAAACATGCTAGTGACAAGAAATTATTTTTCAAATGCCCAAGGTCTTACTGACTAACCCATCCAAAGGGTCGGTGGCTTCTGCTCCACGAACTCATGCAGAGTGTACTAGGACCACCCTTATGAGAGGTGATCAGGCTCTCTTGTCTCGCACACTCATGCAAGACTTTCCCCAGGCCTCACTGACTATCGTACAAGAAAATGTCTACTCACCGGATCCGGTTCCCGATACCAAACCAGTTCTTGGGTTGGATCCTGGACTCCCCTCGGGTTCGGAGGTGTTGGCCAGCTGGATCCAGTGGTCCGCCGAGGCAAGGCGGAACCCTCCCAGATACAAGTGGACCAGTGGCGCCTGAGGTTTCCCCTGCGGTCGGACAGACACGGTTCCAACCGGACCAAACCTGGAGGCGAAATTATGTGGAATATTCACTTGAATGCCATCCACTACTCGCACATTCCTGGCCAACGCACCAAGAATATGTAGCAGCACAGTTCACGCAATGAATAAAACCAGGAGTCAATTGCAGGGTCCAAGCCAATTTATTGTGCACAAGGCTCAGACAGAAAAGTATCCAAAAGGACTGAGCAAAGGTTTACAGAAGCATATCCATTATATACTTTTCTTTTCAGTTTGATACATGCAGACTTTCTAGTGGTCCCAACGCCCTTTATACTTGTCCAATCAGAGACCCCTTCTGGGCCTAGCTCTCTGCTCCCCCTTCTAGGACTGTTCTAACAAAGGCACAGTTTCTAGGTATAGATACAATTCTACAGCGAGGTTGTTTCTAGCTTCAGGAATGCAAGTATTGAAACATTTCTATCATCAGAACAGAAGAGAATAATAAGGGATTTACGAATTCATAGAAAACTTCTTATAAGCAGTTTTCTTAAACTTTCACAGACTTTTGGTCTTTTTCAGCACTTCTATCCTCAGGTGGGGGTTGGGATCCAGGCCTAGCTTACAGGCCTTTCATAGTGGCAGGCTATTCTAGGCCATAGCCTACCACACCCCCTCTCAATGCACTTTTTAAACTTTTTAAAGATGCTGCAGATCTTCCATAGATCATAATTTTTAGGTTTCCTGGGCCTGCTTTTTATTGTGGCTTACCACAGCCTCTATTTTCCTCACTGCCCTATTCTTTTCAGCACTCCTTCCTGCCTCTGGATCCCAGCACTCAGAACACGTAAATATATTTTTTTTTCTTTTCACTGGCTTATATCTCTCTCCCCCCATTCCCCCCTTGTCCAGCACCTCAACTCAAACCTTTTTATTCCTGTAGCGACTGGAGAAATAAACAGCTAATAAACATTAAGCCTGCGGCAGCCAGCTACAATTCTCTCAGCCCATGTGGTTTTAAGCTCTTCTGCTTCCGGGCCCAGGCTTCCTGTTGCCATAGGGACGGGATGCAGAAGAGCTCAAGACTGCATGGGCTGAAAGGCTTTGTGGCCGGCCGGCATATGTTTTATTTTCATTGTTGTATCACTACAGAAAAAAGGTTTGTGGGGAGGTGCTGGCCAAGGGGGGAATAGGGGAGAGAGAAGGTAAGTGATTTTGAATGCAGGAGGAGGGAATCTGCAAGCAGAGTAAAGAAGAAATATGCCATTGCATTAAGCTGTAAACATGTTTAAAATTTCTCTCAAGTCTCCATGGCTGGAAATTCACAAAATTCGGAATCATAGCAATACACAACACATTCTATTGCTTGTACATGAACCAGGAACTCATGTCATACTATCACTAAATTTCACAAAGAATGGTCACTAACCCATATATTTTTTGGTAGTTTAGTATATCAGCCCTAAGTTTGTACCTGAGGCAGTGAAAGGTGTAGATGTTTTCCAAAGGTCACAAGGAGCATGAGTGGAGAAATGGGATTTGAAACCTGGCTTCCTGGTTCTCAGCCCACTGCTTTAGCCATGAAGGTTCTCCCAGATCTTCTTTAGTAACCTTTCACATCCTCTCTAGGGGGAGGGGGGGGGGTCCTGCTTCCCTTATTCAGTTCTGACAAATGGTAACATGTGCCAAGGTTGCTTTTATACAGTTCTGAAGCAATCAGGCAGAGTCATAGGGAAAAGAGGACCGAATATGCTCTTTTTAATGTGTATATGCTATTTTATGTGGCACAGACACATTCAATTGCGCTCAAGCTCAAAGTATATAGATACTAGAGTTTTTATGCTAGTTAACATACCACAAATTTTCCCCGTGCCATTTCAGTGTTCATGCAAACCATGTTAATGTAAATTCTGGTGTATTATCACCTTACTTTGAATACAGACACTGCTTGGAATTTTGTGCATATTAAAATCTGTAATGCAATATCAATCATGAAAAACTGCATGAAACTACGGCAACAGAAACAGATCATTTGTGCTCTCTTGGGATGCACTCACAACATAATTGTAATTGGTGGCCTAGTTACAATAATGTTGACTCAGCATTTAAGAGACATTCAGGGCTCAAGTTTGCATACTATATATTCACTCTGAGCATACTGAACAACTTCTACACCTCAAATGCAGTAAAACTGAGACTTTGGGGAAAAACGTTCTGAGTTGTGCATGATTTTAAAACAAAGGAACACATTAAAGTAGATATTGCTGAATTTGCACTTGGGTTTAATGATATAGGACTGCAAATATATTTATAAATTATAGAGGATCTATCATACATCACAAATGTGATATTTTTTAACAATTTTGCCTATGCTTACTTTGTATTCATCAGAACTAGGGAGGAAGTCTTGGCCTAAAGCTCACAAGCCCTGTGTTTCCCAATCCCAAACTTCAGCAAGATAGACGTACTGTTTCATTACAAGAAACCAATCCTTCTCCCCACAGGCAACATTAAAGACAAGAGACGCTGAACACCCTAGCAGACCCACCATCCGATACCTAGGCATGACGCTAGACCAGCGCCTTGAATTTAAAACGCACATCAGCATAACTGTCACGCAAATTTACCATAAGTTACGGACAGTTCGACACCTCCGACCCCTGTTGCAACCGGATGATTTCCGAACAGTTTTTCAGGCACTAGTGACCCCCCACTTTGACTACGCCAACGTGATTCTGCATGGACTCCCCAAGAACACACTAAACCTATTACAGCTGGCAATGAACACCGCTGCACGCTTCCTATCCGGGGCCTCTAGACGAGACCACATCACACCAATCCTAAAAGACTTGCACTGGCTACCAGTCTACTGCCGGCTCACCTATAAAGTAACCCTGATGACCTTTAAGGCCATCCACAATTTATCCTCCACCTCCCTGACGGATCTTCTCCATCCCACGCCAGCAAACAGAGAGAAGAGGACATTCGTCACCAACACCCTAACAACCCCCAATGAAATAACAAAATGCACCCAAACAACAAAGAACAGAGCCTTTAAGTTTTATGCTCCCAGCTGCTGGAACGCGCTCCCAACCACCGTCTGAGTGATCATGGATCTTGCTCAATTCAGAAAGGCACTAAAGCACCACCTCTTCCTCCTACACTATTCAAAGCCCAGCAACTCAACCACACCTGTCATATCCCCAGCTAACCAACTGTAAATAAAGCTCGACTTTGTATATAAAACTAGATTCCTGTAAATAGCTCTCAGAGAAGCTATGCCGATGCAACTCCACAGCGACATCATGCTTATATTGTATATAGGTACCACTGTGTGAAATCGAAGTTGTATTACCTGTTCAATGTAAGTGCACAGCAGGCCTTCCCTGCTAAGTACAAGACTGTTATCTGTAAACTGCACAGATTTTAAAGAGAGCGGTATATAAAAGCATAAAATAAATAAATAAACTAGCAAGACAGCAACTGACCAAGGGCAAACATGTCCACGAGTGTGTGTCTCACAATGTCCCAGGGGACAGTACCCAGCAAGTACCCCAAAGGACAAATAACATTGGCAGGCAGTGCCGGGGGGGGGGGGGGGAAGCGTGGAAGTCTATGCAGGCACTCCTACCCCATATCACGCACCATAGACAGCCGCCTACTGGCACAATGGATGGCCTGGGACTGTGAACCACTGGCACAAGGGCATGTCAGCATGGTGGCGGAGGGGTGCTGGTGGTGGAGGGGGCAGTGGCATCTGCCCACAGCAGACCAAGGCCAAGCCTGTTTAGGTGGGTGCCATGTATTGCAACAGACAAGGTCTGTCTGACGAACAGTCATGGTATCCCCAGGGAATGATCCACCTCTGTGGCAACAGTTTGGTGCAGTACACACAGCCAGTATATTCAGGGGCAGAAAGTCACAGGTTCAAGTCCCAGCTGTGGCTCCTGCCAACCACGTCCCTATATTTTACCCAGTACTAAACCATGGTAATAAAGACGGAACCTATATTGCAGATAAAATAAACACTCCATAAATTCCTATATTTTACCCTACAGAGCACATACACCATAAACATGTGCAATCCCTAGAGCAGAGTTTCCCAACTCCAGTCCTGGAGGGCCAAACACCATTCAGGTTTCATGCTGCCCCTAATAAATATGCCTGTGATGCATTTGTATGCACCACCCCCATTGTATGCAAATGTATCTCCATGCATATTCATGAAAACCTGAACCGTGTTTGACCCACCAGGACCAGAGTTGGGAACCTCTGCCCTAGAGCAGCGGCCAACAGGGGCACAAACACCCACACCCACAGGCTCCACTATCAAACAGTTCATGGAGAGTCAGGCTGTTGGGCCCTGCGCGGAGCAGCATCTACCAATACTAGCACCTGCATACTTTAGCAATGCTGTCTTAAACTTGGAAACACATTCCACATATATCAAAAGGTCGCTATGATTAATGTCAGATAACAAATCCTAAGTTAAACACAATTTGTTGACAGAGATTCATCATAGCAACCTTTCTGATATCTGTGGCGTGTGTTTCAGTTTTTGTTTCTGACAGTGTTTACCACCTCGGGGAGTGACCCTAACAGTATTGAGTACCATAGCAATGCCCACACTGTGCCCAGTACTGGTGTGGCGGCCAGGGCTGCCAACCACCTCTATATTTGCACAATGTTGAAATAGGTGTGGGAGTGTGTGTATGTCTATCCAGTGTTTTATGGCTGCCTACACTTTACTGAGCCCACAATGTTAGCACTGTTTCCAATGTTAGCCTGCCAATGTGCATAATGAGGAGCAAGGTACTGTGGGTATGGCCTGGACAGGGCGGCCTAGGCAGGATGCATCTGCACATGGCATAGGGCACTGGCTGGGACATTGCAGTGCCCGACCACCACCTGCACGGACAGGGTGGCCACAGCATGTCATGCTGGGGGGGGGGGGTCACTCTCACCCATAGTGAGTAGTGACCATGGCATGGCTAGGTTCCCCCATAGTGCTCAAGTAATATCTATGAGTTCCTTTTTCTGGGGCGCAATCACTGACATACCTGCTTGGTGTATGTGTTCACATCCCATTTTTGGATGCACACAGTTACTCCAGGTACATGCACTATGTGCTAGCTAGCAGACTGTCTACAGATAGCATGTGTATGGCTGGAAAACCTTGCAGGGTAGAGACTGACTGTGCCCTCTGCTGGTGAATGTCAGATAGTGGTTGGGGGGGGTGCAGCTGAGCTTTTCCAGACCTGTCTGCCAGTGCCCTATGTGAGATGTACAGATCTGCATTAATTGCCCTTTAGGGTGCCTATTCCCCAGCAGGACTGGGGTTGATAATCCCCTCTATTGCCGCCATTGCAGAGATGTAGAATGAGAATCTATTGGTGGGAGATCCTGTCCCCCCCCCTCCCCGACCCACAGAGGGCAGGTTGGGTAGTGCTACATAATCTGCTTTTGGGTCCAAACACCACCCTTCTCTTATAGCATATGACCATGGCATCCACAAAGGATATACACTATTTTGGGTGTATCATAGACCACAAGGACTAGTTATGACTTGGAAATACAGATGGACTCAAGAGCATCCTAAGTGTGTCTACAAGGACTACCTATCACTCACTGGCACTGATGGGGACCTGCAGCAAAGCCTAGCTCAGCCAAGCCAGGTGCTGTGGACCTGGTGCTGGGCAACCCACCTAACCCTCAGGGTGAGCACAGGAACCACACAATGTCACAGTCTGTAGCTACACTGTGCCAGTAACACACATGGTCAGTTCCCCCTACCAGGCCGGGGTGCTATAGAGGCGCATACTCCATCTTGTGATCAGATGTAGGCTGCTGATCTGCATGTGCAGTGCGTCATGGGTACGGACAGGGCCGGCCCGTCCATTGAGCAAGAATGTTTTTTGCACAGGGCCCCGCGTTTCAGGGGGCCCCGCGCAAAGAACATTCTGCTTTTTTTTTTTTTTAATTACATTTAAAAAAAAAACCTGTCTCTGGCTTCTGCCGCTGCCGCGTCCGTCGCAGCAGCGGCAGAATGGAGTGTCCCGTGGGGCCCCTTCTCCTCGTTGAGCCCTCTGCAAGGGCTTTCAGATTCGCGAAGGGAGAGTGCTCCCTCGCGTCTCTGTAAAGCCCGCAGGGGCTAATGGGAAATTTCCCATCAGCCCCTCGCGTCTAAAGGGGCAGATGGGAAATTTCCCATTAGCCCCTGCGGGCTTTACAGAGACGCGAGGGAGCACTCTCCCTTCGCGAATCTGAAAGCCCTTGCAGAGGGCTCAACGAGGAGAGGGGGCCCCGCGGGACACTCCATTCTGCCGCTGCTGCGACGGACGCGGCAGCGGCAGCAGCTAGAGCCAGGGTTTTTTTTTTTTAATTTGCCAGAAGGGAAGGGAAGGGAAGGGAAGGGGGGGGGTTAAGACTGGTAATGGGCTGGGGGGCTGATGGAGGCTGTCTGGAAATGGGGTGATGGGGGTTAGGACTGGAAATGTGCTTGGGGGGGGGTTAGGACTGGAAATGTGCTGGGGGGGGTTAGGAATGGAAATGTGCTGGGGGGGTGTTAGGACTGGAAATGTGCTGGGGGGGTTAGGACTGGAAATGTGCTGGGGGGGGTTAGGACTGGAAATGGGCTGGGGGGGGGTTAGGACTGCTAATGGGCTGGGGCTGATGGAGGCTGACTGGAAATGGGGTGAGGGGGGTTAGGACTGGAAATGGGCTGGGGGGGGTTAGGACTGCTAATGGGCTGGGGCTGATGGAGGCTGACTGGAAATGGGGTGAGGGGGGGTTAGGACTGGAAATGGGCTGGGGGGGGTTAAGACTGCTAATGGGCTGGGGCTGATGGAGGCTGACTTGGAATGGGGTGGGGGGGGGTTAGGACTGGAAATGGGCTAGGGGGGGTTAAGACTGGTAATGGGCTGGGGGTTGATGGAGGCTGACTGGAAATGGGGTGATGGGGGGTTAGGACTGGAAATGGGCTGGGGGGTGGTTAAGACTGGTAATGGGATGTGGGCTGATGGGGGCTGTCTGGAAATAGGGTGATGGGGGTTAGGATTGCTAATGGGCTATGGGGGGGTTAGGACTGCTAATGGGCTATGGGGGCGCTAGGACAGGAAATGGGCTGATGGGGAGGGGTTAGGACTTGAGGTGGGCTGATGTGGTTAGGACTGGTAGTGGGCTGATGGGGGGGTTAGGACTGGCAATGGGCTATGGGGGGCTGACTGGAAATGGGCTGATGGGGTTAAGACTGGAAGTGGGCTGATGGGGGGGTTAGGACTGGTAATGGGTTATAGGGGGGGCTTAAACTGAAAATGGGTTGATGGGGGGCTAGGACTGGTAATGGGTTGGGGGATTGCTATGACTGGAAATGGACTGAGTGGACGGGGAGGCTTGAACTGCAAATAGCTGATGGGGAGGGAGCTTGGAATGGAAATGGGCTGTGAGGGAAGGGAACTAGGACTGAAAATGGGCTGATAGAGCAGCTAGGATAGGACTGGAAATGGGCTGTTGGGGGGGAGCTAAGATTGGAAATGGGCTGTGGTGGGGGCTTGAATTGAAATGGACTCATGGAGGGGCTAGAACTGGAAGTAGGCTCATGGGGGGGCTTGGACTGGAATTGGGCTGAGTGGAGGGGAGCTAGGATTTGACATGGGCTGATGGTGGGGCTAGGAAATGACTAGAAATGGGCTGATGGGGGGCTAGGATTGGAAATGAGCTGATGAAGAGACTCAGACTGAAAATGGATGGGGGAGCTAGGACTGGAAATGGGTTGATGGGGGGCTAGGACTGGAAATGGGCTGATGCAGGACTAGAAGGGAATGGATGCTGGGTGAGACTGGAACTAGAAGGGAGCTGATGTTGGGGGAGGATTAGAATGGGATGGGGCTGGGAGAGTAAAATGGAGAGGGGAAAAATATTTTGTGTGGGAGGGATGAAAAATCTACAATTGGCCGGGTATTGGGAGAGTAAGTGGGGATTGAGGATGGAGGGGTAAAATTTGTGTGGATGAAATAAGAATGAGGAAAGAGCAAAAGGAGAAAGATTAGTATGTTAAAGCAGATGTAGAGAGAGAGGATGGAAAGAAAACTAGAAGAGAGAAGAAAGGACAAATGGACAGCAGACGATGGAGAGTTAGCAGAAAACATGAAGAAACCAGAAGAAAGTGGCTGGAGCAATTGCAACTGAAAAAAAATGCACAAAAGGTAGAAAAATATCTCTTTATTTTGAATTTATTAATTGGAATATGAAAGCTCTGGGAAATGTGCATCATTAACGTCTGCGCTTTGTTTGGTACAAGAGGAAATTGATTTATAGTTTTATTTCTACAGTGTTGTTGTACATTCCAAGTTTGGCTTTTGGGGTTCCCAGTTTAATTATTGCCTTCCTGTTTCTAAATTGCGATTCCTTGTTTGGTGATGGTCTATGTTCTGCATGTGTAACTGAGCTGAGGTATTCTGTTTATGTAATTCCTATTTGACATTGCCACTTGTTCTCTTTCCCCAGTATTCTCTGAAATGTACTGGTTTAATATTTGCAGTGTTTCCTTTTGATAGGTAGGGTCTGGTGCTTTGTGAGTCCTGGTAATGCTGTCAGGATACAGCGGGTTTGCTATGGGTTCTAAATGGGCAGCGTTTGTAGTAGTTCCTAATGTGCCTGGCGGTTGGCACTGGATTATAGTAATGTAGAAATCTTTTAGTCTTTCTTTATCCATATACTCATTAAGAGACATGTTTACTAAAAGTTAGTGAATGGTAACATTATGCAAATATTTATGCAAATAAGACCACTTATGCAAATGAGGCCCCGCACCGAGTCTCCGCACATGGCCCCGCACCCCCCTTGGGCCGCCCCTGGGTACGGATGGGTTTACCCTATTCTGGTAATCACAGCAGACAGTTTGTGTGGTGACCTTCAATCTTTCTCTAGCCAGCCAGCAGTGTATTAGATGCTATAGAGATGTAGCCCACTGGTTACTTCAGTGACTGTGAAAGTAGAGATCATGGGTTTGATCCTCACAGTGGTGTTATTTAATAAGGATCTCTGAGGTTTTTCCTTTTAATTTAAATCAGTGCTTCCAGCAGAAACACCCTCACAGTGCAGTAGCTTAAGGTGCCTCATAAGGCACCCTATAGGGCACATTATGAGGTGCCTTGGCAGACAAGGCACTTTATAATGTGCCCTATGGAGTGCCTTATAGAGCGCCTTAGGTTACGGCACTCTGAGGGTATTTTTGCTGGCAGCACTGATTTAAATTAGAAGGAAATGGCTCAGATAGCCTTGTTACATAACATCACTGTGGGATCAAACCCATGATCTCTGCCGCCACAGTCATTGCAACCAACATGAAGAGACCTTCTTAATCCTGACGGATTTTAATGAACAGGATTTTATCAAAAAAAGATTTTTTGTCGGATTGCCTGGCAAAAGGGTTACTAATCACTCTCAAAAAGCAGGCCGTCCTTTTTAATCATTTTTTAAGAAGTGACCCGAAGGCCTTTGTACTTAAGGCTGCCGGTTTCTCAAAACCAGCCTTCTCATCAGCAGTATATATTAAAAATGGCTTATTTTAGCAAAATTGTTCAGTACGTGCATAGACTATAAAGCTTGGCTACTTATCTGGGTGCAAAGAGAGCCGTGATCCATCCAAACATGCAGTCCTTTTCAACACAAGTCTCCTTCACGGAATGATTTACAACAATGTTTTCTTCGGCGAAACACCCAGTAGATTGTGCGCCAAGCTTTTACTTCAATCTAGGTCGTTGAGCACCGCCGCGACACAATGATTGTGTTTCGAGCCTCTCACTCTCACGGCTCTTTATCAAGCTTTATCGGCCCAACTTCCTGTTCCAATTTGTAACGTGATGACATCATCAGATTTACAAAGTTGTCATGAGGTCAGCATGGACGTCTTGCAATCACTAGAAACTCAACGCAGAGACCACCAATCCACATTGGAATTCAAACCGGTAGGAGAGGTGGACTTCAACAAATAAATCCAATATTGTTCCTTTAAATGAAGCTGTCTTTGTCAATCACCCCCTCGAAGGGGTATGGGTACCATATCTAAAACTGTCCATTTTAGATGATCAAAGATATGGTTATGTTGAATGCAGTGCTGCACCAGAGGAGCCATCAGCACTTTGGTATTGATCCGGGACTGATGTTCCCCGAGTCGTTTCCTCACTGCCCCTATTGTCATCCCAACATATACCATATCACATGGGCAAAGAATTAAATATATCACATGAGATGAATTGCAATTAGTGGCATGACGCAATGTAAATGTCTGATGTGATTAGGGGTCTCTCCACACCGTTCCCTCAATCGCAGAGGAACAGTAATCACACATACCACAAGCGTAATGGCCCAGTGTAGAGAGTTGATCTGAGTATAAGAGGGAAGTAGTGTGAACTACCCAGTCAGCTATATTAGTACCACATTTGTAAGCTAACAAAAGGGGGCACTGAAAACATTGATGTGACATTAAAATATGCCACTGAGTCATCAAGATGGTAGACACAGCAGGAGTATGGGGCATATAAGGAAGTACTCCTACAAACTGCGGACCCCTTTCCATACTCGAAGGGGAAGAATTATCCCACCATTCCGGGTAGGAATATAGTGCCCATTTATACGCTCTGTCTATCACTTCCAAAGGGTAGCCCCATGCTAACAAACGATGTTTCAAATCAGCTGCATGCCGATGAAATTCGGAAGTCGTAGAACATAACCTCCGTATGCTCAAAAACTGTCCCATAGGTAATGCTCATCGCAAAGAGCCAGGATGGAAACTGGTAAAATGGAGTAAGGTGTTCTGTTGTACAGATTTCCTAAATAGAGTGGAATGGATGCCATATTGATCTTTATATAGCATAATGTCCAAAACTTTAATCTGTGAATTATGAAATTTAGCCTCAAATTTGATGTGATCATGTAACGCATTTATCCAGTGTAAAAACTGTTGCAATGCAGCCAGGGATCCTGTCCAAACAAAAAATATGTCATCAAGAAAACATTTCCAACATAAAATGTGATGGAAACTGGGTGAACCATAAAGGTAAGTGTCTTCAAAATGTGACATATATAAGCATGCTACCGGAGTGGCTATGGTGGCCCCCATGGCTACTCCAAAACACTGGTGATAAAATTGACCATTGTACATGAAAAAATTCCTCTCTAATACCCAGGTCGATAGCTGCAATACAAAATCTTTTGGAAGCCGTGCAGGAAGTGGTAATGGTACAGCAGCCAAAATAGAAAAAGCCTCCCGCTGATGGATGTTAGTGTATAATGCTACAACATCCAATGTGACCAAAATGTGGTGGACCTGTACTGGTATTTCCCGTACCAATGATAAAAAAATGAAAGGAGTCCCATATATAGGAAGAAATATGAAGAGTCAGGGGTTGAAAAAAAACTTGTCACAAAATATTGAAAGGGGCTCGAGAACGGAAGCTCGACAAGAAACAATCGGGCGACCTGGTGGATGTGTTAAAGATTTATGGATCTTAGGAACCATATAAAGTAAGGGAATCTTTGGAAATTTGGGGTTTAAAAACTGAAATTCCTTTTTAGTGATCCAACCCTGCTGTAAGGCACCTGTGGTGTAGGTCTTAATGTCCATCTGTAGTTCAGGAGTAAGATCAGAACCCAATAATTGATAATACTTCGGGTTCTGTAAATGGGCTAAAACCCCTATATGATACCTAGAAGTGTCCTGAATGACCACCGCACCCCCCTTATCGGCTCTCCGAATAGTTAAATGCGGAGATCTTCGAAATCCATCAAAGCTTGGTAGGCACTAGAAGAAAGATTAGAAAATGGCCGTTCTGAAGTAGATCTCTCCAAATTGTCCAAATCCCTTAGCACCAACTGTTGAAAGGTAATCAGGGATGGATCCATGCTTAGTGGAGGTTGCCAAGTGGAAGGATTGTGGCAGATGGAAGTGTCCAAAGAAGTCTGTGGATTATCTTTAAAAAATAAAGCTACATGAAGCTTGCGAAAAAAACTGATATAAAGCCAATTTCATTTTAAATGAATCATATCTCGGAGAAGGAACATAAGAAAGCCCCAGGCTCCAGTGTCAGAACTTGCAGTTGTACTTGCGTGAGCGCTACTGTGGACAAGTTGACGACTGCTGCCTCGCTGTGGACCAGGTAATCGGACCCGACCAGTTGTCCCTGGGGGGGTAATGATATGGCCGGCGATTGCTTGGCTGGCCCCTCCGAAAATCCTGTCCAGCAGAAGTAGAGGAGTCAGAACTCCAATCCTCAGAGGAGGCTTCAAATGTAACATGCTTCGATGCTGCTGCTGGATCCTGTTGTCGCCAAGTATAGACTTGATCTTTCACGTAGTCGTCCGTGTCACGCCATAACTTCTTAATCTTTGTGTTTCAAACTGTCTCCGTGAACGACTGTAACTGTGCAGTTAAATCTTCCAATTGCTTCTTGAAAAAAGATCCTCCGTTGATTCCTCCTTTAATTCTTGTTCCAATTTTTGTACCTGTTCCTTCATTAATGTTTCTTCTTCTGAGAGTCTCTCAATCAACAGGGCAATTAGATCCAATCCACATTTGTTCAAAATGCTATTCCAGGTGCCCAAAATGTTTTTGTCATCTATGAACATGTGCGGAGGTTTTAGAACACGCAAGCCCCGCGGGATCATTTTTTGCTTTAAATACTGTATCATGGTAGCAGTGTGCAGTTCTATCCGAATGTGTTTCAGTTTTAAATTCTTTAATGTGGTCCAAGAACCCGTCGCGGGTATATCCGGTATGACTGAATCTAATAACGTTGGATGTTCCAAAAGTTTCTTAATTGCTTCTTCAGAGAAAGCAAACGTTGCTGTGTTTGATAGGCTGCTACCTGTAGAAGACGCCATGATCAAGGGTGAACCCTAGCTTAATGCAACAACCACTGCATTCAACATAACCATACCTTTGATCATCTAAAATGGACAGTTTTGGATATGGTACCCATACCCCTTCGAGGGGGTGATTGACAAAGACAGCTTCGTTTAAAGGAACAATATTGAATTTATTTGTTGAAGTCCACCTCCCCTACCGGTTTGAATTCCGATGTGGATTGGTGGTCTCTGCGTTGAGTTTCTAGTGATTGCAAGACGTCCATGCTGACCTCATGATAACTTTGTAAATCTGATGATGTCATCACGTTACAAAATGGAACAGGAAGTTGGGCCGATAAAGCTTGATAAAGAGCCATGAGAGTGAGAGGCTCGAAACACAATCATTGTGTCGCGGCGGTGCTCAATGACCTAGATTGAAGTAAAAGCTTGGCGCACAATCTACTGGGTGTTTCGCCGAAGAAAACATTGTTGTAAATCATTCTGTGAAGGAGACTCGTGTTGAGAAGGACTGCATGTTTGGATGGATCACGGCTCTCTTTGTACCCAGATAAGTAGCCAAGCTTTATAACAGCGTGAATACACGATGTGTCTATGCATGTACTGAACGATTTTGCTATAATAAGCCATTTTTTATATATACTGCTGGTGCGAAGGCTGGTTTTGAGAAACCGGTAGCCTTAAGTACAAAGGCCTTCAGGTCACTTCTTAAAAAATGATTAAAAAGGACGGCCTGCTTTTTGAGAGTGATTAGTCACCCTTTTGCCAGGCAATCCAGCAAAAAATCTTTTTTTGATAAAATCCTGTTCATTAAAATCCATCAGGATTAGGAAGGAATCTTCGTGTTGGTTACTATACACCTTATATTTAGGATTCACATTGCGGTGTTATAGTTGGGTTTAGATTTTGTTGCATTAAGCCACAGTCATTGCAGCAACCAGTGAGCTACATCTTTATAGCTTCTTACACTGCGCTGGCATGCACTTAGGGTTAATGCGTGTTAACAAGTCATGGCGCACACTATTGCATGATACTGATTCCTTGCAATTTTCTCTCCAGACCGCCCACTACCTTATAAAGCATTCTTCACATTAACACTGCAACTAGCACCGGTAACATTAAGATGGTTTAGTAAACATACCCTCAAGACTTTAATATGTATTTTAATCTAATTTTTTTTCACTTTGTGTTAGTTTGAAACAAGTACAATGCAACAGAAACCTACAAAATCTGCAAAAATTGTACAAGTGATTTAAAGACAAATAAAGATTTCATCTAAACACTTGTACAGTGGCATCAGTACCTCTTCCTTTCATCCAAGTGAAGTTATGGTAAACGGAACTCACTTGGATGAAAGGAAGGTGATTAGCAATATGTCCCAGTTCAGTCCTGGGACCAGTACTGTTCAATGTATTTGTGAGTGATATTGTTGAAGAACTGAATGGAAAAGTCTGTATTTTTGCAGATGACATGAAAATTTGCAACAGAATGAACTCCCCTGAAGGAGTGTATAACATGAAGAAAGATCTACAAAAGCTGGTAGAATGGTCTAATGCTAAGCATATAAGATTTAATGTGAAGAAGTGCAGTGTCATACACTTGGGAATTGTATACGATAGGGGGCGAGAGGTTGTTGTGAACAGACCAGGAGAAGGACCATGGAGTGATTGTTTCTGAGGATCTTAAGGTGGCAAAACAGTGTGACAAGATGGTGGCTAAAACCAGAAGGATGCTGGGTTGCTTACAGAGAGGAATTACCAGCAAAAAGGAAGAGGTACTAATGCCACCGTAGAAGTGACTGGTGAGACCTCATTTGGAATATTATGTTCAATTTTAGAGACCATGGGGTATGTTTACTAAACCATCTTAACGTCACAGCGGTGGTATTATCGTGCGTTAAGTGACATTATTGTGTGATATTATCACACGATAGCATCACTTATCACGCGATAACGCGGCTGCGGCGTTAAGGCACCCTAATGCTGTGAAATCCGACTCTGAAGGGTAGAGTAAGGCTTCCCAGAGGGCGGAGAGATGGGGTCAATGGGCGGAGAGTGGGCGGTGAGTGGCTCCTTGCACACTAACGCCGTGAAATAAAGGGCAGCAAATTAGCGCGAGTGAAACCCTCGCGCTAGGCACATTTGCAGGAAAGAGAAACCATTTCAGTCAGCAATGTACAGCGAAGCCAGGGAAACCCAAAAACGTGATAGTGATACATGTGCACGGAACAAAAAGGCACTTAAACATAGAAAATGACCTGAACCACATTTAAAATCCCAATAACCAAGCTGGCCAATAGTGATATTAATGAGAAACACAAAGAAACACTACTGAGAAAGCATAATAAAGAAGATATCATCTTTGGAAGGGTCTATGCTCTGTCCCTCTACAAGGTGAATGATCCCTCATTAAAATAGCAGTGATCAGGGTTTTCCCTTTATATTGGGCAGGTTTGTTATGGCGTGCACATGTGCCGCAACATCAGGATGGGCAGGTAGGAAAAGGCAACTGTACAGATGCTGGAAATGGGATACAGAGGGCTGCAGGTGGCACATGCTGTGGTGCAGCTGAGGCACAGTGTGGACTAGGCAGATGCCTAGGAGGCACATAGGAATGCTGAAACTGTAGAGCAGCCAGACAGCAACTGATGAGGGTCCAACATGGGCATGACTGTGTGTCCCACAGTGTCACAGGGGAGATTACCCAGCAGGTACCCCCAAAGGCACATAACATTGGCAGGTGTTGCGTGGGGGGGGGGGGGAGTGTGCATGTCCATGTAGGCACCCCTACTCGAAAACCCACACAATAGGCAGCTGCCTACCGGCATAATGGATGGCCTGGGACTGCACACCACCAGCACCACTGGCATAATGGCATGGCAGCATGGTGACGGAGGGGTGATGGTGGTGGAGGGGGCAGTGACATCTGCCCACAGCAGACCATGGCCTAGCCCAATTTAGGTGGGTGACATGCACTGCAACAGACAGGGTCTGTCTGATGAACAGTCATGGTATCCCCAGGGAATGAACTGTCTCTGTGGGAACTGTGTGGTACAGTAAACACAGCCAGTGTGTTCAGGAGCAGAAGGTAACAAGTTCAAGTCCCAGCTGTGGCTCCTGCCAACCCTTTCCCCATATTTTACCCAGTACTAAACCACGGTAATAAAGACAGAATCTTTATTGCAGATAAAATAAACATGCCTAAAACGCCTATATTTTACCCTTCAGAGCACAGACACCAGAGTGGAGGAGTGGCCTAGTGGTTGGGGCAAGGTACTTCAGGCCGGAAGGTCGGGGGTTCAAATCCCACTAGAGGACAGCAACCTTGGGCCGGTGCTCCTTGTGGTCTTGGGCAAGCCACTTAACCCTCCATAGCCCATGTTCCCTGTAAAATAGTTATCTCCAAGTTATAATGCCCTGTTCAATGTAATTTCAGTTTGTTCAATTTAAACCACACTGATGCAGAATAGTGCGGTATATAAGAGAAAATAAATAAATATATAAAATAAACATGTGCAATCCCTAGAGCAGAGTTTCCCAACTGCAGTCCTGGAGGGCCAAACCCATTCAGGTTTCATGCTGTCCCTAATAACTATGCCTGTGCTGCATTAGTATGCACTACCCCCATTGTATGCAAATGTGTCTCATGCATATTCATTAGGGACAGCATGAAAACCTGAACAGTGTTTGGCAGAAAAGGACCGGAGTTGGGAACCTAGCTCTAGAGCAGCAGCCAAGAGGGGCATAAACACCCACACCCACAGGCTCCACTATCCAAAGCCTCATGGAGAGTCAGGCTGTTGGGCCCTGCGTGCAGCAGCATCTCCCAATACTGGCACTTGCATATCTTAGCAATGCCGCCCTATATTTGGGAATATGTTACGCATATATCAAAAGATTGCTATGATTAATGGCAGATAACAAGTCTTAAGTTAGGCACAATTTGCTGATAGAGCTTGTGATAAGGAAGCTTATCATAGCTCAGGAAGGAGCTATAGAAAAGGTGAAGTGACTCTGAACAAGCAACCTGTCAGTTCTGGTAGAAAAAAGAAAACAGAATTTTCCCATAAAAGACTACCAGTCCCAGAATGCACCAGGTTTCCAACAGACATGAGAGGAGCTGAAGTGGGGAAACGTGTGTTCAATCAGGAGGGCTATGAGGTAATCCCTAAGCACTCATCTCAAAGGGCAGGGCCTGATTCAGCACAGCTGCGCTGTGTTAGGGAGGAGCACTCATCTAAGCAGAATAAGAGTAGAGTTTATTCTACAGATGACCATCTTCATGATCACCTTGGATATCCAGAGAATTGTCCTCAGTATCCTGAGAATCAGCTTGAGTTTGATCATCAGTTTCATCTGAAGGATCATCAGAAACAGAAGCCAAACCGGACGGACAGAGAGGGAAAGAGACCCTTTGGAAGAAGGAAGAGAAAAGCCTTTGAGAGGTCTAGAAGAGTCCAAAGCAGTACATATACTGGGAGGTATTCCAAGGGCCAGCATACACCATTGGACTGGGGAAAGCCAGAGGAATGGTGCTGCAGAGCTAGGAATCACCAGAGGCTACCTGTGAGGGAGACGGCTGCACGTGGAAGGGACCCTAAGACCTGTGCCAGAAGGTATGTGAAGAGAGATCCAGTGTCCAGGGATCTGGATTGGAAGGCTGGACATAAGAACTGGACTACATACTGGCCAGGCTATATAGAGAGGAACTCTAGCAGCAATGGAAGCTCAGGTATGAACACTGATCTATGCCCTAGCTATAACCTTGAAAGACAGCAGGGAAACAAGTATTCTCCTGAAAATGCTCCATTGAGAGATTCATCTGTGCCAATCCATGATATTGAACCCATTCTTGTTGAACAAGGGGGAATAATAGCAGATGAGGATCCTATTTATATGGACTGCTCTCTATCTAAACTCCGCTGGTAACTTTCTGTTATAAAGTACAGCAACCATCACAAAGAAATACAAATTTGTTCTTTAATCTACTCAGAAAAGCTCCTGAAGCAGGATTTGACCCACACAGTGGAAGGCAAGCCAGCTAAGGGGTTTCAGCTGGTAACTGCTAGCAATTAAGCCTTACCTAATTGCTTGTGAGCTAGGAGAGAATCACTTCTGTATCTATGTGGGAAGTAATCAGAAGTTAATCTGAAAAGAACAGTTTGTTTCTTGCTTTGTGGCTTTTCATTTGTTGTTTTCCTGATTTTGACTTTGTTTTTCCAAGTTAACACTGAAAGCAAGTTACCTGATTTATGTGCTACCAAGCATATCTGTGTTGGGAGAAATAACCCCATAAATAAATATCTTATTGGCTTTACCCAAGAGCACAACTAAATTATTGTCAGCAGCTGTGTCTGGTCTGAATGAACTTCATTGCCCACAATACCTTGCAAATCATATAGATATATGCACTTGTCAAGACTGTGAAGATTCTCACCCAGGCAGCCGTCTGACAAGCTGCATCATAGCAACCTTTCTGATATCTGTGGAGAGTATTTCAGTTTTGGCTTCTGACTTCTGACAGTGTTTAACACCCCTGGGAGGGACCCCAACAGTATTGCATACCATAGCCATGCCTGCGCTGTGCCCAGGACTGGTGTGGTGGCTAGGGCTGCCAAAAGCCTCTATATTTGCACAATGCTGGCATAGGTGTGGGAGTGTGTCTGTCTATCCAGTGTGTTGTGGCTGCCTACACCTTAGTCAGCCCACACTGCTTGCACTGTTTTCAGTGTTAGCCTGCCAATGTGCATAATGAGGAGCAAGGTACTGTGGGTATGGCCCGTACAGGGTGGCCTGGGCAGGATGCATCTGCACAGGGCATAGGGCAATGGCTGGGACATTGTAGTGCCTGGTCACCACCTGCACGGACAGGGTGGCCACAGCATGTCCTGCTGGGAGGTCACTCTCACCCTGACTGTGCAGTGACCATGGCATGGCTAGGTTCCCCCATTGTGCTATTTTGTATTTTTTTTCAAGTGATGTTTATGGGGGGTTTTTTCTGCAGCCCAGTCACTGACTTATCTGCTTGGTGTGTGTGTTCACATCCCAGTTTTGTGTGCATGCATCTTCTCATGGCGCATGCACTATTGACTAGCTAGCAGACTGTCTGAAGTTAGTATGTGTGTGGCTGGAGACTCACTGTGCTTGCTGCTGGAAAATGTCACATAGTGATGGGGGGCAGCTGAGCATTTTGAGGCCTACTCTGTGTCTGCCATTGTCTTATGGATGTGTGCAGATCTGCCACCATTGCAGGGATGTAGAATGTGGATCTGTTGGTGGGAGATCCTATCCCCCACCCTGAGACCCAGAGAGCGGGTTGGGTGGTGCTACATAATCCACCTATGGGTCCAAACACCCCCCCTTCCCTTAAATCATGTGACCATGGCACCCACACAGGATATGCACTATTCTGAACCCCACCATGTAGCAATATTGTAAATAGTTACCCCCTGTTATCCAAGTTCTAAATACCTGTTCATTGTAAACACAAAGTACCCAAGGAAATGTGCAGTTCTATGTTTATTGTAAACCGCACTGATGTTGAATAACGTGGTATAAAAGAGCCTGGAAATAAATAAATAAATAAATAATAGTCCACAAGGGCTAGATGTGACTGGGAAATACAGATGGACACAGTTGTATCCTAGGTGTGTCTGCAAGGACTTAATATCACACACTGGCACTGATGGCAACCTGCAGTATAGCCTATTTCAGCTAAGCCAGGTGCTGCGGACCTGGTGCTGGGCGCCCCTCCTCACCCTCAGGGTGAGCACAGTATCCCCACAATGTGTCGATCTGTAGCTACTCTGTGCCAGTAACACACACAGTCAGTTCCCCCTACCAGGCCGAGGTGCTGTGGGGGGTGCATACCCCATCTTGTGATCATCTGTAGACTGCTGATCTGCATGTGCAGTGCATCATGGGTACGGTTGGGTTAACCCTATCCTGGTAATCACAGCAGACAGTTTGTGTGGTGACCTGCAGTCCTTCTGTAGCCAGCCAGGGGTTTGTTAGTAACTATAGAGATGTAGCCCATTGGTTACTTCACTGATTGTAGAGGCCGAGGTCATGGGTTTGATCTCACAGTGGTGTTATTTGATAGGGCTGCCTGAGGCATTTCCTTTTTTTATTTTAAATTAGTGCTGCCAGCAAAAACACCCTCACAGTGCTGTAACCTTAAGGTGCCTCATAAGGCGCCCTATAAAGCGCCCTAAAAGGCACCTTATAAGGCGCCCTATAGGGGAACATTAAAAGGTGCCTTGGCGGACAGTGCACTTTATAATCTTCTCTCTGAAGTGCCTTATAGGGCACCTTATGTGGCACCTTAGGTTACGGCACTGTGAGGGTGTGTTTGCTGGCAGCACTAATTTAAATTAAAAAGGAAAATGCCTCAGACAGCAATGATAAAAGGTAAAAGGTAATGCTCATTAAGTCCACTGGGGGATCGAACTCATGACCCCTGTTACATCAATCAACTTACAAGGTGCCTTAACCTAAGGTGCCGTAAAAGGTGCTGTAAAAGGTGCCCACTAAGTTGTCTCCATTTCCATTAAAACAAGGAGTACCTCAAGGATCCTCCTTATCTGCCCTATTCTTTAACCTCTACGTCCAACCCATCTGCAAAATCATAGTACAACATGACATCCAATATGCAATCTATGCCAACAACATCATGATTTACACCCAAATTGATTTAGACAACCCTGTCTATGCACCTATAACCAACTGTCTCCATGATTTATCCTGATGGCTATCTGACAACAACCTCAAGATCAACTATAAGAAAACAAAAGCTCTGCTCGTCACACACAGCAGCAGTTTCTCTCCCCCTCAGCACATTGACCTTATCAACAAATCCATCCCTATCAAAGATGAGATAAGGAACCTGGGAATAAGTCTAGATAAGAACCTGAACTTCCACTCCCACATCGCCAGAACCACAAAAAATGCATACCACAAATTGGCAATCATTCGACGGCTAAAGCCCATACTAAGCGAAGACCATTTCAGGACAGTCTGTCAAGCAATAATAACACCCATTCTGGATTACTGCAACTCCATTCTCCTCAGACTGCCTGCATCAACTACTCGCCCCCTACAGATGGTTCAGAATACGGCTGCTTGTATCCTTACAGGCTCTGCAAGACACCTACACATCACGCCTATCCTGAGCCAACTACACTGGTTACCCATCACACTCAGAATCAAATTCAAATCTGCCCTCATCCTTTTCAAAATCCAGCACAACCTGGCACCGGACACCCTCAAGGAATTGATTAAGACAAAAACTGACACTAGGCCCAGACGTAGACCAGTGATGGACATCCTCAAAACACCAGCCTCATACCACAAATCATTGATCTCGACATCCAAGAGGGCACTGTCTCTTGCTGCTCCCTCCCTGTGGAATTCACTCCCCCAGGACATAAGGTCTACCTCAGACGCGAAAGACTTCAAGACAAGACTGAAGACCTTCCTATTCACTGACTACTATGGGACCATCATTTAGTCCACTCTTCCCTCAATAAAAGCCCCTACCCCAGCATTCCCATGCCGTATATTCTCTCTCATCTGTATATACTTTCCCCTTTGCTGTGTATAACCCTCTCATTTGTATATATATATATACATTGTATACGCATCCCCCCTTTCGCTGTACATAACTCTCCTTTGTAAATAAGCACCCCTGAACTCACCACCCCCTACTCCCCCCGCCTGTAAAGTTCTCTTCCTGTAATAGCTCCCCTCCTCCCACCCTAAGCGTCTCCCTCCTAGTACCCCTCATATCACCTTACAATCCAATGTTCACTAAAATTAAGAGTTAGTTATTCTGCTTTGTAGATAAGAATACCTATTTTGTAAACCGCTCTGATTCAAGGATAGAGCGCTATATAAAATCTGATAAATAAATAAATAAGGTGACCCAAGATATGGTGCCCAAGGGCAGTAAGGTGCCCGAAATTGACAAGCATGAAATGTAAGGCCAAAAAAACAGATGTAACCCTAACACTGCACAGAGCACCAAGGAAAGGCAATGAACAAGTGATGGAAGGACGTAGAGGTGGGAACTGATGAATCTGCCAAATCTGCGTGCAGCCTATGTGGCAGCCAGTAAAGTAGACAAACATATCGGAGCCAGCTGTACCATTGCACAGGGTGATGGCAATTTAAAGTGCTACAATGACAGTGGGTGGCAGCGAATGGGAATACGTGTCCATCAGTGGAGGTAGAGGTGGCAAATAAGTGCAATGATAGGAGGACAGAGGAGTAGTAGTGCCATGCAGAGCAGACACAGGAGAGGGAGGAAAGCATGAAGAGCCACAATGTAGAAAAGGGTACCAATGCAGGACATGTGGTAGCAGCCTGCACATGAAGACAGGACGCTACACAGCTGACAGACACAGATAGACAGAAAGAAGGATGGTTGGCAACTGTGATGAGGGAATTATGTGCTGGTAGCACAGCTCTGCAGAGATATGACTGTTACAGGAATGACAAGTAGTTGTGTAGGACACATATAAAAAGGAGAACAAAGAGGAATTGAACCCAATACCACTGGCTAGAGAATCAGTGCACAAACCAGTAGGCTACGCCACCATGGTGAGTTCCATAGCAATGGCTGCATACAAGAACATTGCAGGGCACCACACAAAATGCCTGCTGTGGTTACCAGGATAGGGTAAACCCAAAACTAAGTCACTTTAAAAGGCACCTTAGGTTAGGCCACTAAGGTGAGGGTCTTTATGGCTGGCAGCACAGATTGTAGAGATGTGTCTGACTGTTACAGGCATGAAAAAGTCTTGTCTCGGACAGCCTTAATAAAATGAGACCACTGAAGGTTTGAACCCATGATCTCTGCTTCAGCAGTCATTATATTAACCAGTGGGCTACATCTCTATGGCTGTTATCACAGCAATGGCTGGCTACAGAAAGACTGCAGGTCACCACACAAAATGTCTGCTGTGGTTACCAGGATAGGGTAAACCTTGGTCAAGTTGCTGTCTTGCTGATTTCCCTTTTCTGCGTTTATATGTGCCACCTTGGCGGCAGCCTAGTCCGCCCTGTGCCCCAGCCGAGCCCACCGCACGTATCGCCTGTGGCCCCCTATGCCCCAGTTGCACCCTTGCCATAGTGGCCTTTCATACCTGAGCACTATGCTATTGCTGCACATGTGGCACTACTATCACCTTTAAATGGTCTCTCTGCCTTTGCTAAACATTGCTGACCTAGATGGTTTCTCTCTCCTGCAAATGTGCCTCTAATGCCAGGTTTTCAGTTGTGTTAGGATTCAGCCCTTAATTTCTCCACGTTAGTGTGAAAGGGGCCTCTCCTTGCCCACTCCCTGCCCATTGACCCCTTCTCTCCGCCCTCTCTAAACCCTTTTCTGCACTTACCGCGGCCGGGAATGCTAAGGTGCGTTATGTAACGTTAAGGCGCCTTAACGTTGCATGTAACGTTAAAGCGCCTTAACGTTGCATAACGCACCTTAACGTAGCCGCTGCTATGTTACCGCAGTTTAGTAAACATACTCCTTTATCTCCCTAGAATGCCCTGCTGTGTCATTGACTCAGTCAATACCGGGATGATTGAAATCACCTATTATTACTGTGTTGGGAGGGAGGTGAAGATAAAGATAGAAGATTCTGGACAGGAGTGATAGGGAAGATAGAGAGTAGATGCAGGATTTGGGGTAAAGAAGGGAAAAGTTAGTTAAAGACTGGGGAATAAGGGGGCCCGGGTGAGGGAAAGAGATGCAAAGCTGTAGATAGATGTAGTAAAAAAAATTGAGATTGAAGACTGTATAATAAGAAAGAATGAAATTTGAGTGCATAAAGAGGCAGAACAGTAAGTAAAATAAAGCTAAAAGGAAACGATCAATGTTGGATGTAGAGAGGAATTGAAGAAGTGCAATAAATGATAAATGAACAGGAGACTGGAAAAAGAATTGGGAAGACAAAAGAAAGTAGAAACCAGCCTCTGGAACCAATATGATTAGAACAATAATATGTCCAAGCAACAAAGGTAGAAAAAATAATTTTATTTTTAATTTCATTATTGGAACAAGTCAGTTTTTGAAATTTACATCTGCTGTCCTTGGGCAATGCTTACTAAACAGTGATGTGCACTATCTGCTGCAGAACCCTACTATTATTACTATTAATCATTTATATAGCGCTACAAGGCATACACGGCATTGTACAAACATATAAAGAAGACAGTCCCTGTTAGTAGAGCTTATAATCTAATCAAGACAGATAGAACAATACAAGAGAAACAAGGGGTTTCAAATACTGAAGGAGACAAGGAGAACAAGGGATTAGGATCCAAATGCAGCCTCAAAGAGGTAAGCCTTTAGCATGGATTTCAAGAGGGGGAGAGAAGAGACTTGATGTAAAGATAGAGGAAGTTTGTTCCATGCATAAGGAACAGTAAGGTTAAAGTTTGAAGTCTAGATTTTGCAGAAGAAGAAAAGGGCATAGAGAGAAGAAAGCCAGAGGAGAAGCAGAGTTCACAAAGAGGGGCAACAGGAAAGAGAAAAGATGAAAGGTAATGAGGGGCAGTAGAGTGAATGCATCTATATGTTAGAAGTTTGAATTGGATATGGAAATGGAAGTAGAGGCAGTGAAATGATTTTAGAAGAGGGGCTATATGAGTTTATTGGGGCTGGGGATAGTGCTGGGGATGAGTCTGCTGTCTTTGCACATGTTAGTACCAACGACATAGGAAAATGTGGTAGGGAGGTTCTGGAGGTTAAATTTAGGTTTTTAGGTAGGAAGCTGAAATCCAGAATTTCCAGGGTAGCATTCTCCAAAATGCTTCCCATTCCACGCTCAGGACCCAAAAGGCAGGCAGATCTCTGGAGTCTCAATGCATGGATGAGATGATGGTGCAGTTCCTAATACGTCTCCAGGAAAAGGGAATCCAGGGTTCAGCCTGGAGTTGGTGCAAGTCGTACCTAACAGATAGACGGCAGCAGGTACGGACAGGCTCTGCGACCTCTGAGTCTTTTCAACAAAAAACAAGGAGTCCCCCAAGGCTCCTCGCTATCCGCCCTACTATTCAAAATATACATGCAGCCCATATGTGCAGTCATCCGCTCCTTTAACATATTCTGCCTGATTTATGCAGATGATGTACTTCTCTTCACCCCATTCACCATCGATCAACCAGACTTCTCTTCAATAGTAAAATGCTTTGACGCAGTCACAGATTGGCTTCACTCACAGAGCCTCAAGATAAATTTCAGCAAAACCTTCTCCCCACCAGCAACACTGAAGATAAGAGACGTTGAGCTCCCAAGCCATCCCACCAACCCCTATCTAGGTGTCATGCTGGACCAGCACCTCGACATGAAAGCACACATAGGCAACACTGTAAAGAAGGTCTACCATAAGATGAGGACAATTCAACACCTCCGACCCTTGCTGCAAACAGAAGACTTCTGAACAGTTTTCCAGGTGCTAGTAACCCCCCACTTTGACTGCGCCAATATAATCCTTCATGGACTCCCCAAGAACACACTTAACCCACTACAGCTAGCAATGAATGCTGCCGCCCGATTCCTACATGGGGCTTCTCGAAGGGAGCACATCACTCCAATCCTAAAGGATCTGCACTGGTTACCAATTTACTGCCGGATCATATACAAAGTTTCTCTTAACTTTCAAGGCCATTAAAAAAAAAGAACTGCCAGCTCCTTGACAAACCTTATCCAACCCACACCCGCATCTAGAACAAGAAGGTCCTTCGCCACCAACACTCTAGTAACCCCCAGTGAAGTAACAAAATGCACCAACGCCACAAGAAACAGAGTGTTCAGGCTCTACGCACCTACCTGCTGGAATGAACTCCCAGTGACCATCCGCATGATCACTGTCCTTGCCCAATTTAGAAAGGCACTAAAGCACCACCTTTTTCTCCTACACTATGCCCAGGCCAACAACACATCCTCACCCGGCCTCAACCCTATGTCCCAACCATAAAGAACAGTCAACCCAATAAATAATTCACATCCTTGTATATAGCCCTCAGGACAAGCCATGTCGCTATAGCCGCATAGTGACCCCCTCCCATTGTATATAGTCTGCACATAGCCTGTATATGCTTTTCCCTGTTATCAATCCAAGTTGTACTACCTGTTCATTGTAAGTGCAGGGTTGGCTCTTCCTACTCTGCACAAAATGTTATCTGTAAACCACACTGATTTTAAAAAGTGCGGTATATAAAAGCATTAAATAAATAAATAAATTAATTAATACAATAAAATGAGGGTTTTGGATTTGTTAGGAACTGGGGAACATGCTGGGGAAAGGAGAGGCTCTTTCGAAGGGATGGGGTTCACCTTAACTGGGTTGGAACCAGGCTGCTGGCATTAAACTAGGAGAGAACAGACAGTTGCCCAAGAGTGCATGGTTTGGAACAATGTATCCTTGAAGGATACTACCAAAAGAATGAAGTAAGGGCATATCAGCAGAGGTTCCAGTAAAGACAAAAGTAGCCCACATGTCCTTGAGTACGGAGCAGACAGAGCTTAAAGATTCCAAATTACCCCTGCCTAACAATTGCCAGATTAATATGAATAAAATATAGACTCTAAAATGCTTGTATGCAAATGCTAGAAATCTAAAAAATAAGATGGGAGAGTTAGCATTAAATGAGAGGTAAGATATGATTGGTATCTCAGAGACATGGTGGAAGGAGGGCAACCAGTGGGACACTGTGATACCTGCGTACAAATTATATTATAATGATAGAGCTGATCAAATTGATGGAGGGGTTGCGCTCTATGTTGGAGAGGGCATTGAGTCACAAATGATTAAAGTTTTGCAGGAAACAAAATTTGCTGTAGAATCTCTATGGATTGAAATTCCATGTAAAAAGGGGAAGGCAATGGCAGTGGGGGTGTACTATTGACCCACTAGCTAGAATGAACAAATGGATGATGAAATATTCAAAGAAATCAGTGAAGCTAACAAAAGTTGCAGCACAGTAATAATGGGTGATTTCAATTACCCCGGTATTGACTAGGTCAGTGTCATCGCAGGACATGCTAGGGAGATAAAGGGGTATGTTTACTAAACTGCGGTAATGTCATTCGCGTTAGGTTACGCGGTAAAGGTACAGATGCCCATATAAAAGCGTGGGTGGTGCATCGTTACAGCAAGCCAATTCAGCATGTTACAAACTAACACGCGCTACAAGGCACCTCATAAGGCACCTTACAAGGCACCATACAAGGCACATTACAAGGCACCTTGTAAGGTGCCGTAGAAGTAAGGTGCCTTGTTAGGTGCCTTTTAAGTAAGGTGCCCTATAAGGTGCCTTATAAGGGGCCTTGTTAGGTGCCTTATAAGTAAGGTGCCTTATAAGGTGCCTTGCTAGGTGCCCTATATGGTGCCTTATAAGGTGCCTTGCTAGGTGCCTTATAAGTAAGGTGCCTTGTTAGGTTCCCTATAAGGTGCCTTATAAGGTGCCTTGTTAGTTGCCCTATAAGGTGCCTTATAAGGTGCATTGTGAGGTGCCCTATAAGGTAGGTCTCCTTAGGCTAAGCACTGTATTAGGCAACCCTGGACAGGGCACCTTAGAGGGCAGCCTGGGTTACGGAACCATAGATTACGGTGGCCTAACAAGGTTATGGTGCCCTAGGTTAGTGTAGCCTAAGGGCTGCAAGGTGCTGCAGGATGACATGCATGACCTGTGAGGAACAGAGACAGATGTAGCCCTACCACTAGACAGAGCACTCAGAAAAGGTAATGAACAGGTGAGTGAAGGAGGGAGAGTTGGGAGCCGCTGGACCTGCCATATCTGTGGGCATCCCATGTGACTGCCAGTATTGATGACAAACATGGTGGGGGCAACTATACCACAGCACACGGTGTTGGCAATGTAAAGTACTGGAAAGACAATTGGTGGCAGATGATGGGAATACATGTCCCCCAGTGGAGGCGGAGGTGGCAGGATAGTTGCAATGATAGTTACATGCCATGCTGTGGCCACCCTGTCCATGCAGGTGGTGGTCGGGCACTACAGTGTCCCAGCCATTGCCCCACACCCTGTGAAGATGCATCCTGGCCAATCCGCCCTGTCCGGGTCATACCCACAATACCTTGCTCCTCATTATGCAGATATTCAGGCTAACACTGGTAACAGTGGGACATTGTAGGCCTGGTGAGGTGTGGGCAGTCATGAAACAATGGATAGATATAAACCCTACAATGCAAATACAACAGCAACATGTGCAAAGCCCAAAGCAGCGGTGAACAGGGGTACAAAAACCCATTCACACATGCTCCACAATCCAAAGATGCATGGAGAGCCAGGCTGTTGGCCCCAGCCTTGAGCTGCAGTTATCACCATAGCACTACTACTAACTCCTGCACAGTTTAGTAATGTCGGCACTTTGATCAGGACCAGTGTAGCGGGCAGGGTTACTAACCACCCCTATCTTTGCACAATGCTGCAATAGGCGTGTGTGTGTGTATGTCTATCTATTGTTTTGTGGCCATCCACATCTCACCGGGCCCACAATGTCCCATTGTTAAAAGTGTTAGCCTGAATATGTGCATAATGAGGAGCAAGGTGTTGTGGGTATGACCCAGACAGGGCAGATTGGCCAGGATGCAACTTCACAGGGTGTGGGGCAATGGCTGGGACACTTTAGTGCCCGACCACTGCCTGCATGGACAGGGTGGCCACAGCATGTTATGCTGGGAGGGCACTCACTCTGACCGAGCAGTGACCATGGCATGTCTAGGTTCCCACTATTTGCCTTCAGCAATACGTTTGTGGTCTCAGTGCTGGGGTCCCAATCACTGAGATTACTACTTGGTGTACATAGTACTTCTGTGAGCATGCACTATGGATTGGTTAGTGGACTGTTTGTAGTTAGATTGTGCATGGTTGTAACACTTATACGGTACAGTCTGACTGTGCTGTCTGCTGGTGACTAGAAGACAGTGGTGTGAAGTGCCTTGTAGCATGGGTTAGTTTATAAATTCTATTAGCTGCTATGGCTTACTGTAACGATGCACTGCCTGTGCCTTTATCTGGGCATCTGTACCTTTACCGTGGAACCTAATGCAAATGACATTGCCACAGTTTAGAAAACATACCCCTAAGACTATTAAGAGAAAATATTTTTTCACTCAATGTGTAATCAAACTCTGGAATTTGCTACCGGAGGATGTAGTAAAAGCTGTTAGTGTAGCTGCGTTTAAAAAAGGTTTGGACAAGTTCCTGGAGGAAAGGTCCATAAACCATTATTACAATGGACCCAGAATATCCACTGCTTGCTTCAGTACAAGCATTCTGGAACCTGTGTCTTTTGGGGAAACTGCTAGGCACTTTTGACCTAGATTGGCCACTATTGGAATCATAATACTGGGCTTGATGGACATTGGTCTGACCCAGAAGATATGTCTCGTACATTCGGGCACTTAATACTCGTTGCATAGCCATCCCCTGCACTGTTCTGTCATCATTACTTGCCCCACAATGGGGCAAATGGGTTCAACTTGTCCCTTTCTATCATGCCACTCGGGTGTATTGTCTTGCAGTTGCACAGGCTGAAGCACCAGTCCGACTCGCACAAATGGTGCTTCATGTATGCCATGGAACTGCTACTTTTGGTTCATACACACTAAATGCTTTTGGCCTTTATGATCTCATACATCCACTCACCACACAAATTGCAAACTATCTGCTTGGAATATCCATGGCACAGTCCTGCACCTACCATCTGACCATCAGGGAGATTCTTTGTGGGACAGTTTAGTGTAAGCTGCCCCACCATTGCCATCAGAAGTCATTTGCAGCAGTTAGCCATATCATGCACACCTCTCTTGTGACTGCTCCACATGCGCACTCATGGACAATCCTCCATTTTTTGCCTACATCAGGAACATGCTGCCTCCACCCAGACACTGTCCTGGCCTATGGCATGCCACAAACTGACAGTACATCTGGATTCATGTCCACACCTCACAGACACTATAATATAACTTAGATCATGGTGTATGCTTTCAGAAGCATCTAGGACTGCACGTCTGTCACAGCGCCCCCCGCTGCTACATCTCCTGCACTGACTCTGCTGCCACAACCACCCACCCATGACACTGCCAACACCCACTACCAGCATCGCTAAGCCTATCTCGCCTAGTCAACAACACAGGCTTGCTGTATGGTCACAAGTTATTGCTCCACTCTCTAACCACAGCAAAGTACTAATACAAAAATCGGGAATGAGTCTCAGACTTAATCGGGGGAAAAGCCTGGGAGGAACTGTGCCTCTATGGCTATTAAACCCCTATGTTGCATCAAGGACCCAATATATTTCCCATGTTGATATTGCAAAAAATGTTTTCAAACATGCGTTGGCGTCTTTGTGATTGCAAGACGAGTTCAGTGGGGAATTGTTTGAAGAGCTCACTGGGACAAACAGTTGCATGTCAACATCAAGCATTCAAATCTGTTTAAAAATCCCCCGAAGAAACCGCGGCTGCGGTGAAACGCACTGGTGCTGCTGATTTGCGTTAGGACAGTATTTTGCACAAATAAGTGTTTTGCTATGTTTTGAACTTTCATCATTATAGAGTTCATGGATAAGCGTTCTGCTATGTTTTGAATTTTTATCATCATACATATACT
Organism: Ichthyophis bannanicus; assembly: GCA_033557465.1. Classification (NCBI taxonomy): domain Eukaryota; kingdom Metazoa; phylum Chordata; class Amphibia; order Gymnophiona; family Ichthyophiidae; genus Ichthyophis; species Ichthyophis bannanicus. The sequence continues at coordinate 369,324,591 of CM066032.1, read as the reverse complement.
TGTTCATAGCGATATTAACGTTTTGATAGTTTGTTTGAAAAACATTTTTTGCAATATCAACATGGGAAATATATTGGGTCCTTGATGCAACATAGGGGTTTAATAGCCATAGAGGCACAGTTCCTCCCAGGCTTTTCCCCCGATTAAGTCTGAGACTCATTCCCGATTTTTGTATTAGTACTTTGCTGTGGTTAGAGAGTGCAGCAATATCTTGTGATTGTAGTTTACATTGTTCCTACAACCCATTGATTTTTGGTTGCTGTATGGTCAAACATGTTCATCACACATAGCCAGGCATCTGGTGAATCAACTTCATCAGCTACCAATTGTTCTTGTACACCTTCTCCAGTGGCTTCCCTGCCCTCCCCCCTTTTAATATTTTAGAGGCTTTCCTGTATTAGGGTGCATGCAAGACACCTTTACACAGCTTGTCCTTTTACTGCCCGCTAAGAGTCCTCTGCCACCCCTTTAAATCCTGTTACCGCCCGCTAAGTATCCACTAGCACCCCTTAATGCAACATGTCCTGTTACCGCCTGCTGTTTCCACTAGCACTCCTTAATGCCAGAACTCCTCTGACACGCCCAGCACACTTGGCACACGGTAACCCTTTATCGCTGCTGTTACTGCATGGAAGACTGCTTCTTTACCGCCATTTGGTAAACATATCCCATAGCATTAGTTTTATGCATACCATGAGTTAGGAAGCTCACTTCTAAGCCAGGGTATGTGAAGTTTGATCTCAGTATATCAAATTTACTGCTAGTGTTTGGTGTAGCACTTGTATTGTGCCAAGGAGAGCATCCTTCTGAGCTTGTAAAATATAACATGTGTGGGTTTTTTTATCACGGTTTGCATATAAATTCTTCTTAATCAAGACTGCAGTACCCAGGACGATGGGAAATAACAATATCTTTCTGCCACATTTTCTTGGCCTCTGGCTGCATTTCTTGGTACTTTTCTCTCTCTCAACATGATTCACAGAATAGTCGCTTTGGCAAAGTGACTGACATCTCTATAATCAACGCTGTTCTGGTGTTCTTCTCCTTTATCGCTATGTCCAGCTTTCTTGCATCCAGATTTTTATTGGGTCATAATGGGAGTATCCCAGGTGATCATAATCTATTTATACTCCGTAATTCTCTTAGGATCATGATCCCAGTGCTTTTCAGGCACAGTGATGCTGTAGTGTTTACATAATTTCCAGTGTATGAGGCGGTCTACTTTGTTGTGCCTTTCTGTATAGAAATTTTCTGCCATCAGAACTTTGCAGCCATTTACGAGGTGAATCACTGTTTCCAGCTTTTTCTTACAGAATCTATACATATCCATTTTGCCAGTTTTTTCAATGCTCGCTGTAAACCATCTCATCTGTAATCCACTGTCCTGGACAGCAAGTATCAATCTCTCATCCTTCAGTTTTGGTTCACCTTTCTTTAACCATTCTTGTGCTCATTCTTGATCGACAAAGGGTTTCTGGAGTAACACTTTGTATTGACTACTGTATTTGAGTATTTGCCACTCATTTTTCCTTTTTTGCTGATTCAACTCTTTGAAAAGTTTTTTTGTCTTATTTAACAGGCTTTTTATACTGCTTTATCATTTCAGTCAAAACAATTTACATTGCAACTTAAACTTGGCAATATAAATTAAACAGGGACATTGATAACTTGGATTTTTCTGGGGGAATGGAGGGCTAAGAGACTTACCCAAGGACACTAGGGGGTATGTTTACTAAACCATCTTAATGTTACCGGCATTAGTTGCAGTCTTACTGTGACGAATGCCATATAAGGTAGTGGGCGTTCCGGTCTTAAGGTAGCATTTTGGGTTATCGGGCAATAACGTCCGTTATCATGTGATAGAGGGAGCCGTGGCACGTTAACGCGCATTAGCCTTAATGAGGGCGCTGACCTGCAAACACAGCAAGAGAGGTGTGGCACAATGTTTAATACAATAACTGATGAAACAGGGGTCATGAGTTCAATCCCCCAGTGGGCATAATGAGTAAGGTTGTCTGAGGCATTGCCCTTTACTTTAAATCAGTGCTGTCTGAGGCATTTTCTTTTTAAATTTAAATTAGTGCTGCCAGCAAACACACACTCACGGTGCCATAACCTAAGGTGCCACATAAGGTGCCCTATAAGGCACTCCAGAGGGCACATTATAAAGTGCACTGTCCACCAAGGCACCTTATAATATTCCCTATAGGGCACCTTATAAGGCGCTTTATAGGGCGCCTTATAGAGCGCTTTATAGGGCGCCTTATAGAGCGCTTTATAGGGCGCCATATGAGGCACATTAAGGTTACAGCACTGTGAGGGTGTTTTTGCGGGCAGCAATAATTTAAATTAAAAAAGAAAATGCCTCAGACAGCCCTATCAAATAACACCACTGTGGGATCAAACCCATGACTGCTGCCTCTACAGGCAGTGAAGTAACCAGTGGGCTACATCTCTATAGCTACTAACAAACCCCTGGCTGGCTACAGAAGGACTGCAGGTCACCACACAAACTGTCTGCTGTGGTTACCAGGATAGGGTTAACCCACCCATACCCATGATGCACTGCACATGCAGATCAGAAGTCTACAGATGATCACAAGATGGGGTATGCACCCCCACAGTACCTCGGCCTGGTAGGGGGAACTGACCATGTGTGGTACTGGCACAGAGTAGCTACAGACCGACACATTGTGGGGGTACTGTGCTCACCCTGAGGGTGAGGTGGGGTGCCCAGCACCAGGTCCGCAGCACCTGGCTTAGCTGAGATAGGCTATGCTGTAGGTTGCCATCAGTGCCAGTGTCTGATAGGTAGTCCTTGCAAGCCCACCTCAGCTATATCCATGTCCATCTGTATTTCCAGGTTACTTCTAGCCCTTGTGGACTATGATGCACCCAGAATAGTGCATATCTTGTGTGGGTGCCATGGTCACATGATTTAAGCAAAGGGGGGTGTTTAGAACCATAGGCAGATTATATAGCACCACCTAATCTGTCTTCTGGGGGACAGGATCTCCCACCAACTGATCCACATTCTATATCCCTGCAATAGTGGCAGTAGAGGGGACCATCAACCCCAGTCCTGCTGGGTAACAGGCACCCTACAGAGAAGTCAATGCAGATCTGTACACATCCATAAGGCAACGGCAGACAGACAGAAAGCCTGGAAATGCTCAGCTGCCCCCCACCACTATCTGACATTTTCCAGCCACTGCACCCTGCAAGGTGTTCCAGCCATCACATACGAACTGCAAAAAGTCTGCTAGTTAGTCCATGTTCCTGGAGAAGATGTGTGCACCCAAAACTTGGATGAGAGCACACACCAAGCAGATAAGCCAGTGATTAGGCCCCAGAAAAGAGAACCCATAAATATCACTTAAGAAAAATGCTATATAGCACTATGGGGGAACCTAGCCATGCTCAGTGCTCAGTCAGGGTAAGAGTGGCCACCCTGTCCATGCAGGTGGTGGCCGGGCACTAACATATACCAGCCATTGTCCTATGCCCTGTGCAGATGCTTCCTGCCCAGGTCTCTCTGTCCGGGCCATACCCACAGTACCTTGCTCCTCATACTGTTGGGGTCACTCCTTGGAGTGGTAAACACTGTCAGAAACCAAAACTGAAACACACTCCACAGATATCAGAAAGGTTGCTATGATGCAGCTCTATCAGCAAATTCTGTTTAACTTAGGAATTGTTATCTGCCATTAATCATGGCAACCTTTTGATATATGTGTAACGTATTCCCAGGTTTAGGGCAGCATTGCTAAGATATGCAAGTGCTAGTATTGGGAGATACTGCTGCACGCAGGGCCCAACAGTCTGACTCTCCATGAGGCTTTGGATAGTGGAGCCTGTGGGTGTGGGTGTTTATGCCCCTGTTGGCTGCTGCTCTAGAGCAGAGGTTCCCAACTCCGGTCCTTTTCTGCCAAACACTGTTCAGGTTTTCATGCTGTCCCTAATTAATATGCATGAGATACATTTGCATGCAATGGGGGCAGCACATACTAATGCAGCACAGGCATAGTTATTAGGGACAGCATGAAACCTGAATGGTGTTTGACCCTCCAGGACTGCAGTTGGGAAACTCTGCTCTAGGGATTGCACATGTTTATGGTGTCTGTGCTCTGTAAGGTAAAATGTAGGTGTTTTAGGCATGTTTATTTTATCTGCAATAAAGGTTCCATCCTTATTACCACGGTTTAGTACTGAGTAAAATATGGTGACTGGGTTGGCAGGAGCTACAGCTGGGACTTGAACTTGTGATCTTCAGCTCCTGAACACACTGGCTGTGTGTACTGCACCACACCATTGCCACAGAGACAGTTCATTCCATGGGGATACCATGACTGTTCATCAGACAGACCCTGTCTGTTGCACTGCATGGCACCCACCTAAACGGGGCTAGGTCATGGTCTGCTGTAGGCAGATGCTACTGCTCCTTCCGCCACCAGCACCCCTTCGCCACGATGCTGCCATGCCATTATGCCAGTGGTGCTGGTGGTGCACAGTCCCAGGCCATCCAGTAGGCAGCTGCCTATGGTGTGAGTTCTTGGGTAGGGGTGCCTACATGGACATGTGTGCTTCCACACCCCCCCCCCCCCCCGCACCGCCTGCCAATGTTATGTGCCCTTGGGGGTACCTGCTGGGTAGTCTCCCCTGTGACACTGTGGGACACACACTCATGCCCATGTTGGACCCTCTTCAGTTGCTGTATGGCTTCTCTACAGTTTTAGCATTCCTGTGTGCCACCTAGGAATCTGCCTAGTCTGCACTGTGCCCCAGCTGCACCACAGCATGTGCCGCCTGCAGACCCCTGTATCCCATTTCCAGCATCTGTACAGTTGCCCTTTCCTACATGCCCACCCTGCTGTTTGCGGCACATGTGCACACCATAACAAACCTGCCCAATATAAAGGGAAACCTGATCACAGCTATTTCAAAGTGGGATCATTCACCTTGTAGGGGTACAGAGCATAGACCCTTCCAAACACGATATCTTCTTTTTTATGCTTTCTCAGTAGTGTTTCTTTATGTTTCTCATTAATATCACTATTGGCCAGCTTGGTTATAGGGATTTTAAATGTGGTTCAGGTCATTTTCTATGTTTATTTGCCTTTTTGCTCCGTGCACATGTATCACTACTATCACGTTTTTGGGTTTCCCTGGCTTTGCTGTACATTGCTGACTGAAATTGTTTCTCTTTCCTGTAAATGTGCCTAGAGCGAGGGTTTCACTTGTGCTAATTTTCTTCCCTTCATTTCATGGCGTTGGTGTGCAAGGAGCCACTCACCGCCCACTCTCCGCCCATTGACCCCTTCTCTCCGCCTTCTGGGAAGCCTTACTCTACCTTTCAGAGCCAGATTTCACAGCGTTAGGGTGCCTTAACACCGCAGATGCATTATCGCGCGATAAGTGACGTTATCACGCGATAACGTCACTTATCGTTCGATAATACCACTGCTGCGATATTAAGACGGTTTAGTAAACATACCCCTAGGAGTGCCAGTGGGAATCATAGTAACATAGTAACATAGTAAAATGACGGCAGATAAAGACCAGTATGATCCATCTAGTCTGCCCAGTACGATGTCAAGAGTAGGTACACCTGCCACTCTGTGCAGGCCACCCCTCCCCATGTCTTTTTTTATGGGTGAACCCACCACTCCATGTAGGACACCCCTATTTGTTGAGGAATTAGATGGTTCAGTTTATTTTGATATTTTCTTGTTGCTCAAAAGGGATTCACTGTGTCTGTCAAATGCCCTTTTTAATTCCATCACCGTGTTTGACCCCACCACTTCCATCGGGAGGGCATTCCAAGCATCCATCACCCTTTCAGTGAAAAAGTATTACCTGATATTGCCTTTCAATTTACCACCTTGTAGCTTTATATTATTCCCTCTACTGTAGTACTGCAGCTTCTCCATCTTTGGAAGAGGTTTACTTGTTCATTATTTCCCTTTAAGTATTTAAAGATCTGAATCATATCTCCCTTGTCCCTCCTCTCCTCCAAAGTGTACATGATTAGGTTTTCAAGTCTCTTCTCATAAGGCTTCTGACGCAGGCTCCAAATCATTTTGATCACCTTCCTCTGAACAGTTCCCAGACTTTTTACATCCTTTGCAAGATATGGTCTCCAAAACTGAACACAGTATTCCAAGTGAGGCCTCACCAGTGACTTGTACAGTGGCATAAGTACCTCTTCCTTTCTGCTGGTAATTCCTCTTCGTATGCAGCCCAACATCCTCCTGGCTTTTGCCACCGCCTTGTCACACTGTTTTGCCACCTTGAGAACTTCAAAAATAATCACTCCAAGGTCTTTCTCCTGATCTGTGCACACCAATCTCTTGCCCCCTATCACGTACATTTCCCTTGGATTTCTGCTACCCAAGTGCATGACTCTGCACTTCTTCGCATTAAATCTTAATTGCCAAGCATTAGACCATTCTTCCAGCTTTTGTAGATCATTCCTCATGTTAACCACTCCCTCAGGGGAGTCCACTGTGTTGCAAATTTTTGTGTCATCTGTAAAAAGACTCCATGCAGTCCTTCAGCAATATCACTCACAAATACATTGAACAGTGCCGGGACCAGGACTGACCCCCGGGGCACCCTGCTAATCACCTTCCTTTCATCCAAGTGAGATCCATGTACCATCACCTTCTGTCGTCTGTCAGTCAAACAATTTCTGATCCAATTTGGTCTGTCTTGAAGGACTAGAAAAAGGGACTGTTACTTCTGGAAAGAGATCTGCAACTGTGAGTATATACTTCTGGTAATTGTCTAAAAGGAATTCTTTGTATTAAAGCTAATTAATCTGTGAACCCACTATTTTTTGTTAAATCAGTCAGGGCCTAGTAGCAGCAGTTTAAGTTTAAATTTAAAACACATAGGAGAACTTTCTGGTTACATTTCATACCCAGCAGACAGCTTGCAGTTTAAATTTAAAAGTCACTCAGGGCCTAGCATCAGCAAAGTACTTTTAGCTTACATTTAAAACACAGAAGAGAGCTTTCTGGTTAAATTTAGAACCCAGCAGAGAGCTTGTAGTTTGAATGTCATAAGAAGTTAGAGCCTAGCAGCAGCTAAGAGCTATAATTTAAATCAAATCAGAATATAGCTTACCTCAGCAGCACAAGACAGAGTACTGTGTAGCAGCCCTCTTTTAATAAGTGTTATTTCCCTCCCTCCATCCCCACACCCACCCACCCCTGGGATAATCATAGCTTTGTAGGTACTTAAACATCTTAAAAGACAGGAGGTGCTTTCAGGTGAAATCAGTCATACACTAAGGACCTGAGACCCAAGAGCGGATGGTTCGGAAGAATGTACCTTTGAAGGATACTACCAAAAGCAGAGAGGTTCCACAAAAGAGTAAAGTAGCCCAAATGCCCTCAAGTATGGAGCAGACAGAGCTTAAAGATCCTAAATTACCCATGTCTAACAATAGCCAAATTAATATGAATAAAATACATTCTCTAAAATGCTTGTATGCAAATGCTAGAAGTCTAAAAAATAAGATGGGAGAGTTAGAATATATAGCACTAAATGAAAGGTTAGATATGATTGGAATATCAGAGACATGGTGGAAGGAGGACAACCAGTGGGACACTGATACCTGGGTACAAACTATATCGTAATGATAGAGCTGATCAAATTGGTGGAGGGGTTGCTCTCTATGTTAGAGAGGGCATTGAGTCAGAAAGGATTAAAGTTTTGCAGGAAACAAAATCTGCTGTAGAATCTATATGGATTGAAATTCCATGTAAAAGGGGGAAGGCAATGGCAGTGGGGGTGTACTATCGAGCGCCTGGCCAGAATGACCAAATGGATGATGAAATGCTCAAAGAAATCAAGGAAGCTAACAAAAGTAACAGCACAGTAATAATAATGGGTGATTTCAACTACCCCGGTATCGACAGGGTCAGTGTCACGTCAGGACATGCTAGGGAGATAAAGTTCCTAGATGAAATAAATGACTGCTTCTTGGAGCAGCTGGTTCATGAAACGACCAGAGGGGAAGCCATATTAGACCTAATCCTTAGTGGAACACCAGATCTAGTGCAAGAGATAAGGTTGTTGGGGCCACTTGGCAATAGTGATCATAGCATGATTGCCTTTGATTTAATTAGTGGAGGAGGGATAGTAAGGAAATCCACAGTACTACCTTTTAACTTTCGAAAGGGAGACTATGATAAAATGAGGAAAACAGTTAAGAAAAAACTAAAAGGAGCAGTTGCAAAGGTTAAAGACGTACATAAGGCTTGGCTGTTGTTGAAAAATACTATCTTGGAAGCCCAGACCAGCTGTATTCCACGCTTTAAGAAAAGTGGAAGGAAGTCCAAAAAACTGCCAGCATGGTTTAAAGGTGAGGTCAGAGAGGCTGTTGTTGCCAAAAAAGCATCTTTCAGGAAATGGAAAAAAAGAGCCAAACAACGAAACCTGGAAACAGCACAAGCACTGGCAAGTCAAATGCAAGGCATTGATAAGGCAGGCAAAGGGAGAATTTGAGAAGAAGCTTGCTGCGGAAGCAAAAACGCGAAGTAAAGACCTTTCAAGTACATTTGTAGCAAAAAACCTGTGAGAGAGTCAGTTGGTCCATTAGATGATAAAGGGGTTAAAGGAGCACTAAGAGGCGACAATGCGATAGTGGAGAGACTGAATGAATTCTTTGCTTCAGTCTTTACTGAGGAAGATGTAGGGATGTTACCCATGACTGAAGTGGTATTTAAAGGTGTGGAAGAATTGAAAGAAATATCGATACATCGGGAAGATGTATAACAACTATTAGATAAACTGAAGAGTAGCAAATCACCTGGGCCTGATGGTATACATCCAAGGGTGTTGAAAGAACTGAAATACGAGATTGCAGACCTGCTATTAGTAATCTGTGAACTATCATTAAAATCATCTCTAATACCTGAAGATTGAAGGATCGCCAATGTAACACCAATTTTTAAAAAGGGTTCCAGGGGTGATACGGGAAACTACAGACCGGTGAGCCTGACATCAGTACCAGGAAAAATGGTATAAATCATCATAAAGAATAAAATTACTCAGCATGTAGATAGTCATGACCTAATGGGAGACAGCCAACATGGCTTTAGACAAGGAAGATCTTGCCTTACTAATCTGTTATGTTTTTTTGAAGGAGTGAATAATCAGGTGGACAAAGGTGAGTCAGTTGATATTGTATATCTGGACTTTCAGAAAGCCTTTTACAAGGTCCCTCATGAGAGACCTTTGGCAAAACTAAAGAGTCATGGGATAGGAGGCAGTGTACTATTGTGGATCAGGAACTGGTTAAAAGATAGAAAGCAGAGGGTAGGGCTAAATGGCCAATTTTCCCAATGGAGAAAGGTGAATAGTGGTGTACCCCAGGGATCTGTGCTGGGTCCGCTGCTTTTTGACATATTCATAAATGACCTGGAAAGTGGAACAACGAGTGAGGTTATCAAATTTGCAGATGACACAAAACTATTTAAAGTTGTTAAAACCCAAGAGGATTGTGGAAAATTGCAAGAGGATCTTGATAAATTGGAAGAATGGGCATCAAAATGGCAGATGAAATTTAATGTGGACAAGTGCAAGGTTATGCACCTAGGGAAGAACAACCCAAACTATGGTTACATGATGCAAGGTTCCACATTAGGAACCACCACCCAGGAAAAAGATTTAGGCGTCATTGTGGATACCATGTTAAAAGCCTCGGCCCAGTGTGCAGCTGCGGCCAAGAGAGCAAATAGAATTCTAGGTATGATAAGGAAAGGAATGGAAAATAAAACAAAAGATATTATAATGCCTCTATATCGTTCCATGGTGAGACCGCACCTTGAATATTGTGTGCAATTCTTGTCGCCGTATCTTAAAAAGGATATAGCGATTTTAGAAAAGGTTCAGAGAAGAGCCACCAAAATGGTAAAGGGGATGGAAGAATACTCGTATGAAGAAAGGCTAAAAAGGTTAGGGGTGGGGGACGCTAGTGAGCCCGTGAAGGAATGGCTGCACTTTGACATAGCTCCGAGCCGGGGTCTCCCCCTATTTAGCTAGCAATTGCTTTTTCATAGCGTGATCCTCTGTGTCTAATCGTTCCTGCTCTCTGAGACCTGGCGGAATCGTTCTGATACCTGGTGAGGCGATCGACCGTGAGCAGTGTGCTGTGGAGACCGGGGCACTCGATACCGTGGCAAGAGCTACTATCCTTACCATATCTTCCACAGCCACTCGGAATGGGACCCCTCTCGCAGCGATTTCTGCAAAAAACTCATCCAGCAATACTGCTTTGGATCCCAACGCGCCAAGAGAGTGAAAAGCCTGGAGGTGGGTTAACGGCTGACTGAGCCGCCACTGGTAACAGGAGTAGCGAGAGTGAACGGTCCCGAGGTGCCTCCATTGCCTTTCTCATTGAAGCCGACCCCTGTTGCCCACAACCTCGGCAACCAGAGGACCGGGGTGCAGTGCTATCGCCAAAGTGGTGGGGCTGAGTGAAGACTGGTGGCTTGGCTGGTTGCTTCAGCGGCCATTGACACGTGTTCCTGAAATGCATGGTCCTCCGTGTGTTCCAGCCAGCCTCGGCGGGAAAGGCCCATGTGACCTGCAACCAGCAAATCAGCACTCAGCACTGTGAGTCCCGGCGTTCCTGGTGCTTACAATAGTGATAGCTGTACCATCTATTCTCCTGCTTTGCCCCAGTGCCTGGTTCGTTGAGTCCCTTTCTCTGTGTGGCTGCAATTGTATCATTTGCATTGGGTGCAGTTTTCCTTCTGTACCGGCTGGATCCTGCCTCTTTAACTGTGCCTGGAGCGCCACCTCCATCTCAATAGTGTATTGATAACTGCCCCTCTCCTGGTTGCTACCAACACTGCTATCTTTTTGGACTGTAAGACCCCAGAGATTGCTCATGGCTGCCAAAACCAGGGTGCTTGAGGCTCGGGAGGGCATGCAGGCCTCCCAGCGTTTGCTGGGAAAGAGTGGCGTCCAGACCAGTCCAACCAGTAAACGACCCTCTGAGGGCTCCGGTGATGAGACAATGAGTGAAAATGACCTGGGTTCCGCAGCGCTGTCCTCGCATGCCCTCCTACAATGGGAGCTTCGAAGGGGCTTTGACGAGCTGGCTGGTGAATTCCGCTCCATGCGCGAGGAAGTGATGACCACCATTGCGGACCTCAGGGGTGATATAAAAGACCTAGGCACTCGAGTGGAAGAGGTCGAGACACGCTGTCTTGGAGAAACAGGGCTGAATGGAAGCAGGCTGTTGAACCCGAGAGAGCTGGGGAAAACAGTGCAAAAGACTTCCAAGCCAGAGGGGTCCTCGTGCCGAGGAAAGCAACCAAGCAGGTAGAGAGCAAACGTCACACCCAGGAAAGCTCACTGAAGCCAGGAAGTGATTTCAGCTCAGCTAGGCCTAGTGTCTGGTACTCCCGGAGAAAGGCAGTTTGCACCCCAGAGAAGAAGCCTTGGCTAATGGAGGAAGGGCTGGAAACAATCTTCACCCAGAAGAAAGATAAGTACCTTGTCTTCTATGGAGGGAAAGAAGTGGGTCCTTTTGTAAAAAGTCAAGCTTACAGGGTGATAGAAAACCCCTATTGGAATAGGTGTTGGGAAGAAACCCCAAGCACAGCTCCTTATGTCTCTGACTGCACAGAGCAGTCTCCTCTTCTAGAAACTGAGGTCTCCCGAGGGCAAGGTTCTGAAAACAGTAATACAGAAACATGGTGCCCATATACAGGACCAGGTCCTAATGTTATGCAGTGGGAAAGTTCAAACCCAGAGGTCATTCCAGAACCAATGGAGTGTGCTTTATGTATTTCTGACGAGATAGAATCTCTTTGTTAAAAAGAAGCAAGAAGAAGCCTTATTATCATTTGGAAAACTTTTATTTATCTGTGAAGCAACAGTTTATTTGTGTTACCCTCGTTTGATGTATTCAGAAGGCAATCCTCAAGGGAAGGGGAATAAATCCCAGCTTTAATTTACACTTGGACACGACTACAGAGTATTCCTTTAACAACCCAGGCTATACCCCATGTCTAGGCGGGCGCCTAAGGCGGGTATAGTCTCACAATATGACACCTGAGTGGATTGCTCGAGTGTATCCAGGGGTCTCGGATCAGTGCTGGCGTCGATGCGGACAGAAAGGTACTCTGGGGCATGTTTGGTGGTCTTGTCCTCGCGTCTGAACCTTTTGGAGGGGGATTCAATTCCGCTTAAAGCAATTAGTTGGGTTGAGCATTCCCTGGGATCCGGGCATTTTCCTTTTTGGGGTTAATGTCCCTGGGGCACGAAGTCCTCAGCTGGCTTTGATTCGGCATGGTCTGAATGCGGCTCGGCTATCTGTGGCTACTGCGTGGAAGCGGGTCCTGCCGCCGTCTTTCTCTGTCTGGTTGGAGCGGATGTGGGATACGTATACAATGGAGCGTGGGGTGGCAGCCGGTAAGTTGCGACTGACGCGCTTTGAGCAGGTGTGGGAAGCCTTTGTCCTCCATTATGGTTCATGATTGCTCGAGGGTTCTATATATCCCGTGGGAGGGGGGGGGGCTTCGGGCTATCCTGCAAGATGGTGCCTCGGAGTTCCCCCTTCTACCCCACTGGGCGCTGGTTGGCCGGACCGCTCCCTTCACTTTTAGCAGGCGTGGAGGTTTGTGGAGGGGGGAGGGGGGAAGATAGGGTAGGGAGGGTGGGGGATTGGAGGGTGGAGGGGTAGACAGAATGTTCTGGGAGTGCTCCTTGTGGATAGATGATAAGCTGAGGGGAGGAAGGAAGGGGGGGAGAAAAAAAATAGAAAAAAAAGGCGCTTTGCTGGATTGTTCTATGTTGATTGCGATGTTGGCATTGTTATCTTCTGCTATTGAATTATGCATATAGCTTATGTTCTTCTGTATCCAATTGCTGCCTTTCAATAAAAAAAAAAAAATAAAAGGTTAGGGCTCTTTAACCTGGAAAAGAGACGGCTGAGGGGAGATATGATAGAAGTCTATAAATTAATGAACGGAGTGGAACGGGTAAACGTAGATCGATTGTTTACCTTATCAGAATATAGAAAGACTAGGGGACATGCAATGAAGCTACAGGGTAAACTATTTTAAGACTAATAAAAGAAAATATTTTTTCACTCAACGTGTAATCAAACTCTGGAATTTGTTACCGGAGGATGTAGTAAAGGCTGTTAGTGTAACTGGGTTTAAAAAAGGTTTGGACAAGTTCCTGGAGGAAAAGTCCATAAACCATTATTAAGAAGGGACCCAGGATATCAATGCTTGACCCAGTACAAGCATTGTGGAACCTGCATCTTTTGGGGAAACTGCTAGGTACTTGTGACCTGGATTGGCCACTGTTGGAAACAGGATACTGGGCTTGATGGACCTTGGTCTGACCCAGTATGACCCAGAAGGGAGGCGTGGTCTAGTGGTTAGGACAAGGTATTTCAGGCCGGAGGGCTGGGGGTTCAAGTCCCACCTGGGGTCAGCAATCTCAGGCTGGAGGGACTGGGATTCCTAGTCCTATAGGCACTCCTTGTGGTCTTGGGCAAGACACATAACCCTCCATTGCCCATGTTCCCTGTAAGCATATGTGTCTCATATCCCCTCATGTTAAATGTATCCCCCAATTGACTGCTTTGACCAGGTGAAAAGCAGGATATAAATACAGCTAAATAAAATAAATAAATATGGTATATCTTATGTTCTTATGTAATTTACCATCTTGGGATCTATCCCCAAGCTACTGAGTTTATTGGTAAGCCTCCTATGAGGAACAGTATCAAAGGCTTTGCTGAAATCCATGTAGATGACATCCATCGCATGCCCTTGATCTAGTTCCTTGGTCACCCAGTCAAAGAACTCAATCAGATTTGTTTGACAAGATCATCCTTCGGTAAAACCATGTTGCCTCAGATCTTGCAACCTGTTGGCTTTGAGAAAATTTACTATTCACTTTTTCAGGAGTGCCTCCATTACTTTTCCCGCCACTGAGGTAAGGCTCACAGGCCTGTAGTTTGACACTTCTTCCCTGTCACCACTTTTGTGTAGAGGTATGACATCAGCCATTCTCCAGTCTTGAGGAACCTCTCCTGTTTCCAAGGATCTGTTGAAAAGATCCTTTAACGGCCCTGCAAGAACCTCTCTGAGGTCTTTCAGTATCCTTGGATGTATCCCATCGGTCCCATAGCCTTGTCCACGTTCAGGTTTGCAAGTTGTTCTAACACTTCATCTTCTATGAATGGTGTGGTATCTACTTCATTCCCATTTTTATATTTGGGAGTCACAGGTGGTCCTTCTCCAGGACTTTCTTTAGAAAAAGAGAGCAGAAGTATTCATTTAGCTTAAAGATCAGAAAAAACAGAGCAGAAGTATTAATTTAGCTTAAAGATCCCAAATTACCCATGTCTACCAATAGCCAAATTAATATGAATAAAATACAGTCTCTAAAATGCTTGTATGGAAATGCAAGAAGTCTAAAAAATAAGATGGGAGAGTTAGAATATATAGCACTAAATGAGAGGATAGATATGATTTGAATATCAGAGACATGGTGGAAAGAGGACAACCAGTGGGACACTGTGATACCTGGGTACAAGCTATATTGTAATAATACAGCTGATCAAATTGGTGGAGGGGTTGCGCTCTATGTTAGAGAGGGCATTGAGTCAGAAAGGATTAAAGTTTTGCAGGAAACAAAATTTGCAGTAGAATCTCTATGGATTGAAATTCCATGTGAAAAGGGGAAGGCAATGGCAGTGGGGGTGTACTTTCGACCGCCTGGCCAGAATGAACAAATGGATGATAAAATGCTCAAAGAAATCAAGGAAGCTAACAAACGTTACAGCGCAGTAATAATAATGGGTGATTTCAATTACCCCGGTATCGACTGGGTCAGTGTCACGGCAGGACATGCTAGGGAGATAAAGTTCCTAGAAGAAATAAATGACTGCTTCTTGGAGCAGCTGGTTCATGAACCGACCAGAGGGGAAGCCATATTAGACCTAGTCCTTAGCGGAACACCAGATCTAGTGCAAGAGATAAGGGTGTTGGGGCCACTTGGCAATAGTGATCATAGCATGATCACCTTTGATTTAATTAGTGGAGGAGGGATAGTAAGGAAATCCTTTTAACTTTCAAAAGGGAGACTATGATAAAATGAGGACAGCAGTTAAGAAAAAACTAACAGGAGCAGTTGCAAAGGTCAAAGACTTACATCAAGCTTGGGTGTTGAAAAATACTATTTTGGAAGCCCAGACCAGCTGTATTCCACGCTTTAAGAAAAGTGGAAGGAAGTCCAAAAAATGCCAGTATGGTTTAAAGGTGAGGTCAGAGAGGCTGTTGTTGCCAAAAGGCATCTTTCAAGAAATGGAAAAAAAGAGCCAAATGACGAAACCTAGAAACAGCCCAATCACTGGCAAGTCAAATACAAGGCATTGATAAGGCAGGCAAAGGGAGAATTTGTTAAGAAGCTTTCTGCGGAAGCCAAAACGCAAAATAAAGATTTTTTCAAGTACATTTGTAGCAAAAAACCTGTGAGAGAGTCAGTTTGTCCATTAGATGATAGAGGGGTTAAAGGGGCACTAAGAGGCAACAAGGCAATAGCGGAGAGACTGAATGAATTCTTTGCTTCGGTCTTTACTGAAGAAAATGTAGGGATGTTACCCATGATTGAAGTGGTATTTAAAAGTGTGGAAGAATTGAAGGAAATATTGATAAATCGGGAAGATGTATTACAACTATTAGATAAACTGAAGAGTAGCAAATCACCTGGGCTGGATGGTATACATCCAAGGGTGTTGAAAGAACTGAAATATGAGATTGCAGACCTGCTATTAGTAATCTGTGAGCTATCATTAAAATCATCTCTAATACCTAAAGCCTGGAGGATCGCCAATGTAACGCCAATGTTTAAAAAGGGTTCCAGGGGTGAACCGGGAAACTACAGACCGGTGAGCCTGACGTCAGTACTGGAAAAAATGGTTGAAACCATCATAAAGAATAAAATTACTCAGCATGTAGATAGTCATGGCCTAATGGGAGACAGCCAACATGGCTTTAGACAAGGAAGATCTTGTCTTACTAATCTGTTATGTTTTTTTGAAAGTGTGAATAAACAGGTGGACAAAGGTGAGTCAGTTGATATAGTGTATCTGTACTTTCAGAAAGCCTTTGACAAGGTCCCTCATCAGAGACTTTTGGCAAAACTAAAGAGTCATGGGATAGGAGGCAGTGTACTACTGTGGATCAGGAACTGGTTAAAAGATAGAAAGCAGAGGGTAGGGCTAAATGGCCAATTTTCCCAATGGAGAAAGGTGAATAGTGGTGTACTCCAGGGATCTGTGCTGGGTCCGCTGCTTTTTGACATATTCATAAATGACCTGGAAAGTGGAATAACGAGTGAGGTTATCAAATTTGCAGATGACACAAAACTATTTAAAGTTGTTAAAACCCAAGAGGATTGTGGAAAATTGCAAGAGGATCTTGATATATTGGAAGACTGGGCATCAAAATGGCAGATGAAAGTTAATGTGGACAAATGCAAAGTTATGGGGTGTTAGGGAAGAACAACCCAAACTATGGTTACACGATGCAAGGTTCCACATTAGGAACCACCACCCAGGAAAAAGATTTAGGTGTCATTGTGGATAACATGTTAAAACCCTCGGCCCAGTGTGCAGCGGTGGCCAAGAGAGCAAATAGAATGCTAGGTATCATAAGGAAAGGAATGGAAAATAAAACAAAAGATATTATAATGCCTCTATATCTTTCCATGGTGAGACCACACCTTGAATATTGTATGCAATTCTGGTTGCCGTATCTTATAAAGGATATAGCGTTATTAGAAAAGGTTCGGAGAAGAGCCAGCAAAATGGTAAAGGGGATGTATTGATACGCCTATGAAGAAAGGCTAAAAAGGTTAGGGCTCTTTAACCTGGAAAAGAGATGGCCGAGGGTAGATATGATAGAAATCTATAAATTAATGATCGGAGTGGAACGGGTAAACCTAGATCGATTGTTTATGTTAACAGACTATAGAAAGAATAGAGGACATGCAATGAAGCTACAGGGTAAACTATTTAAGACTAATAAAAGAAAATATTTTTTCACTCAACGTGTAATCAAACTCTGGAATTTGTTACCCGAGTATGTAGTAAAGGTTGTTAGTGTAGCTGGGTTTAAAAAAGGTTTTGACAAGTTCCTGGAGGATAGGTCCATAAACCATTTTTAAGAGGGGACCTAGGATATCAATGCTTGACCCAGTACAAGCATTGTGGAACCTGTGACCTTTGGGGAAACTGCTAGGTACGTATGACCTAGCTTGGCCACTGTTGGAAACAGGATACTGGGCTTGATGGACCTTGGTCTGACCCAGTATGGCATCTCTTATGTTCTTATGTTCTTAATTTCGCTTTTTCAATGCCACTTTCCACGTGTGCGTTCCCAGCACTTCTTCCTTTCCCCAATATATCTGAAGAAAGTTTTGTTGCCACACTTCACATCTTTAGCCATCTTTTCCTCTGCCTTTGATTTTGCTGTCCTTATTTCTCTTTGTCTCTCTGAGTTTGATTCTGTATTCATTTCTGTGTCCCTCTGTTTGCAAGCTTTTGAATTTTGCGAAATCTGTGTTTTTTGCCTTTATTTAAGCAGCCACTTCTTTGGAAAACCAAATAGGCTTTCTTCTCCTCTTGTTTTGTTTACTTTTCTTACATATTTGTCCGTTGCCCCTTTTATTGTCACCTTTAGTTTGGCCCATTGCAATTCCACTTCCCTTATCTCCTTCCACCCTGTCAGCTCCTCCTTTAGGTTCTCAGCCATTTTATTGAAGTCGGTGTTTTTGAAGTTTAGGACTTTGAGCTTGCTATGATTAGCCTGTGCCCTGGATTTTATCTCAAACCACACCGTGTGATGATCACTGCTGCTCACAGGAGCACTCACACAGACATTCGACACTCTATCACCGTTGGTGAGCACTAAATCCAGCATTGAGCCTTCCCTGGTTGGTTCCATCACCACTTGTCTAAGTAATGCTTTTTGGAGAGCATCCACAATTTTTTTGTTTTTTTCCAGATTTGCAGAAGGAGTAATCCAATCCACATCAGGTAGATAATGTCACCCAATATGATTGCTTCTCCCTTTGTGGCTATCTTGGCAATATCTATAATCAATTCGTTATCTATCTCTTCAATTTCTGTCAGAGGTCTGTATACTACAGCAGTATGGATGACATTGCCATTTCCTCTTTCCAACACAATCCAGAGTGCTTCTTCTTTTCCCCATGCCCCCTGCATTTTAGTAGCTTTAATATTGTTTTTGACATACAAGGCTAATCTTCCTCATCTTCCATTTTCTCTGTCTCTTCTGAATAGATTGACCTTCCACATCTGTGTTCACTTTCTGCTCTAAAGTACTTCAACAACTTGGTTTGTATTACTGCTGGCTGAAGAGTCTGGGATGCACTTGAGTATCTTCTCTCCATTGAACTGTGTTCCCAAGTTGCTGCCTCTGATGATGGAATCCCCAAGTATTAGTAGTTTTCTGTTTGGTGAGGTTTTCTTCATATTTGGTCCTCTAGCAGGAGATTGGGCATTGCCTGTTTCATTTAAGGGCCCTTCAGTTTCTTTGAATTGGGCATCCTCATTAGCCAAGGTAGAGAAGGCATTATGCAGGGATATCTCCTGATGCATAGGATGTCTTTGTGTCACAGTTCACAATCTACCAGAACCCACTGTGATCCATTTATTCCTGGGGTGTTTGATTCTTTGTTGGAGCGGTGGTGGACTTTGTTCAGTTTGTGTCTTAGAAGAGGTGCGTTTCATTGCAGTCAATTCCTCTTTCAGTTCCTCGTCCTCAATAGGCAAGGCAGAGGAGGCATTATGCAGGGATATCTCTTGATGCATAGGATGTCTGTATGTTACAGGTCACAATCTACCAGAAGCCACTGTGATTCATTTGTCCCTGGGGTGTTTGATTCTTTGTGGGAGCGGTGGTGGGGATTGCTCAGTTTGTATCCTAGAAGAGGTGCGTTTCATCACAGCCAGTACCTCCCTCAGTAGGGTCACCTCTTTATGCTTGGCAGTTAGGTTTTCCCTTAGTAAAGTCAGTTCTTTATGCATGGCAGCTGACCTGAAGCACAGAGGACAAGCTCTTAGGTTCCAAATGATTTGTCTTGGAATGAATGTACCACAGTTATTGCACTGAATACACAACATGCTGAATAAGCAGTCCTTACTGAATCGAACTCTGGTCTCTTGGTCACCATCTTGGTCTTGTTTTGCAGATGCTGTTGCTTCCTTCCTTGCATGTGCTTGTGGATTCTTACTCATTCCTTCTAGTCACTGGAATGCTTGTCAAAATTTGATGATGGAGACAGAGACTGGATGTTTGCTTTCATATTTCAGCAAGTTTTGTGTATTTGGATCCAATGATGCTGTGAGAGACCTATGCTGGTAATTCTGTATGTGTAATTGATTTCTATGAGTTCCAATAGATTTGTTCTATAGGTTCTGTGCTGTGGTTCTTGCCTTTTTTTTTGTTTGTTTGTTTCCTGTGTGGAGTTAACAATAGGGTGCTGATGGGGGGTACAGCAATATGGTTATGGATAGTCATTAAGATTCATGGCGTTGTGTTCTTGATGTGCATGTCATAAATTTAAAATACAGTATTATGTCAGTTCAGATTCAAGGAAATTTTTACTGCTGCCGATTTCTGGCCTGCGCACCATGATGTTGAATGCATAGCAACCAGATATTTTTTCTCATTTTATATCTTCCCTTCTCATCATTAATGTGCTCATAGCACTGATGAAATAAGTCCAGTATGCAAATATTTTTGCAAATAAGCCCAGTAGTTATGGAAATTAAGCCCCACGGTGAGTCTCTGCACATGTCCCCACATCATCCTCAGGCTGTCCCTGACCCTAAATGTGCAATATCTGCAAAACTGTAGCACATTTTAGTAAACATACTCATTACAGTCAAGATCTTTTTTTTTTCTCCACTTAAAATCCCGGCTTTGCTGTGAATTAGAAAATGGGAAAACACAATGACCAAATCAGAAAAGTCTGCTTGAGAAAGTATTTGATTTTAATTTGAAAAATAATTACACAGCACATAATAATGTTGCCAACTTCTGCTTTTAGAGAACATGAGGATTTAGAAATAAAATGTCCTAAGGATGTAGAATGGGATAGACTCAGTCAGTTGAACACAAATAATCTATTGCAATTAGAATCTACTTAATTAAGTTGGATAAATCTTCTCAAGCATGCAGATGATATATAAGAGGAAAGGCAACTTTATACTATGAAACCCTAGCAAAAGAGTGTTGAAGGAGAAGAGCACCCTGCCTTATATATATACCATTATTTTCCAATGTGTTCTATTAGCTTGACCATGCATTTGAGCAACGGTGCTCATTAAATCTTTAAGCTGAAAAATAAATTTAGCTTTTGGTGCCATACCTTCTGGCTCTCTGACATGTAAATCAATGATAACATACAGAATAAAAAGGAACCATACCATGACAGAATCTCTCCAAAGAAGTAGTACAAATAAAAAAATTATGAATGCAGATATTTTGTACAGAATATGATCTGTTCAAAGATTAGATCAGTATCCGACTTTCCTAATTTTTTTTTTATTTTTACTTCAGTTTTCAGTAAAAAGTGGAATGCCAAGGTTTACTAAAGAGAAATTCTTGCATTTAAAACATGAAAAAGAAAAACATATATGGGAATTAAGCACTTCACAGACGATGCTTCCGTGAGTGCAAGATATGAAGGGGATTTTGCAGTTTTACAATTGTCATTTTGAGGAACAGAACAGTTAATACTGTCTTGTTTAATAATGACATGGAAGTCATTTTAAAATCATCAATACATGGAAATAGTGGCATTTACACATGTAGACTGCATATGTGTTTAAATGGCGATTTCAGAAAACCATTATTTACAGAAATGGATCTCAATTTTGCAGAGATTTTGAGGACGCAGTTTAGGTAGTCTGAAATAAAGTATGTATATTCATACTTTACAATGGGAGTACTGATATATTTAAAACATTACAGCTGAGAAGGGTGGTGGATGCCCTCCCGATGGAAGTGGTGGGGGCAAATACAGTGACAGAATTCAAAATGGCATGGGACAGACACAGTGGATCCCTTTATAGCAACATGATAAAATTAAAATAACCTTAACTGTCTCAGCTATCTCAACAATAGGGGTGACCTGCATGGAGCGGTGGGTACACCCCTAAACAAAGGCATGGGGAGGGGGGAGACCTGCATGGAGTGGTGGGTACACCCCTAAACAAAGGCATGGGGAGGGATGACCTGCACAGAGTGGCAGGCACATCTACTGTTGCCAACTTTCTGGGCAGACTAGATGGACCATGATGGTCTTTATCTGCCATCATATACTGTGTTACTATGTTACCGCGACAACTTTTTCACCAGCTTCAAAGAATGTTTAGGTTTTATCGAAGTTTTCATTTCAGCCAGCACTTGAAATGACTGGAACAAATTACCTGAATCAGTATGTCGGACTCCTTCTCTAGCTGTATTCAAATCTAAGCTAAAAACCCACCTCTTTGGGGCTGCTTTTTGGATCCTGATGTCCCTCACTCTCTTGTTCACTCATGTGTCTCTTACTAATAGGGCTGGCCCCAGCAACCTTTGGGGAAACCAACCAATCAATCCCTGAAAACCAAAGAGCTGAGTCACCACCAACCACAATATAAGTACAAATGCAAGCATTCAAGAACATTACCATCTGGAACCCCCAGTGAAGATGTCCCCTCGAATGATGACAAAATGCCTGCTATCTATAATAGGGGCTACTGTAGAACCCATGGCAGCACCATGGTAGAATACATCATTAAAACAAAAATATTTTTGGCATAATACCAACCAAGTAAGTCCAATACAAATCCTTGGGGATCCTGGAAGGCAACACTTCCTGCTAACAACAATCTCTTCAACCTACTATTCAGCCGGTGCACTTTTAATATCTGATTATTCAGAAGTAAATCACATTCCTATGGATCCACACACATTTCAGCAGAGAATACAGTGCTCCTGAGTTGCCTTCATCTGCTGCTTCTCTAATGTCACCCCATGGTGCCAACCTCCTTTTTCCCTTCTATAGAGATGACACCGGGCACCTGTTCTTTCATAGTTGCACTGGAAGCTGAAACTTTTTCTACTCTCTTTGTAAAGATATCTTTCTTTAGCTTCATCAACATACTAGAGGACTACATAAGCATACCCTTTCTCTGCACTCGAACATATGCTGCTCATGCCTTTCCTCCCTTATTTCCTTCTATGACCATTTCATTTCCTAAATGTACCCTTCCTAAGTGTTCCTCGCACTAGATTCCCAGCTTTTGGCAGCGCAGATTGCCTGTCTTTTTAATGCTCTGGCAATCAACAGGCATGTATGTCCCTGGAATACCATCAACCCAAGTGTGCTTCTTCAGATTCTGTATCCAGATTCACCTGCTTGGCTTGGGGTAGGTCCTGCACTGCCCAGTTACTCTGCCTGCCAGTTCACACTCTTCAAAGGGCAGGGAAGAGGGAAGATATGTTTGCCCAGCTAATGTTCTTATCAGACTGGATTTCCAGGTCTTGAGAGAAGGGACTGTCTGTCTTTTAGCTTTTATTTAACTTTTTATTTAAAATGTTTGCTTTATTTAACTGTTTTCTATGTGTGTGGGATGGAATGGATAGATACAGCTGCTGTCACGGGCAATAGGTGAACACGATTATTACAAAAAAAGTATTTCACTCTCTTTCCTCATTGTGTAATGTGTTGTACAAATCACATACCTCCACCAATGGTTAGGACAGTAAACACAATTGCTAATTAGGAAACTGTAAAGGCAGACTTTTCCTAGCCTCTCTCTGACTTTCCTGACCTCTGCCCATCCCATAGTACCACTCCTTGGAAGAGTAGATAGGAGCAAAAAGGCATTCCTACCCAACTCTCAATCACCCAGTTTTAAAAGCAAGCATAACAGCATTAAGGGAGGCAACTGTTCCCTTGAAGGTATTTTTTCCTAAAGCTTTTTTTTTCCTCTGTTTCCAGTCCCCACCAGCTAACAGCCCACACTCATTAGAAACATGATGTCAGAAAAAATGGCCTATCTAGTCTGCCATTCCATATCAACAACAATAGCCCCCTTTTTTCTTTTAGAGATTTTTTGTGTTTGTCCCATGCTTTCTTGAATTCAGCTACTGTCCTTGTCTCTATTACCAAGCAAAAAAGCAGCAAGGTGGGAAACACCAATTGCATTTATTGAGGTAGACTCTAAGAGCAAGGGGACTCGACATGACACGGCCACGTCTTGACATAGCCTTTGTCAGGGGTAAAGGCTTGCAAGATGTATAGGTAAAGTCAAAACTCAAACCTCAGATTGTAAATTTCTCAATGAAAATAGATCATATAGCCTTTTATCACAAGGCGCAGAGTATGTTATCCACAATCGGCACTCCTCTTGTGCATTTATGCCACAGAGGTATTCAAATGTCTCTATCATATTTCCTCTATCCCGTCTATCCTCTAACTTATACATATTAAGGTCTTTAAGGGATATATTTACTCAGTAAAGGAGCAAGTGTGCCGTTAGTGCACAATAACTGTACATTTGCACCCTTAGCGTGTCCAAAAAGCCACTTTAGCACAAGCTAATGGTACCAGCAGTGTAAAACACCCTGTGGGCAGAGAGAAGGCATGCATGGGGCGGGGAGTAGGGGCCAGTGGGCGGGGAGTGGGTGGGAACAAGGCTTGCTCTCTAAAGGCAGGCACCTTAATGGCAGAAACCCTAAAACAATTCAAAACCTGGCGGTAAGGGTGTTTTCTGAGGAGAGAGAGCCTATTTTACGTCTGCAATGTGATGCACAGACAAGGGAGCCCAAGAGAGTGATAGTAGTGCTCCATTAGCAGCAACTGCATAGTGCCCAAGTATGAAAGGGCACTATTTTGATGGTGCAAATGGGGGCAAAGGAGGTGGTACATGGGTCATGCAGTGGAGGCTGCTGTTGCACGGTGGAGACTAGGCAGCTGCCTAGATGGCACATAGGAACATAAGACTACAAAATATGCCAAACTGTGTCAGACCAAGGTCCATCATGCCCAGTATCCTGTGTCCAACAGTGCACAATCTAGGTCATAAGTACCTAGCAGTTTCCCCAAAAGACACACAGGATGCTCAATAACTGTAATAGGGCAAGCAGTGCATAGCCCAGGTCCTCTTTAGCAATGGTTTATGGACTGTTACCCAGGAACCTGTCCAAACATTTTTAAACCCAGCCACACTGATGGCTTTTACCACATCCTCTGGTAATGGATTGCAGGGTTTGATTACGCGTTGATTGAAAAATTATTTTCACCTAGAAGACCCAAATGGGCTATACTGTAGCTGCATTGCAGGTTCCCTAGCCTGTCCACAGTATGATGGCATAAAAAAGTGACCTACGTTTACCTGTTCCACTCTGGTCAATAATCTATAAGCCTCTTCATATCTCCCCCCAGCCGTCTCTTCCCCAGATTGATGAGCCCCAACCTTTTTAACCTCTCCACAAAGGGGTATTCTGCCATCCACAGCATCTCTGATGTTCGTCATGATCCCACAGTGACTTTGGCAGCACACAGTCCTGCTACTGCTGTGGAAAGGTAATGTGCCACATGGAGAGGTCCAAAGGTCCTGGCACCCAAGGCAGAGATCCAGGCTGCCTCCCCTCCACTATCGCAGAACCCAGCTGTGGTGGAAGAGACTGATAGTGCTAGATGCTGTAGCCTTCCAGGTAGCTGGAAAATGCAGGTGCCCAGGGAAATACCACAGCAGTGGCTGCCATCCTCCCCCTGAGATGTATTGGTGGCAGGAAGTGATGGGGCCCCTGCATGGGCAGCTGGTGGGGGTGGCTTCATGGTCATTCATGTGTGTTCCTGCCCCCCCCCCCCCCCACATCTGGCCCTTGTGCCCAGAGGCACCCACCAAACCTGCATGTTTAATATGCTAGAACTGTGACTACCATCACTGACAGTGCATGGGCATGTCTGTATGGTGGGGTGTTGGTGGTGGCATGGGAAGTGGCACCAGCCTGCAGCTGACAGAAGTCTTGTCCTGGTTTTGTGCGCCATGCACATTGCAGCATGTGCCAAAGTCCAGCCGAAGGGAAGCATGTCAGCAACAGGAGCTGTTACCCCCAAAAGGCAGCACTGTGGTGCAACACACACATTTGTTGTATATGTGAGAAGGATCACAGATGCAGGTCCCTGCTGGGGGTTTCTGTATTGCATCTTCCTGTGGACAAGATTTAGCTGACAGTTTAAGTATAGCTCCAGCATGTGCAATCCCCAAGGAGATGGCCAGCAAGAATGCCAACCATCTTCCTCTTTTGCACAGTGCGCCAAGGAGAGTGTATGTGTGTGTGTGTTTATGGCTTCCCTTTGTCCTGTGGCTTTCTGCATTGCGTTTTGGCTCACAATGTCTGAGTTTTTCCCAACTTGTAAGGAAAATGTAAATAAGGCAAGGCAGAGGATTGTGAGTACCACCCGAAACAGCGCAGATTGGCCTGCTTGTGTCTGCCACAATGGTAGGGTCACTGGCTGAGACACCATTATGCCTATCTGCCAGATGCATTGCCTGGGTGGTCACTGTATGTCATGCTGAGATGGCACTCTCACTATGATCAAAAAGTGACCATGGCACAGCTATGTATCCACATAGAACTATTATGGTGTCTATCTCCAGTGATGTGGTTGCATTCTCTGTCTGGGGATGCTGATCACTGAGCAAACAGATGGGCGTCAATGCTGAGTATCCCAAGGCAGAGTACTCATGGTCACACTATGCACATACCAATCATAGTTGGTTTGTGCTTGGCTGACACAGCCGAATGAAGGGGCAGTCTTTCTGCTCCTGCTGTAGTTAAGTGTTAGTCCACAATGGTTGGGCCAGCAGTGGTTCATGGCATAGTCACTGGGATCCTGGCAGGATCATAGTTGCAGCCCTGTGCAGGTTCAGTGGACCAGGTGCTGGGTACTCCTCTTCACCCTCGGGTTGACATCTGAAACTGCTCTGCAGCACAGCTTGCTGTTATGTGCATGTAGCACACACAGCCAGTGCATCTTACTGAGCTGATATGCTGGATCAGTACATTCTCCATTGGTTCTTCAGCTGCAGACCACTGTTTTGCATGTGCTGTGCCACATGGGTAGTGGAGGGCCCAACCTATTCCAGCACAGACATAAAACAGTTTGATCAGAGATCTGCAGGCTCTATACATCTGTATAAAGCTGGTTGGTGCAATGTCTCCATGGTCAACAATCCAGTTTGATTCCCACTTTCTCATTTTGTGTCTGGGTGCACTTCCACAGTCCTGGCTCTGCTGTGACCTGCAGACACTCATTCTTCTACATTTCTATGGTTATGGTCACACGTTGTGTAGCCCAACATGGCATTCCCCGTCATGGACATCTGTGAGCATGGCTTTAGTGGCTCTGCCGCGGTGCATTACAGTGAGTCAGTGATGTATATGCAGCAGATGTCTGGGTCAACTGGTATGGATGCGTTTTCTATTTTGCCATCTCCCAGCTTTATGTAAAGAGAATATATCTCATACATTCAGGCACCTAACACTCATTGCATAGCCATCCCCTGCACTGTTCAGTCATCATTACTTGCCTCACATGGGGCAAATATATAGTAATATAGTAGCATAGGGGTATGTTTACTAAGCAGTCTTAACGTGCAGCCGGCGTTAGTGTGCAGGATGCCATATAAGGTAGTGGGCGTTCCTGTCTTAAGGTAGCATTTAGGGTTATCGTGCGATAAGGTACGTTTTCATGCGATAGAGGTAGCAGTGGCATGTTAATGCGCGCTAGCCTTAATTAGGTACGCTGACATACAAACACAGCAACAGAGGTGTAGCACAATGGTTAATACATTGACTGATGAAACAAGGGTCATGAGTTTTATCCCCCAGTGGGCCTGATGAGTAAGGCTGTCTGAAGCATTATCCTTTACTTTAAATCAGTTTGTGTGGTGACCTGCAGTCTTTCTGTAGCCAGCCAGGGGTTCAATAGTAGTTATAGAGCTGTAGCTCACTGGTAGCTTCACTGCCTGTGGAGCCAAAGGTCATGGGTTTGATCTCACAGTGGGGTTATTTGATAGGGCAGTCTGTGGCATTTTCTTTTTTAATTTAAATTAGTGCTGCCAGCAAACACACCCTCACAGTGCCGTAACCTAAGGTGACGCATAAGGTGCCCTATAAAGCATTCCAGAGGGCACATTATAAAGTGCACTGTCCGCCAAGGCACCTTATAATGTTCCTTATAGGGTGTCTTATAAGGTGCCTTATAGGGTGCTCTATAAGGCGCCCTATAAAGCGCCCTATAAGGCACCTTATAAGGTGCCCTATAAGGAACATTATAAGGTGCCTTGGCAGACAGTGCACTTTATAATGTGCCCTCTGGAATGCTTTATAGGGCGCCTTATAGAGCGCCTTATGAGGCACCTTAAGGCTACAGCACTGTGAGGGTGGTTTTGCTGGCAGCACTAATTTAAATAAAAAAAAAATATAATGCCTCAGACAGCCCTATCAATAACCCCACTATGGGATCAAACCCACAACCTCTGACTCCACAGGCAGTAAAGTTACCAGTGGGCTACAGCTACTAGCAAGCCCTTGGCTGGTTACAGAAGGACTGCAGGTCACCACACAAACTGTCTGCTGTGGTTACCAGGATAGGGTTAAACCACCCGTACCCATGATGCACTGCACATTGTAAATGCGGGTCAGGTTGTGAATGTTCCACTATCTTGGCAAGGTCCTGAAGTCACCTAACTTGCAAAGGATTGTGGATGTTGCAGTTCATTCACTCATCACCAGCCATTCACAATAATAATAAATTTGTAGTTGCTCGAGTGTAAGCAAAAATGAAAGTTTATTTATGGGGTGTTATTCCCACACAAGTAATGCTTGGTAACATCAAAAGGATATTCTTTCCAAGAACAAACAAAATAAGGCAACTGAAATAATGAACCAAATTAGAAACACAGCTGCTAATTAACATCTTAGCAGTGCTGCATTGAAGAAACAAACCCAAAAAGAAAAACTTTTTTGTATATTCAAAACACAGCTTTCTTTCACACACAGAAAAGAAGCTCCCTCTTAGCTCCACGTGTGCACTGGTGCCTTCTATTACACTCAGGTGCTGAACAAACCCCAACTTGTTAACTCTTTCTCCACGTGGCTTCAACTCTGCCCAAAAGCTTTCTATCCAGTTAATGAATCTTTCTGGGCTGCTAATACAAATATACAAGGTCCTTTTGGTGTTTGATCCTTATCTGTGCAATAACTCAGAACAACAGCTTAGATAGAGAGCAATCCATACATTGATCATCTGAATCTGATATTTCCCCTTGCTCCTGAAATATCATTAGATCATTTTCATTCAACAGCTCCGAGGACCTCCCTAACTGATTTTTATCAGAACAGTAATTGTTTCCCTGCTGTCCTCCTTGTTTAAAGCTAGGGAACAATTCAGAGTTCATACCTGAGATCACGTTGCCATTAGGCTTGCTCTCTGTGTATGTTGGCCAGTAAGAAGTGTAATTTCTGTGCCCAGTTCTCCAGTCAGAACCTCTGGTCTTCAAGTCCCTTTTCTCATACCTTCTGGAATAGGACTTAGAGCCCCTTCCAAGTGCAGCCGTCTGGGAATTCCTGGCTGTATATCTCCAATCCTCTGGCTTCCTCCAGTCCAATGAAGATTGGTGGCCACTGGAACTTCCCTCCATATACGTACTGCCTTGGGCTCCTCTCTTAGACCTTTTGGATGCTCCGCTGTTCTCCCTTGTCCTCCGGATCAGTCTCTCTGGCTCTTGCTCTCTCTGGTGCTGTCCTGGCCATCTTGGCTCTCCTCTCCTGCCTGGATTGCCTGGATGACTGTGTGGTGAAAAACTTCTACATTTAAAGTGCCCTGATGGCCACTCCACCCCAGCACAATCCAGGTGCTCTGAATCAGGCCCTGCCCTAGGAGATTGGTGATTAGGGATTACCTCATTGCTTCCTTGATTAAGCACACGTTCCCATGCTTCTACTCTCCTAGAGGCCTTCTGTACAGCAGTGCATTCTGGGTCTGGTAGTCTTTTTGGAAAAGAAGCAGTTTTAGTGCTTTTACCAGCCAGCACAGGTTGCCTATTCAGAGTCAATTCACCTCTTGTATTCTCTTTCCTAGAACCGTGATAAGCTTCCTTATCACAACATGCAAATCAGAAGTCTACAGATGATCACAAGATGGGGTATGCACCCCAACAGCACCTCGGCCTGGTAGGGGGAACTGACTGTGTGCACCCCCACAGCACCTCAGCCTGGTAGGGGGTACTGACTGTGTGTGTTACTGGCACAGAGTAGCTACAGACCATCACATTGTGCGGGTACTGTGCTCACTTTAAGGGTGAGGTGGGGCACCCAGCACCAGGTCCACAGCACCTTTTCTAGCTAAAATAGGCCATGCTGCAGGTTCTCATTAGTGCTAGTGTGTGTGATAGATAGTTTCTGCAGACACACCTAAGCTACATCTGTATTTCTTAGTCATATCTAGCCCTTATGGGCCATGATGCACCCAGAATAGTGCATATTCTCTGTTGGTGCCATGGTCACATGATGTAGGTGAAAGAGGTGGGTGTTTGGACCCATAGGCAGATTATATGCTATCACCCAACCCACCCTCTGTGGTTAAGGGTGGGAAACAGGATCTTTCCACCAACAGATCCACATTCTACTCTTGTATATGCCATGATTCTGCTGCTGTGGGGATTCTAGTCCCCACGGAAGCAGAATTGGGTGCATCTCCAGGCCATCTATCATAGGTTGCTATGATTACTGGCAGATTGCAATTCCTAAGTTAAGCACAATTTGCTGATTGAACTGCATCATAGCAACCTTTCTGATATCTCTGGAGTGTTCTTCAGGTCTGGTGTCTGACAGTGTTTACCACCCTGGGAAGTGAGCCCAACAGTATTGCATACCATAGCCATGCCTGCACTGTGCCCAGGACTGGTGCGGTGGCCAGGGCTGCCAAGAGCCTCTATATTTGCACAATGCTGGCATAGGTGTGGGAGCGTGTGTTTGTCTATCCCAGAGGTGGGCACCTCCGGTCCTGGAGGGCCGCAGACCAGTCAGGTTTTCGGGATATCCCTAATGAACATGCATGAGATATATATGCATTAGAGATATCCTGCCAACCTGACTGGTTTGTGGCCCTCCAGGGCTGGATTTGGAGACCCCTGCCTTACACCTCTGTCATTTAAGATCGTGAGTGGGCAAGGTACAGATGTCCTAGACATCGAAAGGGTATATAGAATGTGTCACATTCCTCCTCGATTCTCACCACCACCAAAAAGATGTCTAATAGACAATTTTTTGGTGGTGGTGAGAAGTGAGGAGGACTGTGACAAATTCTATCTAACCTTTTTGATGTCTTGGACATCTGCACCTTGTCCACTCACAATCTTAAATGACAGAGGTGTAAGGCAGGGGTCTCCAGATCCAGCTCTGGAGGGCCACAAACCAGTCAGGTTGGCAGGATATCTCTAATGCATATATATCTCATGCATATTTATTAGAGATATCCCGAAAACCTGACTGGTCTGCGGCCCTCCAGGACCAGGTTTGCCCACCCCTGGTCTATCCAGTGAGTGGTGTCTGCCAACACCTTCCTCAGCCCACACTGTTGCCAGTGTAAGCCTGCCAATGTGCATAATGAGGAGCAAGGTACCATGGGTATAGCCCCGGACAGGTGGTCTGGCGAGGATGCATCTGCACAGGGCATAGGACAATGGCTCGGACATTGTAGTGCCTGACAACCACCTGCACGGACAGGGTGGCCACAGCATGTCCTGCTGGGAGGTCACTCTCACCCTGACTGAGCAGTGACCACACCATAGCTAGGTTCCCCCATAGTGCTATATAGCATTTCTCTCATGTGATATTTATGGGTTCTCTTTTTGGGCCCAATCACTGATTTATCTGCTTGGTATGTATGCTGACATCCCAGTTCTAGGTACATGCATCTTCTCCAGGAACATGCACTATGGACTAGCTAGCACACTGTCTGCAGTTAGTATGTGTCTGGTTGGAACACCTTGCAGGGTGCAGTGGCTGGAGGCTTGCTGCTGGAGAATGGCAGATAGTGGTGGGGGGCAGCTGAGCATTTCCAGGCCTACTGTCTGCCTTGCCTAATGGATGTGTATAGATCTGCATTGCCTGCCCTATAGGATGTCTGTTTCCCAGCAGGACGTGGGTTGATGGTCCCCTCTACTGTCACCATTGCAAGGGGGGAGTAGAATGTAGCTCTGTTGGTGGAAGATCCTGTCCCCCATTCTGAGCCCCCAAGGGTGGGGTGGTGCTACATAATCTACCTATGCGTCCAAACATCCCCCCCCCTCTCTTTCACTTAAATCATGCAACCATGGCACCCACACAGGACATGCACTATTCTGGGTGCATCATAGTCCACAAGGGCTAGATACAGATGGACACAGGTGTATCCTAGGTGTATCTGTAAGGACTACCTATCACACACTGACACGGATGGCAACCTGTAGCATAAGCCTGTCTCAGGTAAGTCAGGTGCTGCGGACCTGGTGCTGGGTGCCCCACCTCACCCTCAGGGTGAACTCAGTAACCACACAATGTGACAGTCTGTAGCTACTCTGTGCCAGTAACACACACGGTCAGTTCCCCCTACCAGGCCGAGGTGTTGTCGGGGTGCATACCCCATCTTGTGATCAGCTGTAGACTGCTGATCTGCATGTGCAGTGCATCATGGGTACGGGTGGGTTTACCCTATCCTGGTAACCACAGCAGACAGTTTGTGTGGTGGCCTGCAGTCTTTCTGTAGCCAGCCAGGGGTTTGTTAGTAGCTATAGTGATATAGCCCACTGGTTACTTCACTGACTGTGGAGGCCGAGGTCATGGTCTTGATTCTGCAGTGAGGTTGTGTAAGAAGGCTGTCTTAGGTGTTTCCTTTTTTAATTTAAATTAGTGCTGCCAGCAAAAACACCCTCACAGTGCTGTAACCTTAAGGTGCCTCATAAGGCACCATATAAGGCACTCTATAGGGAACATTATAAGTTGCCTTGGCGGACAGTGCACTTTATAATGTGCCCTCTGGAGTGCCTTATAGGGCGCCTTATGCCGCACCTTAGGTTACGGCACTGTGAGGGTGTTTTTGCTGGCAGCACTAATTTAAATTAAAAAAGAAAATGCCTCAGACGGCACTGGTTTAAATTGAAGAGCAATGCCTCAGACAGCCTTCTTATATAACCCCACTGCAGAATCAAACCCATGACCTCTGCCTCCACAGCCATTAACCAGTGGGCTACATCTTTACTCCTTCTGACTCTGCGCTGGCATTAACTTAGGATTAACATGCATTAACGTGCCACACTGTTCACTATCGCGCCATACCGATTCTTGCTACGTTAGGACCAGAACACCCACTCCTTATATGGCATCCTTCACATTATCGCTGGAGCTAGTGCCGGGAACATTAAGACGGTTTATTAAACATACTCCAAAGTTTTTTTTTCCCTATCAAAAAAGGTGCTTGTACTCATATGCAGGGCTCTTTCATTAATACATGAATATAATGAGTCAATTTTAGCAGGCAATGAAGATTATGGTACTGACTATCACCGTGTACTCCCTCAGAAAAGCCCTGGATATACGTGATATATATCATCCATATAGGCAAGCTTAAAAATTATACCTTTGTTAGATGATTAAAACAAACCTTTCTCATGTCATTGTGATATATATCTTCAAAAATCATTGGATTCCTTTTGTGAAACAATCAATATATTGGTGATACCCGACTCCAAATAATAAGTTTTTGTTTTACTCCACTGAGATCTTGATGTATATTACAAACTATAACAGTTAACATGTTGCAGAATAATACCTTGCCAATAAAATTAGATCTTCTATTTATGTTCAGCTTTGAGTTTGTCAGTCAAGCAATCTAAATAAATGATTGTAATTAGAGTAGGCTTTTGTTAGTTATTTATATTTCAGGTATCAGGGAGTGACTGGCTCTTTTAACACAGTTTGTGGATGGAAATCAAGTAACACAAAGTAAACTATTACTTTTAACTAGAAGAACAGCTGTTAGTGTAGCTTGGTTTAAAAAAGGTTTGGACAAGTTCCTGGAGGAAAGGTCCATAAACCATTATTAAAAGGGACCCAAGATATCACTGCTTGACCCAATACAAGCATTGTGGAACCTGTGTCTTTTGGGGAAACTGCTAGGTACTTATGACCTAGATTGGCCACTGTTGGAAACAGATACTGGGCTTGATGGACCCTGGTCTGACCCAATATGGCATATCTTATGTTCTGATGTTCTTATATTGTTTGGCAACTGTAGTCTTATTAGGTGCCAATTATTTATATGTCAGGGATAAGGTCAATATGCTGATCTTATGTATTTCTGGCCCTGCACCTTTATTAGAGTCCATCTACTTTGGGTATGAGAACTGTTTATGATTTTAAGCTCATTTAAGTATCATTGTCTGCTTTACTCTTGCTCACCTACATATCTGCTTGTATTTGAATATAATCTCTGTGACGCATTAGTGGAGCCAGTGACTTCATCATTATCACAGTGCAGGGTATGCTCAGTGCTGAAATATGCTGGTGTCTGCCTGTTTTTGAAGAATGATTTATTGGAGCCATCTATTTTAAGGAATACTGCTTGGTGTCCTTTCTTCATTTTTTTTGGCTAAGGTTTTCAAGAAGGTGGTATTGTGCCTTTTGATGGATTTTATTGTAACTCTTTAGGGGATATGTTTACTGAAGCGCAAAAATGGCTTTTGCAGCTAATGCTGGACAATAGTTGCAAAAAAAAAACCCCTGTGTTAGCTGCAAAAGTCCTCCAGTATGTGCAGGGAGTGTTCTCAGCATTTCATCTGCAGATACCATGGAGAAAGCACAGGGATTGAGGGGGGCAGCTTCACGACTGCATCTACCGTATTGCCATCCATTGAGTAATTTGTATATTTCTACCAGTCATATGCAGGACTTTACAGACACATACAGAAAATTAACACAGACAGAAAGATGGGGTTAAGGCCTGAATTAAAAGGGTGGGAGTCACCTGCAAAAAGTGAGCCCCCTTGAGGCTGTCAGGACTAGGACAGTTGGTATGGTCCAAATAATGGACAGAGTTTAACTGAAGAGGACAAATGTTCTACCTAATTAGGTGAATCAACTGGAGACTGGCTTAAAGTGATTTGTATTTAGTACCTGATCTATGAACTCTTAAGTAGGCCTATAGAGCTAAAGGTAAAGGTAACCAGATTCCCACCTTGAAGCTTGGAGAAAGATTAGAGGAATGAGAGTGAACATCTGCTCTGTTGCTCTGCTGGTCCTGGGAGAAGCCTAGCAACCCCAGAAGTGACATCATTAGGTTTGACACCAGTGATATTTAGAAATGCACCTGTCTGAGGTACTAATAGGGAAGGGCTGACCAGAAGCCTGCATTGGAGCTTGGGGGAAGATTGGAGGAAGGAGAGCAAACATCAGTTTTGTTGCTCTGCTAGTCTCTGGGAAATGCCCAGCAACCCTGGAAATAATGTCATCAGGGGTGAGACCAGGAGCATTTACAACATTTCCTAGACCAGGGTATGCAGCCATGGTCGCATGACAGCAGAGCCCCAATGGAGAACAGAGATATGATGGACCTTTAAGAATTTGGGCATAGGGTGGGCAGTATGTACAAGTATGTGTGCAAATTATAAAATGTGTGAGGTTAGCTGAGAGTCTAATAAGACCCCAAATTCTATAATACAGATGTGATTGATAAACTGCTTTCTTCTAGCCAGAGTTCCAGAGGAAGGAATGGGATCAATATCCTGCCCTGCCCACAGTAATTCTGATTTCCTAGCATCTGATACCAAGTAATTTTCAGCCATCCAAGAGGAGATGTGTCGAAGACAGAGCTCAAATTTCTTTTAGATTTCTCCTGCACTCTTGTCTGCCAAAAGTGGCTGAATATCATCAGACTTCGAAGCAAATCTGACAAAGGACTTAAAAGAGATTAAACAAAACAGCTGATAAAGAGCCCTGGAGGACCCCTTAGTTCACCAGATTCTACACTGAAAGCAAATTGCCAGATTTCACTTGCATTATTCTTTTTGATAAAAAGATTGAAATCACAATTGTGCCCCTGAAAAGCCAAGAGGAGCTAACCAGTCTGCCACTATATACCATGTCAAACACAGCTGATACACTGGGTGAAATCAGCAGAAGGGAAGTCCTGTGTCTATCTTTCAGTAAAGAGCATATGTTTTAGTACTGTGGCCATGCTTAAAGCCACATTGAAATGAATTAAGACGTGCATTATCAAATACTCATGCAATTGGAGAAAAAACACATTTCTCAAATATCATACTCAATGTCATCAAATTAGACACGTTACCAAATTAGATACAAGATCATGGATTCTAAACATTCTCCTTCACTGGCCTCCTCACCTGGCCCCACTATCATCATTCTACTCCCCAACTCGATAGTGAACTTTCTTTCTATAGCCACATCTCTCACCTTACTTGTTCTGCATTTTCAGCCTTCACAAATCATATGCCCTTCGCCCTTCTCCTCAGCACTGTTATCACGCGTCTTGACTATTGTAACATTGGGGTTTTTTCTGAGATCAGAATAGAGGGTCTGGATGTCCGATCCAGATGTCCAGACCTGCTATTAGTCTGGCCAGCGCCAGTGGAAACAAAGCTCCCTGCACATTCACCCGATCTGTGTGGAGAGCTCTGTTTGTGAGCAGGAGGGGGCGGGTGATGTACAGTGCCGATTCTGAGGTTGGCTCTCTATGTCTGGGGTCCACAAAATGGATGGAGGACTTATTCTACCTCGGAGGTGGAATAAGTCCCCCTAGATGTCAGAGGACAGCTGAGCTGGGATCAGCAAAGGAGGTGAGGAGATGCAGGGAGGTTCCTCACAGCCTGACCCTGGCCATGGAAGGCCAGATTGGAGGTCTGGCTGCAGGGAAAAGGGACTTTGGTCGGTGGCTGGGGATTGCGGCTCCTGAATGGAGCCATGGTGCCATGGAGATGGATGCCATGGCACTGCGGCTCCATTCAGGAGCCTGGCTAGGCTATCCAGGGAGTCTGTTGTGCATGCCGGGCATCCAGAATTAGGGCACAGCCTGGATGTCCTGGCCCTGTTCCTGATTCTGATCCCACGGGCACATCTAGCCCCCATGGGATCAGAATCGGGTGCAGACGGTGCATGCCCTGATTCTGGGCACCCTGGCAAGGGGTTGGAAATCTGTATCAGAATGCTCCTCATTATCTTCACTGGACTTCCATAATACCCGTTAAACATTTGCAATCCATCCAAAAAACTGCCATCCGTGCTGTCATTCATGCCAGGAAATTCAATCATGTCACACCTCATCTCACTCAACACCACTGGCTTGCTCCCTTTCCCTCAGAGGAACCATTTTAAAATCCTCAAACTCACTCAAAAGACCCTACACAACTGAGCCCCACCGTATCTTTCACCCTTGACTATCCTCTATGTGCCTCAACATTGTCTCCACTCTCTCCAGGATAACCGCTTGGTCCCCCTAACCCCCATATGTGCCAAAGAGAAAGGCTGAACTTTTACAGAGCTCTGCTAGTGAGTGGATTTTTGCCTCCTGGGACATCTTACTGTGAGTTCTAGCTGTTTATTTAATTATTTACTGTTTGTCTAACTGTTGTTTGTTTAATTATTTAGTGTTTGTCTTAGTGGTGTGCTAATTCAGCCTTCTCAGCTGTACTTACCTTGCCTCTCTCAATTAACTGGGCCTTGTGTGGTAGCCATTTTGAATTAATCTCTCTCCCCAGAGCCTGCTGTTAAGCTTTTCCTGTCCTTGCCTGCCTGAGTGACTCCTCCCCCTGTGTGTGTGGTAGCCATTTTGAATTAATCTCTCTCCCCAGAGCCTGCTGTTAAGCTTTTCCTGTCCTTGCCTGCCTGAGTG
This sequence comes from Ichthyophis bannanicus, assembly GCA_033557465.1. Classification (NCBI taxonomy): domain Eukaryota; kingdom Metazoa; phylum Chordata; class Amphibia; order Gymnophiona; family Ichthyophiidae; genus Ichthyophis; species Ichthyophis bannanicus. The sequence goes on along the minus strand of CM066032.1, from coordinate 369,287,565 downwards.
ACTCCTCCCCCTGACCCCCTCCCCCTGAGGTATCCTGTAACCTTGTTCCTGTTTCTCCACGTGTGCATAGGCTGTTTTAGTTTGCTTTTCTCTGATCAGAGAAAGGCTGAACTTTTACAGAGCTCTGCTAGTGAGTGGATTTTTGCCTCCTGGGACATCTTACTGTGAGTTCTAGCTGTTTATTTAATTATTTACTGTTTGTCTAACTGTTGTTTGTTTAATTATTTAGTGTTTGTCTTAGTGGTGTGCTAATTCAGCCTTCTCAGCTGTACTTACCTTGCCTCTCTCAATTACTGGGCCTTGTGTGGTACCCCCATCCCCCTGCTGAGGGTTCAGGACAGGGTACCTTGTAACTGCCCTCTTTAATAGGACTTATCTCCCCCCCTCCCTCCCCAGCACCCACCCACCCCTGGGGAAATTGTAGTTTTATAGGTACTTGGACATCTTAGAGGAAAGGGGCTGCTCTCAGGTGCAGCTCTTAATCCAAATCAGTCATACACAGAGGACCTGTGATTAATTAGTTTCAGGTACACAGGGTGTATTAGGGGTATTAGATACACTTTTATTTATACACCAATCCTTATTATATACCGCTTTAAAAGACCTAAACACAAGCTTTAAACTAAGATGCAGTCAGAGGTCCAGCAACGAGATGGGGGTTCTCCAGTCTTTTGCATCGAGTGTCACATGTATGATTATCTCCCAGTTGGTGAGAGGTCCTACATATGCACTAAGTGCAGGGAGCTCTTTGCTGTCAGGGAACGAGTCCGTTCTCTAGAGGCTAGAGTAGCAGACCTGGAAGACATAAGAAAGACAGAGAAGTACATGGACGAGACCTACAGGGATATAGTCCTGAAGTCCCACCTCCAGTCTGGCAGCATCCCTGTTGCCATGGAGGAGAGAGGTCACGTGACAGGAGAGCATCACCCTGGTGTGGCAGGAAGTGATCCTGTAACTAGGACCTGTCCTCCAGGTGATGTAAACCCTCTCGCACCGAGGACGTTTCTCCAGGGCCATGTCCCCATGAGGGGAGGGTCAGGACAGCTGTTATAGTTGGTGATTCAATCATTAGGAATGTAGATAGCTGGGTGGCTGGTGGACGTGAGGATCGCCTGGTAACATGCCTGCCTGGTGCGAAGGTAGCAGATCTCACGCACCGCCTAGATAGGATCATAGATAGTGCTGGGGGGGAGTCTGCTGTCTTGGTACATGTTGGTACCAATGACATAGGAAAATGTGGTAGGGAAGTTCTGGAGGCTAAATTTAAGCTTTTAGGTAGGAAGTTGAAATCCAGAACTTCCAGGATAGCGTTCTCGAAATGCTTCCTGTTCCACGTGCAGGACCCAAAAGACAGGCAGAGCTCCGGAGTCTCAATGCGTGGATGAGACAATGGTGCAAGGATGAGGGTTTTGGATTTGTTAGGAACTGGGGAACATTCTGGGGAAAGGGGGGGCTCTTCCGAAGGGATGGGCTTCACCTTAATCAGGATGGGACCAGACTGCTGGCATTAACCTTTAAAAAAGAGATAGAGAAGCTTTTAAACTAGAAAATAGGGAAAGCCGACAGTCACCCAGGAGCGCACGGTTCGGACAAAGGTATCCTTGAAGGATACTACCAAAAGCAGTGAGGTTCCAAAAGGGAGTATAGTAGCCCAAATGCCCTTGAGTAAGGAGCAGACAGAGCATAAAGATTCCCAATTACCCATGCCTACCAATAGCCAGATTAATATTAATAAAATGCAGTCTCTAAAATGCTTGTATGCCAATGCTAGAAGTCTAAACAATAAGATGGGAGAATTAGAATATATAGCATTAAATGAGAGGTTAGATATGATTGCACTCTCAGAGACATGGTGGAAGGAGGATAACCAGTGGGACACTGTGATACCTGGATACAAACTATATCGTAATGATAGAGCTGAACAAATTGGTGGAGGGGTTGCGCTCTATGTTAGAGAGGGCATTGAGTCAGAAAGGATTAAAGTTTTGCAGGGAACAAAATATGCTGTAGAATCTCTATGGATTGAAATTCCATTTATGAAGGGGAAGGTGATGGCAGTGGGAGTATACTATCGACCACCTGGCCAGAATGAACAAATGGATGATGAAATGCTCAAAGAAATCAAGGAAGCTAACAAAAGCCACAACAGAGTAGTAATAATGGGTGATTTCAATTACCCGGTATCGACTGGGACAGTGTCACAGCAGGACAAGCTAAAGAGATAAAGTTTCTAGATGAAATAAATGACTGCTTCTTGGAGCAGCTGGTTCATGAACCGACCAGAGGGGAAGCCATACTGGACCTAGTCCTTAGTGGAACGCCAGATCTGGTGCAAGAAATAAGGGTGTTGGGACCACTTGGCAATAGTGATCATAGTATGATCATGTTTGATTTAATCAGTGGAGGACAGATAGTAAAGGAATCCACAGTACTACCTTTTAACTTTCAAAAGGGTGACTATGATAGAATGAGGAATATAGTTCGGAAAAAACTAAAAGGAGCGGTTCCAAAGGTTTAAAGACTTACAGCAAGCTTGGGTGTTATTTAAAAATACTATCCTCGAAGCCCAGACCAGCTGTATTCCACGCATTAAGAAAAGTGGAAGAAAGTCCAAAAAACTGCCAGCATGGTTTAAAGGTGAGGTCAGAGAGGCTGTTGCTGCCAAAAGAGCAACCTTCAGAAAATGGAAAAAAGAGCCAAATGATGAAAACTGGAAACAGCACAAGCACTGGCAAGTTAAATGCAAAGCATTGATAAGGCAGGCAAAGCGGGAATTTGAGAAGAAACTTGCTACGGAAGCAAAAACACGAAATAAAGACTTTTTCAAGTACATTCGTAGCAAAAGGCCTGTGAGAGAGTCAATTGGACCATTAGATGATAGAGGGGTAAAAGGGGCAGTAAGAGGAGACAAGGCTATAGCAGAGAGACTGAATGAATTCTTTGCTTCGGTCTTTACTGAGGAAGATGTAGGGGTGTTACCCAAGACTGAAGTGGTATTTAAAGGTGATACTGCAGAGGAATTGAGAGAAATATCGCTACACCGGGAAGATATATTACAACTATTTGATAAACTGAATAGTAGCAAATCACCTGGACCGGATGGTATACATCCCAGAGTGTTGAAAGAACTGAAATATGAGATTGCAGACCTGTTATTGGTAATCTGTGAACTTTCATTAAAATCATCTGTAATACCTGAAGATTGGAGGGTCGCCAACGTAACACCAATTTTTAAAAAGGGTTCCAGGGGTGACCCGGGAAATTACAGACCGGTGAGCCTGACGTCAGTACCAGGGAAAATGGTAGAAGCCATCATAAAGAACAAAATTACACAGCATGTAGATAGTCATGGCCTAATGGGAGACAGCCAACAGGGCTATAGACCAGGAAGATCTTGTCTTACGAATCTGATCTGTTTTTTGAAGGTGTGCATAAACAGGTAGACAAAGGTGAGTCGGTTTGATAGTGTGTATCTGGACTTTCAGAAAGCTTTTGACAAGGTCCCCCATCAGAGACTTTTGGCGAAGCTAAAAGTCATGGGATAGAAGGCAGTGTACTATTGTGGATCGGGAACTGGTTAAAGATAGAAAGCAGAGGGTAGGGCTAAATGGCCAATATTCCCAATGGAAAAAGGTGAATAGTGGAGTACCCCAGGGATCTGTACTGGGTCCGCTACTTTTTGACATATTCATAAATGACCTGGAAAAGGGAATAACTAGTGAGGTAATCAAATTTGCAGATGACACAACACTGTTTAAAGTTGTTACAACCCAAGAGGATTGTGGAAAACTGCAGGAGGATCTGGATAAATTGGAAGACTGGGCATCCAAATGGCAGATGAAATTTAATGTGGACAAGTGCAAAGTTATGCACCTAGGAAAGAACAACCCACACTATAGTTACAAGATGCAAGGCTCCACATTAGAACCACCACCCAGGAAAAAGATTTAGGAGTCATCGTGGATAACATGTTAAAACCCTCCGCCCAGTGTGCAGCGGCGGCCAAGAAAGCAAATAGAATGCTAGGTATCCTAAGGAAAGGGATGGAGAATAAAACAAAGGATATTATAATGCCTCTGTATCGCTCCATGGTACGACCGCACCTTGAATATTGTGTGCAATTCTGGTCACCGTATCTTAAAAAGGACATAGAGTTATTAGAAAAAGTACAGAGAAGAGCCACCAAATTGGTGAAGGGGATGGAAGGCTACTCCTATGAAGAGAGCTAAAAAGGTTAGGGCTCTTTAACCTAGAAAAGAGGCGGCTGAGGGGAGATATGATAGAGGTATAAATTAATGAATGGAGTGGAACGGATAAACGTGGATAAATTGTTTACGCTATCAGAATATAGAAGGACTAGGGGGCATGTAATGAAGCTACAGGGTAAACTATTTAAGACAAATAGGAGAAAATATTTCTTCTCTCAACGTGTAATCAAACTCTGGAATCTGTTACCGGAGGATGTAGTAAGGGCTGTTAGTATAGCTGGGTTTAAAAAGGTTTGGACAAGTTCCTGGAGGAAAGGTCCATAAACCACTATTAAAAAGGGACCCAGGATATCAATGCTTGGCCTAGTACAAGCACTGCAGAACCTGTGTCTTTTGGGGAAACTGCTAGGTACGTATGACCTAGATTGGCCACTGTTGGAAACAGGATACTGGGCTTGATGGACCTCGGTCTGACCCAGTATGGCATTTCTTATGTTCTTATGTTCTTATGTTCTTAAATATGAATCCACACACCGTTCTGCAATTTGCTACATTGCCCCTGCTCTTTGGAACTGCATTCCCTCCCAACTTCGGTTGGAATCTTCACTTCCCAAGTTTAAGAAGCTCTTAAAAACATACCTTTTCACCCCAGTGTTTGGCATAGAATCTACATGAGACTTGCACTACAGATAACCAGATCTCCTTGGGTACCTGGATTTGCTTCTGTCTATCTCCTCCTACTACTATACTACTCTGCTCCTTCTTTCCTATCACAGAATGGAGTTTTTTCTTTCTCTACCTTTATTTTGTGTATAATCTTTTATTTGTAAACCTCTCTGTCTGCTTGGCCAAGGACAGTCAATCAAATCCTAATAATCTATAAACAATAATTTAATAACTGGTTAATGAATTCTTGGCCTCCACTCGTCACTTCAGTATCAGACGAACAATAGGTTTTTTTTGTTTGTTTGCTTTTTAATTAGGATTTTCAAATTCACAATCTGAAAAATAAAAAGTAAGAAATTCAGTTCTCATTGTCAAGAAAAGGTAAAAAAAAAAACACAACAAAAATATAAAAAAGCCCACAAAAAGAAAAGTAGCCCACTTCAACCAGAGTGAGAGAGAGAATCAGAAAGAAATAAAACAAGCAATCCATAGGGTAAAATACCCCACATTCTAAGCAGTGCAAAACAGTATCAGCCTTAACTTAAATCCTTAACTTAAAACCCCCCAAACAGGCAACGCACATCAAATGATGTTACAATCTTTCAAACATTTTTCCAAATGGGTAGGATCCAGGAAAATATAATTGGTCCCCTGAAATGTAATTAAATATTTACAGGAGAACCTCAGGATAAAAGTATACTCACACAAATGCTGAACAGGACTTGCTATTACTTAATAGGCACACTATTCATCCACAGCATGCACTATTAAGTGACAGCACATACTCACCGATAGTATGAACTAATTATGACAGAGAGAAAATTACAAAATTTCACGTTTACGTTTGCTTGGATCGAAAACAACATGAAACGATATAGGAAATGTTGCTGATATTTCCTATCTCATTTCAAATGGATGCATATCAGCCTAATGAATTGTTTGATATCTATAGGTCTTCAGGAACTACATGTTGCAGGTTAGTCTGCTGGGTTGTAGCTTTCTGAATCTACATATGGCCCTTAATCACATAATGATTAGGCCATGGGACAGGATGACAACCAATTAGGGAGACCCCCACCTTCCCTCCAACACGCAGAACAAACTACAAATCTGAAGTATGTCCTGATAAATTAGTCAATCCATACAGTATTTGCTGATAATCTAATACCATCATTGTCTCCACAAATGGTTCTGCTTCAGTATTAGATACCTCATCCACATGGAGATTAAAATCACCAATTATCTTCTGGAGACCTAAATTAACTCTGCCATTACCAAAAACTCATCCAGGGCTAGTGGGCCAAAGGCTTTAGACAATGGAAGCCAATAAAATAAAAGGACTAAAATGGAAATCATATCACCGAGCCTTCACATCCCATATTACGCTGACCAGCAACTAGTCCATAACCTAGGCTTTCCTTATAAATTAATTAAAAAAACCCACCTTTAGCATTTGCAGGAGTCAGGACTGACTCGAAGGCACACATTGCATTGCATTGATGTTCAAACAAATATCTCAATGGCCAAAGGTTGTTCAGTGCTAACTGAACTGCACTGGGCAGCCATGATTTGGAAACTACAACATGTCCTTAATGATCATATCAACAATGATGGACAATTTATTCCAAGCAGAAGGTGCATTTACTGATGTAAATCGTTAACCACCCTCCAATGTATTAACTATTTGTGCGTAAATCAATATTCTTTCCTGCTCTTTTACTTAGGCCCTTACTAACGCCTATCATTTTATTCTTACATTCGAAAATAACAGAAATTTGCCCCATCCATCCCTATAAGCAGTTGTCCCGTCTAACTTCATCTCACACTCAAAACCTAACACCTAAATAAGCGGGACATGGTCATTTTAAAGCAGCTCGAACTGTATCCAGGTAGCAACTCTCTTTCTGTCTCTCTTACTGCAGAACTAAAGTGCGGCATGCAGTTTTTCAAGCAAGATAAATTCCCTCAGCAGAGCATCTCTCTTTCACAGGAACACTAGGAGATAGGTGTGGTCACTTCAGAGCAGCTCAGGCTGTATCCAGGCAACAGCTCTCTCTTTCTCTTTCTGCAGAACTGAAGTGCATCATGCAGTTATTCAAGCAAGGTAAATTCCCTCAGCAGAGCATCCAGTTTTAACCATTAGGTGGTCGCCTTGTAGCAAAGAGCACCACCCCCTCACAAGAATCCTGCAATAATGTAGAACCAGACATCATGCTTTCAAATCTTAAACTTTGCTTTGAGAAGTAGTGTTGGAGTGATCACTGGGCCATACTAAAGGCTGTGCAGGTGGTGCGGCCTCAGAGGGTGCAAGCACCGAAAGGGCGTTGATATCATCACTGGGCTTCTATAAAGCACAAAAAAGTGCATTACTACATGTGGCTGGGGAAGAGGGGGGGCACCAGATTCATTAGTCTCACAGGGCGCATTTCTAGCTTGGTATGATTCTGGGTGATCATAATTACATTTAATTAACATATATGGGGGCCTGAAAGTGAATAGAGCAGGGTGCAAGGCTGAAGGTTTGCCTAGAGTGCCTAATACCCTTGCACAGACCCTGAGGGTGTCTCTCTTTCATTGACACAGTCAGGAATGTGGTCACTTCAAAGTGGCCTAGGCTGCATGTAGGCAACAGCTCTCCATCTCTGCAGATCTAACGTGCAGCATGCAGTTATTCAAGTAAGGTCAAAAAAAGGCAGTGGGATTTGAGCCCTGGCGTCCAGCCCACTTCTGGGATCATTAGGCTACTCTCCTTGCCTAGTGATAGAATACAGTATATTTTCTTGCTGTAACTGTTTCTTTTCTATTCCCTTTCCCCACAGTTTTTCCTATCTGTTTATTCTGTGTTGGGTTTGAGAAATACATATCTCTGATAGCTTTGTGTTCTGCATAATACAGGAAGAAATGACTTGCATACAGAGCCTGACTACTTGGGGTTTCCAGTGCAGCTTTCATCAGCATCATTTCATTTCTGACTTGAGGTAACTTATTCTGAATTGGGTCAGTATCTGGCTGTATTCTGCCAGTGCGTAGTTTCTGTGTAGAGATATGTAGCTTTGCAGCTTCTGTTTTCCAGTCTCCCAATAGAAGGTATGTTAGTGTTCCAGGGCCTGGAGAAATATTTGTAGTTGTTTCTTTTCATAGGTGGGATTGTTGTTGTGTGAGTTCTGGGAATCAGTGCTGTTCTGGAATGATAGGTCTGCTACCTATGTGCAAAGTGTGTATGCTAAGAAAAGGGATATTTCAAATTTGTTTTTCATTTATTTGGGCTTTTTGCCCTATTTCAGGTTATTCTTTAGTTCATTTCACACATGCATTTTACTAAATTTTTTTTAAGGCATATTAGAACATCTTAGGGGCATGTTTACTAAACTGTCTTAACGTGCGCCCGGCGTTAGTGTGCAGGATGCCATAAAAGGAGTGGGCGGTTCGGCCAAAACGTAGCAAGTCGCGTCACCGTGCGCTAATGTGCGCCACGCACATTAGCGCACGAGAAATGGAGCCGTGTGCGTCAGCGCGCGGCAAGCATAAGCAGGTACGCTGATGTGCCAACAGAGGAACAGAGCTGTAGTACAATGGTTAAGACACTGACTGATGGTGCAGGGGTCATGGGTTCAATCCCTCACTGTGCCCAATGAATTAGGCTGGCTGAGGCACTACCTGTTATGTGTAATATTGCATGATGAGACATTTTAATTTTATTTTAATTACTGCTGCTAGCAAACACACTCTCAAAGTGCTGTAACATAAGGTGCCGCATCATCCGCCCTATAAGGCACTCCAGAGGGCATATTATAAAGTGCACTGTCCACCACGGCACCCTAGAATGTTCCCTTTGGGGCACCTTATAGGACGCTTTTGAGGCACCTTCAGGCTACAGCACTGAGGGTGTTGTTGCTGGCAGCACCAATTTAAATTATAAAAGAAAATGCCTCAGACAGCCCTATCACATAACCCCACTATGGGATCAAACCCATGACCTCTGGCTCCACAGGCAGTGAAGTCACCAGTGGCCTACATCTCCATAGCTGCTAACAAACTCCTGGCTGGCTACAGTTGGACTGCAGCCCACCACACAAACTGTCTGCTGTGGTTAGCAGGATAGGGTTAAACCACACATACCCATGATGCACTGCACATGCAAATCAGCAGTCTACAGATAACCACAGGATGGGGTATGCACCCCCACACCACCTCAGCCTGGTAGGGAGTACTGAGCATGCGTGTTACTGGCACAGAGTAGGTACTGACCGTCACATTGTGCAGGTCCAGTGCTCACCCTGAGGGTGAGGTGGGACACCCAGCACCATGTCCACAGCACCAGGGTGAGGTGGGACACCCAGCACCATGTCCACAGCACCCAGCTTAGCTGAGATAGGCTATGGTGCGAGTCCCCATCAGTGCCAGTGTGTGATGGGTAGGTCTTATAGCTGCACTGCCAAATGCACCTGTGTCCATCTTTTATTTCTCAATCAAGTTTAGCCCTTGAGCACTTTGATGCACCCAGAATAGTGCATATCCTCTGTGAGTGCCATGGCCACATGATTTATGTGACCAGTGGGGGCGGGCTGTTTGGACCCATAGGCGGATTATGTAGTACCACCCAAACTGCCCTCTGGAGCTCAGGATCTCCCACCAACAGATCCACATTCTCCATCATTGCAAAGGTGCTGGCAGAGGGGACCATCAACCTCAGTGCAGCTGGGGGACAAACAACATACAGTGCAGTCCATGCATTTCTGTACATATCCATACGGTGATAGCAGACAGACAGGAGGCCTGGAAATTCTCAGCTGCCCACAACCACTATCTGATAGTCTCCAGCAACAAGCACAGTGAACCTGTAGCCGCTGCACCCTGCAAGGTGTTCCAGCCGTACACATACTAACTGCAAACAGTCTGCTAGCTAGTCCATAGTGCTGGAAGACATGTGTGCACCCAAAACTGGAATGTCAGCACACCCACCAAGCAGATAGGTTAGTGATTGGGCCCCAAAAAAGGCAACCCATATATATCACTTGAAAAAAATGCTATTAGCACGATGGGGGTCCTAGCCATGCCATGGTGACTGCTCAGTCAGGGTGAGAGTGACCTCCCAGCAGGACATGCTGTGGCCACCCTGTCCGTGCAGGTGGTGGCCGGCCACTACAATGTCCCAGCCATTGCCCTATGCCCTGTGCTCATGCATCCTGCCCAGGCCACCCTGTCCGAGTTATACTCACAGTACCTTGCTCCTCATTATGCACATTGGCAAGCTAACACTGGACACAGTGCAAACAATGTGGGCTGAGTAAGGTGTTGCAACCACCACACACTGGCTGGACAGACACACACTCCCACACCTATGCTAGCATTGTGCAAATATAGAGAGTTTTCGCAGTCCTGGCCAACTCACCAGTCCTGGACACAGCGCAGGCATGGCTATGGTATGCAATACTGTTGGGGTCACTTCCCAGGGTGGTGAACACTGTCAGACACCAGACCTGAAACACACTCCACAGACATCAGAGATATTGGTATGATACAGCTCAATGAGCACATTGTGCTTAACTTAGGAATTGCTATCTGCCAGTAATCATAGCAACCTTTTGATATATGTGTACCATATTCCCAGGTTTAGGGTGGCATTGGTAAGGTATGCAAGTACTAGTATTGTGAGATGTACGCAAGGCCCAATATCCTGCCTCTCCATGAGGCTTTCGATAATGGAGCCTGTGGGTGCGATTCTTTCTGCTCCTGTTCGGCCGCTGCTCTAGGTCAGAGGTCCCCAACCCCAGTCCTGGTGGGCCAAACACTGTTCATGTTTTCCTGCTGTCCCTAATGAATATGCATGAGATACATCTGCATACCATGGGGGCGGAGCATGGAAATGAAGCACACACATCTTTATTAGAAACAGCATATACGTGAATGATTTGTGGCCCTCCAGAACTGCATTTGGAGGACTCTGCTCTAGGTAATGCGCATGTTTCTAGTGTCTGTGCTCTGTAGGACAAAATGTAGATGTTTTGGGCATGTTTACGTTATCTGCACTAAAGGTTCTGTCTGTATTACCACATTTTTGTGGTGGGTAAAATGTGGGGACTGGGTTGGCAGGAGGCACAGCTGGGATTTGAACCTGTGACCTTCTGCTCCTGAATACACTGGCTGTGTGCGCTGTGCCACTGTCTTGGCACAGAAACAGTGCATTCCCTGGGGAGTCCATGGCTGTTTGTTGGACAGGGCTTGTCTGTTGCAGTGCACGGCACCCACGTGAACAGGGCTAGGCCATGGTGTGCTGTGGGCAGCAGACACTGCCCCCTCCACCACCGGTACCCCTCAGCCACCATGCTGACATGGCCTTATATTGGAGACAACATCAAACCTGAATGATTTGTGGCCCTCCAGGGCTGCATTTGGGGGACTCTGCTCTAGGTAATGCGCATGTTTCTGGTGTCTGTGCTCTGTAGGGTAAAATATAGGCGTTTGACCCATGCTTATGTTCTCTGCAATAAAGGTTCGTCTTTACTATCATGGTTTAGTAGTGGGTAAAATATGGGGACTGGTTTGGCAGGAGCCCCAGCTGGGACTTGAACTAGAGACCTTCTGCTCCTGAACACATTGGCTGTGTTCACTGCACCACACTGTAGCCACAGTGACAGAGCAGTCCCTGGAGATAGGAAACCTGGCCAATGGAGTCGGAAACCCTGCTCTGCACAATTTCACTGTGGGCTCATTCACCTTGTATGGGGACGGAGCGTAGACCCATCCAAAAATCATTTCTTTTTTTTTGAGCTTTCTTGGGAGTGTTTTTTGATGTTTCCCATTGATATCACTATTGGCCAGCTTGGTTATGGTTTTTTTCCATTTTGTTGAGGTCATTTTCACTGTTTATTTGCCCTTTTGTTCTGTGCACATGTATCACACTTATCACTTTCTGTAGGTTTCCCTGGTTTTGCAGTACATTGCTGATGGAAATGGTTTCTTTTCCCTTTAAATCGGCTCTAACGCGAGGCTTTCTCTGGCGTTATTTTTTTGCCTCGGATTTCACAGCGTTAGTGTGCGGGGAGCCTCTCCCCTCCCACTCTCCACCCATTGACCCCTTCTCTCCGCCCCTGGGGAGCCTTCCTCCACCCTCCGGGAGCCTTTGCCCGCCTTCATCACTCGTTTTCGCCGCTGTGCACGTTATCGCGCGATAAGGTACCTGTGCGCCGGCAGATGCGACATTATCGCGCGATAAGGTACCTTATCGCGCGCTAACATTACAAAGCACACATTAAGACGGTTTAGTAAACATACCCCTTAATGTGTGTTGACCAACCTAATGTGTTAATTTTGTAGCTTAATGAGCATTAAATCAATATAACCTGCTCTAAGGAGCAAATTACTAAAGTGTGGTAGGGAGTGCAGGGTTAATGTGCAGAATTCATGCATTAGTACCACACCAGAGCCCAGCAGCAGTGGTAAACACAAGGGGTCATCACTACCATCATACTAGTCATGGCATTAGCATGGTAGTAGCGAATGCATGGTCCACAGCATATGTACAGTGCATGCGCATGGCCCAGAGCATGTGCACAGTGTACACGATCTCCATGAGTGTTGGAAAATAGAAAGCTACAAACGCGATATTGGGGCATCTGTAGATCTTGGATTCACTAAAGTAAGAATTGTGTCCATAGCACTCAAACAGGAAGGTAGCAACTGGCCAGTCCAGAAGTGATGACTGGGAGTGGGATGAACAGTCAGCACAGCTCAGAGCATAGGGGCTAAGCACAAGAGGTTGGAGCTGCATCTGAAACTGTAGTTCCGGGGTCTCAAACATGCGGCCCGCGGGCCGCATGCGACCCATGAGACAATTTTGTGTGGCCTGTGATGAGAGGAAACTAAAAAAAAAACAACAAAAAAAACCTGGCTGCTGCTGCTGCCACCATGGCAGCTGCAGAATCAATTGTCCCGCGGCCCCTTCCTGTCTGCTCCTCAGCCCTCAGCTCCATCAGCGGTTAGCGGCTCAGCCCTCAGCTCCATCAGCGGCTGCTTTAAGGGCAGCGAAGAGACAGTTTCTCTCTCGCGGCTCTGCTCTGTTAAGGCCACCGGGCCAGGGCGGATGGGAAACTTCCCATCAGCCCAAATGGGCTTAACAGAGCCGTGAGAGGGAAATACTCTCTTCGCGGCTCGAAAAGCCCGCCGCTGATGGAGCTGAGGGCTGAGCTGCTAAGCTGCTCATGGAGCTGAGGGATCTGCCGGGCAGATGGGAAGGTTCCGCGGGAATATTGATTCTGCTGCTGCCACGGCGGCAGCAGCAGCAGCAGCCAGGTTTATTTTTTTTATTTTAAATTTACTTGGGCTGATTGGGGGGAGGGGGTTAGGACTGGTAATGGGGGGGGGGCTAAGACTGAAAATGGGTAATGAGGGTTAGAACTGGAAGTGGGCTGATGGGGGGAGTTAGGACTGGTAATGGGCTATGGGGGGCTAGGACTTGGAATGGGCTGATGGGGGTTAGGATTGGAGGTGGGCTGATGGGGGTTTAGGACTGGTAATGGGCTATGGGGGCTAAGACTGAAAATGGGGTGATGGGAGGGTTAGGACTGGAAGTGGGCTGTTGGGGAGCTTAGGACTGGTAATGGGCTATGGGGGGGCTAGGACTGGTAATGGACTGGGGGGTTGCTAGGACTGGAAATGGGCTGAGTAGAAGGGGGGGCTTGAACTGCAAATAGATGATGGGGAGGAGGGCTTGGAATGGAAATGGGCTGTGAGGGGAGGGAGCTAAGACTGGAAATGGGCTTAGTGGGGGGAGCTAGGGCAGGAAATGGGCTGATGGAGGGGCTAGGATAGGACTGGAAATGGGCTGTTGGGTGTTGCTAAGATTGGAAATGGGCTGTGGTGGGGGCTTGGATTGAAATGGACTCATGGAGGTGCTAGAACTGGAAGTAGGCTCATGGGGGGCTTGGACTGGAAATGGGCTGAGTGGAGGGGAGCTAGGATTTGTCATGGGCTGATGGTGGGGCTAGGAAAGGACTAGAAATGGGCTGATGTGGGACTGGGATTGGAAATGAGCTGATGGAGGGACTCAAATAGGACTGGAAATGGATGGGGGAGCTAGGACTGGAAATGGACTGATGGTGGGGCTAGGATAGGACTGGAAATGGGCTGATGCGGGGACTAGAAGGGAACGGATGTTGGGTGGGGCTGGAACTAGAAGGGAGCTGATGTTGAGGGAGGATTAGAATGGGATGGGGCTGGGAGAGTGAAATGGAGAGGGGAAAAATATTTTGTGTGGGAGGGAAGAAAAATCTACAATTGGCCAGATATTGGGAGAGTAAGTGGGGATTGAGGATGGAGGGGTAAAATTTGAGTGGATGAAATAGGAATGAGGAAAGAGCAAAAGGAGAAAGATTAGTATGTTAAAGCAGATGTAGAGAGAGAATGAAAAAAAAACTAGAAGAGAGAAGAAAGGACAAATGGACAGCAGACGATGGAGAGTTAGCAGAAGACACGAAGAAACCAGAAGAAAGTGGATGGAACAACTGCAACTGAAAAAAAAAATGCACAAAAGGTAGAGAAATATCTCTTTATTTTGAATTTATTAACTGGAATATGTCAGCTCTGGGAAATGTGGATCATTAACATCTGTGCTTTGTTTAGTACAAGAGGAAATTCATTTATAGTTTTATTTCTACAGTGTTGTTGTACACTTCCAGTTCCGAGTCTCATGCAGCCCACGGGTTACTTTACAAGTCCTCATTTGGCCCTCAAAGCAATTTGAGTTTGAGACCCCTGCTGTAGGTGATAGAGTGAGAATATGGCATCTGGAGATGCAGGGGGCCATGTACGGGATCAGATAGGATATGGATATGGACCCCCTCTCTCTGAGGCAATAAGAGTGGCTGGTCACCTAGGCTGCAGGGAACACACAGCACAGTGTTCCTGCGGCTGGGATGGTGAATGTGTTTAGGGAGCTGGATCTCCTTGTTCTGTTCTCGGGCATCTATGTAGGATGGTCTGGAGGAGACTCAAAGAGAAACTTGGTGATATTTTAAATGCTGTTCATAGGACTTCATACGGCTCACTATAGATAACCGGTCTGCTGTTTTAACATGGACGTTACATGCTCTAATTTTGAGGCTCCATGTAGAATACAGGCAGCAGTGTTCTGTGCCATCTGTATCATCTGTAGTGTATGTTTTGGTAAGCCCTGGTAAATGATATTGCAGTAATCGAAGTGTGGGAGTACAATGGCCTGAAAAACTGGTAATACTCAGGGTCAAGAAGTGGGCGTAGTCAGCAAATTGTTCTAAATCTTGTGGTATACTAATTTGATGGTCCTATTTATGAGGGAGTGTTGCTGGTCAAGGGTTATTCTAAGATATCAAACTTCTGATTTCATCTGCATTCTGTACTCTTATGTTTGTTGGTGGTGCAAATGGTATATCTCTCATTATGCATAGTACTTCTGTTTTCATGTAGTTAACTGCCCTGTTGCTTTCCTTGAGCCAGTGTGATACCACATTAAAACAGTCTATTGTTGTAGTATAGGAGGACTTTATTGTGACAAGGATGAATAGAGCATGATGTCATCTAAGTCGATATGGTAGTAGATATTGTGGGCTCATATGAGTGATCATATTAGTTGAATGTACAGTTGTGGTCAACATTATTGGCACCCATGCATTTTAGGTATGTTGTGTACAATATCTTGAGAAAAAATTTGAAATATTCCAATTGTATGTCATTAAAATATTGTAATAGTACGTTCAAAGGTATACAACAAAAAAAAAGACATATGCAACTTAGGGGTATGTTTACTAAGCCGTCTTAATGTGCGCCCGGCGCTAGTGTGCAGGATGCCATATAAGGAGTGGGCGTTTCAGTCTTAACATAGCAAACCGGGATTATCACGCGATAATGTGCGCTGCGCACGTTAACACGCGGTAAACCTAAGTAGGCGCGCAGACCTACAAATGCAGCAGCAGAGCTGTAGCACAATGGGTAAAACAGTGACAGATGGTACAGGGGTCATGGGTTCAATCCCCCAGTGGGCCTGATGAATAAGGCTGTCAGAGGCATTATCCTTTACTGTTACACACTGCTGTTTGAGGCATTTTCTGTTTTTATTTTAGATCTGTGCTGCCAGCAAACACACCCTCAAAATACCGTAACCTAAGATGCCACATAAGGCTCCCTAGAAGGCACATCAGAAGGCACATTATAAAGTGCACTGTCCACCATTTTGGTGGCTCTTCTCTGAACCTTTTCTAAAATCGCTATATCCTTTTTAAGATACGGCTACCAGAATTGCACACAATATTCAAGGTGCGGTCTCACCATGGAACGATATAGAGGCATTATAATATCTTTTGTTTTATTTTCCATTCCTTTCCTTATCATACCTAGCATTCTATTTGCTCTCTTGGCCGCCGCTGCACACTGGGCCAAGGGTTTTAACATGGTATCCACAATGATGCCTAAATCTTTTTCCTGGGTGGTGGTTCCTAATGTGGAACCTTGCATTGTGTAACCATAGTTTGGGTTGTTCTTCCCTAGGTGCATAACCTTGCACTTGTCCACATTAAATTTCATCTGCCATTTTGATGCCCAGTCTTCCAATTTATCAAGATCCTCTTGCAATTTTCCACAATCCTCTTGGGTTTTAAAAACTTTAAATAGTTTTGTGTCATCTGCAAATTTGATAACCTCACTCGTTATTCCACTTTCCAGGTCATTTATGAATATGTCAAAAAGCAGCGGACCCAGCACAGATCCCTGGGGTACACCACTATTCACCTTTCTCCATTGGGAAAATTGGCCATTTAGCCCTACCCTCTGCTTTCTATCTTTTAACCAGTTCCTGATCCACAATAGTACACTGCCTCCTATCCCATGACTCTTTAGTTTTGCCAAAAGTCTCTCATGAGGGACCTTGTCAAAGGCTTTCTGAAAGTCCAGACACACAATATCAACCGACTCACCTTTGTCCACCTGATTATTTACTCCTTCAAAAAAACATAACAGATTAGTAAGACAAGATCTTCCTTGTCTAAAGCCATGTTGGCTGTCTCCCATTAGGTCATGACTATCTACATGCTGAGTAATTTTATTCTTTATGATGGTTTCTACCATTTTTCCCGGTACTGATGTCAGGCTCACTGTTCTGTAGTTTCCCGGATCACCCCTGGAACCCTTTTTAAAAATTGGTGTTCTAACTCGGACGTGACTCAAACCGTAAGGGGAAAGCTGGGCAGGAGCCCTCGCAGCCCGCTCTCACCTCGACGCCTCTTGTTTCGGTATTGGGCCCTTTGGATTCCTTCGTGGTTCGTGCTCCTTGGGATCCGGACCTTGCTGGTGGAGAGTGCCGGCTGGCAGCGTCATTGGAGTCGGAGTGCTCGGTGGATGCCTCGGTGAAATCCTTCTCCCCAGCTTTGAGCCCTGCGCCTAAGATCCTCCGTGGTGATTCGCTGCCTGAAGGCTTCCTGGAGGTTTCCCCCCCTGCTGAGACAGGAGGGGGTTTCACCTCGCGAGTGCCGGGAAAGAGCGGAGCGGAGGAAGTGGTGAGTGGGGTTGGTAGATCCTCCCACTCTCCTTTGCCATCGGCGCTTGGTGGAGCTGAGAGCACAGGGAAGGTTTCCTCTCCTCTGTGTCAAGAGGTTTCTGAGCGGCTGGAAATGGCAAGTGCAACGACGTCTTCTCCGGATGGAGCTTTCTTTCTTCAACGTCCAACAAATTTTACACTCAAAGCAATTTGGGATGCTATCGTTTCCCTTGGAGGAGTTTTACTCCCACAAATTACATCTTTATCTACTAAAGTGGGGATTGCGATGGATTCTGTAGTAGAATTAGAGGAGAAGGTTACTGGAATCTCTAAGGAACTTGAAGCTGACCGGAAGCGCATTACAAGCTTAGAAGACCAAGCTGAAGCCTTTCAAAAGAACTTTTCATCGGTCCAGGTCAAATTAGAACAGTTAGATAACTTTTCACGTTTGAATAATTTAAGAGTTGTTAATTTTCCTAGAGTTTTTTCTGTCTCTGCCAAAGATATGTTTAAAGAATATTTAACTAAGATACTGGGAGTCTCCCCTGACCTGATTCCGCCTCTGGTAAAAATTTATTATCTTCCCAAAGCTAAATCTGTTCCCCTTACAGGGAGCTCTGGGGGTGGATTGGTGCAAGGAGAGGCTCTCAATGTTACGGACTTATTGGAAAATTCCGGTCTTGACTCTCAGGAGCCTTCTACTTTATTAATAACTTTTGCCCTATTATCTGATAAAGAGTGGATGTTGAAATTGTTCTTCCGGAAGAGGAAGCTCCTGTTTAGGGGTCTGGCTGTTCGTATGTACCCAGATTTGGCATTAGACACCCAGAAATGGCGCAGAGAGTTTCTACTGCTCCATCCTGGGATCTTGCAGCTGGGCGGGCTATTTTTTCTGAAACACCCGTGTAAATGTTTGATTAAGTATCAGTCTGTATCTTATGGGGTTTTTTTTGAGCCCTCTCAGCTGTTAGCTTTTATAACTGCTAGGCGCCTAGAATCCTCTACCAACTCCACTTAGGCTCATGTTAGTTGTTGGTCTGGATTTAGACTTAATCTTTTCTTTATTTATTGTGTTTATTCATTTATGAGACGATCCCCTCTATGTAGTGGACTAGAGAGGGTTAGCACATTTAATTTATACTTATGTTTGTTTGCTTTGATATTGTTTATATCTTGATTTCAAGATATTTTCATGTGTTTGCCCTGTTTCTTAGAAGTGTTTTTGTTTAAACCTTCTTGAATTTATTGTAAAATTGCATAAAAATAAAATAAAAAAAAATAAAAAAAAATTGGTGTTACATTGGCGATCCTCCAATCTTCAGGTATTAGGGATGATTTTAATGATAGCTCACAGATTACTAATAGCAGGTCTGCAATCTCGTATTTCAGTTCTTTCAACACCCTTGAATGTATACCATCCGGCCCAGGTGATTTGCTACTCTTCAGTTTATCTAATAGTTGTAATACATCTTCCCGATGTATCGATATTTCCTTCAATTCTTCCGCACCTTTAAATACCACTTCAGTCATGGGTAACATCCCTACATCTTCCTCAGTAAAGACTGAAGCAAAGAATTCATTCAGTCTCTCCGCTATCGCATTGTCACCTCTTAGTGCTCCTTTAACCCCTTTATCATCTAATGGACCAACTGACTCTCTCACAGGTTTTTTGCTACAAATGTACTTGAAAAGGTCTTTACTTCGCATTTTTGCTTCCGCAGCAAACTTCTTCTCAAATTCTCCCTTTGCCTGCCTTATCAATGCCTTGCATTTGACTTGCCAGTGCTTGTGCTGTTTCCAGGTTTCGTTGTTTGGCTCTTTTTTCCATTTCCTGAAAGATGCTTTTTTGGCAACAACAGCCTCTCTGACCTCACCTTTAAACCATGCTGGCAGTTTTTTGGACTTCCTTCCACTTTTCTTAAAGCGTGGAATACAGCTGGTCTGGGCTTCCAAGATAGTATTTTTCAAAAACAGCCAAGCCTTATGTACGTCTTTAACCTTTGCAACTGCTCCTTTTAGTTTTTTCTTAACTGTTTTCCTCATTTTATCATAGTCTCCCTTTCGAAAGTTAAAAGGTAGTACTGTGGATTTCCTTACTATCCCTCCTCCACTAATTAAATCAAAGGCAATCATGCTATGATCACTATTGCCAAGTGGCCCCAACAACCTTATCTCTTGCACTAGATCTTGTGTTCCACTAAGGATTAGGTCTAATAGGGCTTCCCCTCTGGTCGGTTCATGAACCAGCTGCTCCAAGAAGCAGTCATTTATTTCATCTAGGAACTTTATCTCCCTAGCATGTCCTGCCGTGACACTGACCCAGTTGATACCGGGGTAGTTGAAATCACCCATTATTATTACTGTGCTGTAACTTTTGTTATCTTCCTTGATTTTGTTGAGCATTTTATCATCCATTTGGTCATTCTGGACAGGTGCTCGATAGTACACCCCCACTGCCATTGCCTTCCCCCTTTTACATGGAATTTCAATCCATATAGATTCTACAGCAGATTTTGTTTCCTGCAAAATTTTAATCCTTTCTGACTCAATGCCCTCTCTAACATAGAGAGCAACCCCTCCACCAATTTGATCAGCTCTATCATTACGATATAGTTTGTACCCAGGTATCACAGTGTCCCACTGGTTGTCCTCCTTCCACCATGTCTCTGATATTCCAATCATATCTAACCTTTCATTTAGTGCTATATATTCTAACTCTCCCATCTTATTTTTTAGACTTCTAGCATTTGCATACAAGCATTTTAGAAAATGTATTTTATTCATATTAATTTGGCTATTGTTAGACATGGGTAATTTAGGATCTTTAAGCTCTTTCTGCTCCATAATTGAGGGTATTTGGGCTACTTTACTCTTTTGTGGAACCTCTCTGCTTTTGGTAGTATCCTTCAAAGATACATTCTTCCGAACCATCCGCTTTTGGGCGACTGTCGGCTTTCCCCTAATATCTAGTTTAAAAGCTGCTCTATCTCCTTTTTAAAGGTTAATGCCAGCAGCCTGGTTCCATCCCGGTTAAGGTGAAACCCATCCCTTCGGAAGAGCCCCTCCTTTCCCCAGAATGTTCCCCAGTTCCTAACAAATCCCAAACCCTCATCTCTGCACCATTGTTTCATCCACGCATTGAGACTCCGGAGCTCTGCCTGCCTTTTGGGTCCTGCGCATGGAAGAGGAAGCATTTCAGAGAATGCTACCCTGGAAGTTCTAGATTTCAACTTCCTACCTAAAAGCCTAAATTTAGCCTACAGAACCTCCCTACCACATTTTCCTATGTCATTGGTACCGACATGTACTAAGACAGCAGACTCCTCCCCAGCACTATCTAAGACCTTATCTAGGTGGCGTGTGAGGTCCTCTACCTTTGCACCAGGCAGGCATGTTACCAGGCGATCCTCACGTCCACCAGCCACACAGCTATCTACATGCCTAATGATCGAATCACCAACTATAACGGCTGTCCTAACCCTTCCCTCATGGGCACATGGCCCTGGAGAAACTTCCTCGGTGCGAGAGGGTTTTACATCACCTGGAGGACAGGTCCTAGTTACAGGATCACTTCCTGCCACACCAGGGTGATGCTCTCCTGTCACGTGACCTCTCCTCCATGGCAACAGGGATGCTGCCAGACTGGAGGTGGGACTTCAGGACTATATCCCTGTAGGTCTCGTCTATGTACCTCTCTGTCTGTCTTATGCTTTCCAAGTCTGCTACTTTATCCTCTAGAGAATGGACTCGTTCCCTGAGAGCAAAGAGCTCCTTGCACCTAGTGCACACGTAAGATCTCTCACCAACTGGGATAAAATCATACATGTGACACGCAATGCAAAAGACTGGAAAGCTCCATCCCGCTGCTGGACTGCTGTCTGCATCTTAGTTTTAAGTTTGTGTTTAGATCTAAGTTCTTTACTTACTAAGGGTTGCTATGGATATTTATACTAATAAAACTGTACCTAATACGTGTAATATACCTTGTTCACCTAAAGCTTAACTAATCTCAGGTCCTTAGTGTATGACTGATTTGGGTAATGTGCTTCAGCTGAGAGCACCTCCTGTTTTGTAAGATGTGTAAGTACCTATAAAGCTATGATTATCCCAGGGGAGGGAGGGAAATAACACTTAGTAAAAGAGGGCTGCTACACAGTACCCTGTCTTGTGCTCCTGAGGTAAGCTATATTCTGATTTGATTTAAATTATAGCTCTTAGCTGCTGCTAGTCTCTAACTTCTTATGAAATTTAAACTACAAGCTCTCTGCTGGGTTCTAAATTTAACCAGAAAGCTCTCTTCTTTGTTTTCAATTTAAGCTAAAAGTACTTTGCTGATGCTAGGCCCTGAGTGACTTTTAAATTTAGACTACAAGCTCTCTGCTGGGTTCCAAATGTAACCAGAAAGCTCTCTTCTGTGTTTTAAATTTAAACTAAAAGTACTTTGCTGTTACTAGGCCCTGAGTGACTATTAAATTTAAACTACAAGCTCTCTGCTGGGTATGAAATGTAACCAGAAAGGTCTGCTCTGTGTTTTAAAACTAAAAGTACTTTTCTGATGCTAGGCCCTGAGTGACTATTAAATGTAAACTGCAAGCTCTCTGCTGGGTTCCAAATGTAACCAGAAAGCTCTCTTCTGTGTTTTAAATTTAAACTAAAAGTACTTTGCTGTTACTAGTCCCTGAGTGACTATTAAATTTAAACTACAAGCTCTCTGCTGGGTATGAAATGTAACCAGAAAGTTCTCCTCTGTGTTTTAAATTTAAACTTAAACTGCTGCTACTAGGCCCTGACTGATTTAACAAAAATAGTGGGTTCACAGATTCATTAGCTTTAATACAAAGAATTCCTTTCAGAAAATTACCAGAAGTATATACTCACAGTTGCAGATCTCTCTCCAGGAGTAACAGTCCCTTTTTCTAGTCCTTTCAGTCCCTTTTACTAGTCCTTAGTGTGCAGGGAGCCTCTCCCCGCCCACTCCATGCCCATTGACCCCTTACCCCCGCCCTCTCTCCACCCTCTGCGATGTTTACCGCGGCCAGGAACGTTAACGATCATTAGGTAATGTTAACGCGCATTAACAGTACATACCGCGCATTATCGTTACCTAACGGTTGTTAACGTTACATAACGCGCGGTATGTAATGTTACCGCAGTTTAGTAAACATGCCCCCAAGTCTCTCATGACAGACCTTGTCAAAGGCTTTCTGAAAATCCAGATACACTATATTGACCGGCTCACCTTTGTCTACCTGTTTATTCATATCTTAAAAAAAATATAACAGATTAGTAAGACAAGACTTACTCCCATTAAACCATGACTATCTACACACTCAGTAATTTTGTTCTTTATAATGGTTTCTACCATTTTAACTGGTACTGTTGTGAGGCTCACTGGTCTCTAGTTTCCCAGATCACCTCTAGAACCCTTTTTAAAAATTGGTGTTTCACTGGCCATTCGCCAATCTTCAGGTATTATAGATGATTTTAATGATAGTTCAAAGATTACTAAGAGTAGATCTGTTATCTCATATTTCAGTTCTTTCAACACCCTCAGATGTATACCATTTAGTCCAGGTGATTTGCTACTCTTTTTTCTTAGCAAATAGTTGTAATACATCGTCCCTGTTTTTCGATATGTCTTTCTTCTGATGTATCACCTTTAAATACCATTTCAGCCATGCGTAACATCCCTTTAACTTCTTCAGTAAAGACCAAAGCAAAGAATTTATTCAGTCTCTCCACTGTGGCCCGGTCCCCTCTTAGTGCCCCTTTTACCCTTCTATCATCTAATAGTCCAAATGACTCTCTCACAGGGTTTTTTTTTGCTATGAATGTACTTGAAAAACCTTTTATTATGTGTTTTTGCTTCCATGGCAAGCTTTTTTTCAAATTTTCTCTTTGCCTGCCTTATCAATGCCTTGCATATATCTTGTCAGTGCTGATGTTGTTTCCAGTTTTCATCATTTGACTCCTTTTTTCATTTCCTGAAAAATGCTTTTTTTGGCAACAGCAGACTCTATGACCTCACCTTTAAACCATGTTGACAGTATTGTTGACTTCCTTCTACCTTTCTTAAAGCATGGCATACAGCTGGTCTGGGCTTCCAAGATAGCATTGTTAAACAACGCACATGTCTGACTGAAATCTTTAACCTTTGCAGCTGCTCATTTTAGTTTTTCTTAACAGTTTTCCTCATTTTATAATAGTCTCCCTTTTGAAAGTTAAAAGGTAGTACTGTGGATTTCCTTGCTGTCCTTCCTCCATTTATTAAATCAAACACGATCATGCTATGATCACTATTGCCAAGTGGCCCCAACATTGTTATCTCTTGCACCAGATCTTGTGTTCCACTAAGGACTAGATCCAAAATGGCTCCAAGAAGCAGTCATTTATTTCATATATAAACTTTATCTCCCTAGCATGTCCTGCCGTGACACTGACCCAGTCGATACCAAGGTAATTGAAATCAGCCATTGTTTCTGTGCTGTAACTTTTGTTAGCTTCCCTGATTTTTTTGAGAATTTCATCATCCATATGTTAATTCTGGCCAGGTGATCAATAATATATCCTCTCTGCCATCGCCTTCCACTTTTTATGTGCAATTTCACTCCATTCAGATTCTATAGTGTATTTTGTTTCCTGCAAAACTTTAATCCTGTGTGACTCAATGCCCTCTCTAACATAGAGTGTACCCCTCCACCAATTTGATCTGCACAATTATTATAATATAATTTGTACCCAGGTATCACAGTGTCCCATTGGTTGTCTTCCTTCCACCATGTCTCTGAGATATCAATCATATCTAACCCTACATTTAGTGCTAAATATTCTAACTCTTCCATCTTATTTTTAGACTTCTAGCATTTGCATACAAGCATTTTAGAGGTTGTATTTTAATCATATTAATCTGGTTATCGGTAGACAGGGGTAATTTGTAATCTTTAAGTTCTGCTACCTTCGAAGTTCTGGATTTCAACTTACTACCTAAAAGCCTAAATTTTGCCTCCAGTATCTCCCTACCACACTTTCCAATGTCATTGGTTCCAACATGTACCAAGAAAGCAGACTCCTCCCCAGCACTATCTAAAACCTTGTATATGTGGTGCATGAGTTCCTCTACCTTCGCACCAGACAGGCATGTTTCCAGGTGACCCTCACATCCACAAGTCACCCAGCTATCTACATGCCTAACGATGGAATCACCAACTATAACCACTGTCCTAACCCTTCCATCATGGTCATATGACCCTGGAGAAATCTCCTCAGTGCGCGTTGGTTTTACATCACCTGGAGTACAGGTCCTAGCTACGAGATCACTTCCTGCCACACAAGGGTGATGCTCTCTTGTCACGTGATCTCTCTCCTCCATGGCTACAGGAGTCTGCCAGACTGGAGATGGGACTTCAGTACAATGTCCCTGTAGGTCTCATTTATATACCTCTCTATTTTCCTTATGTCCTCCAAGTCTACTTCTCTGGCCTCCAGAGATCGGACTCATTTTTTGAGAACAAAGTGCTTCTTGTACCTAGTGCACATATAAGATCCCTCACCAACTATAAGAAAACCATACATGTGACACTCAATACAAAAGAATGGAAAGCTATCTGCATCTTAGATTTAAGGTTTTGTTTAGGCATTTAAGTGCTTTACTTACTTAGGTTTGCTGGGAATACTTCTACTAATGCAACGATACCTAGTATGTTTAATATAATTTGTTCATCTCAAAATTAATTAATCTCAGGTCCTTAATTAATGCATTCCTGATGAGGATAACTTCCTACACCTGAAAGTGAACATGGGCACCTCCTTCCCTATAATAGGTTTACGAGCCTATAAAGTTAAGCGTATCCCTGGGGTGGGTGGGAACGAGAAAAAGATCTAGATGAATTAGCCTGAAGTATAAACAGCAGCATAGTCAATTTTCATAGTTCATGCAATTTCATCAAACATTATCATTGTATTCAATATCATTGTGGTTATCACTTTCAGAAAGTTCAGTGTGCTTTGTCATAAGGCATATAGGGACAGACTTAAAGGTCTGAATATGTATACTTTGGAAGAAAGACAGGATTAAAGAAATATGATAGAGATGTTTAAATACCTCCATGGCATAAATACACAAGAGAAGAGCCTTTTACAATTAAAAGTAAGCTCTGCAACGAGGGGGCATAAGATGAAGGTGAAAGGGGATAGACTCAAGAATAATGTGTGGAAATATTTCTTTACAGAAAGAGCAGTAGATGCATGGAATAGTCTCCCAGTTGAGGTAGCAGAGAGAAAGGGGCATGTTTATTAAAGGGGTCATTTTAATGTGTTAAATGCTCACAACCTTTTAAGTTCTATGGGTGCAGTGACACTTAATTAACACATGCTAATCTTTGGTAAAGATTCCCCCAAAACTGTATCTGAATTTTAAAAAAAAGCATGGAATAAAGACAGAAGATCTCAAAAGGAAAAAAAAGGGACTATAGAGTTTAGTAATTAGTATGGAAGGGTAGGCTGGATAGGTCACATGGGGGCATGTTTACTAAACATTCTTAATGTGCGTCCGGCGTTAGTGTGCAGGCTGCCATAAAAGGAGTGGGCATTTCAGTCTAAAGTAGCAAAATGGGATTATCGCGTGATAACACAAGCTGCGGCGCACATTATCGGGAAAAACGCCGCTGAGCGCATTAACGCGCGGTAATCTTAAGTAGGCGCCCAGAGATGTAAGCATAGAAACAGAGGTGTAGCACAATGGTTAATACACTGACTAATGATACAGGAGTCATGAGTTCAATCCCCCAGTGTGCCTAATGCATAAGGCTGGCTGTGGCATCGGTTTTGATACATAAGTATAGTTTCTTGAGGCATTTTATTTGTATTTTAATTATTGCTGCCAGAAAACACACCCTCACGTGCCATAACCTAAGGTGCCGCATAAGGCACCCTATAAGGCACTCCATAGGGCACATTATAAAGTGCACTGTCTGCCATGGCACCCTATAATGTCCCCTATAGGCACCCTATAATGTCCCCTATAGGCACCCTATAAGGCACTCCATAGGACACCTTATAAGGCACCCTATATGGACTATAACCATAAGATGCCTCAGAAGGCACTTTATAGGGCGCCCTATAGTTCTCCTTCTGAGGCACCTTATGGTTACAGTACTCTGAGGGTGTTTTTGCTGGCAGCACTAATGCACATTAAAAACAGACAATGCTTTGGACAGCCCTATCAAATAACCCCACTGTGGGTTTGAACCCATGACCTCTGGCTCCACAGGCAGTGAAAAAACCAGTGGGCTACAGCTCTATAACTGCTAACAAACACCTGGCTGGCTGCAGAAGGACTGCATGTCACCACACAAACAGTCTGCTGTGGTTACCAGGATAGGATTAACCTACCCGTACCTATGATGCACTGCACATGTAAATCAACAGTCCACAGATGATCACAAGATGGGGTATGCACCCCCCCAGCACCTCGGCCTGGTAGGGGGAACTGACCATGTGTGTTACTGGCACAGAGTAGGTACACACCGTCACATTGTGCGGGTACTGTGCTCACCCTGAGGGTGAGGTGGGGCGCCCAGCACCAGGTCCACAGCACCTTCCATGGTAGACATAGGCCATGCTGCAGGTCCCCAGCAGTGCTAGTGTGTGAGATAGGTAGTTCCTGCAGACACACCATGGATACATCTGTATTTCTTAGTCAGGTTTAGCCCTTATGGACCCATAGGTGGATTATGTACCACTACCCTCTGGAGCTGAGGGTGGGAAACAGGGCCCCCCACCAACAGATCCACATTCTATCTTCCTGCAATGGTAGCAGTAGGGGGGAACCATCAACCCCAGTCCTGCTGGGGAACAGACACCCTACAGGGCAGTCAATGCAGCTCTGTACACATCCATAAAGCAATAGCAGACAGACATTAGGCCTGGAAATGCTCAGCTGCACCCCACCACCATCTGCAATTCTCCTGCAACAAGCCTCCAGCCACTGCACCCTGCAAGGTGGTCTAACAAGACACATACTCACTGCAGACAGTCTGCTAGCTAGTCCATAGTGCATGTTCCTGGAGAAGATACATGCACCCAGAAGTGGGATGTCAGCATACACACCAAGCAGATAAGTCAGTGATTGGGCCCCAAAAAGGAACCCATAAACATCACATGTGAAAAACACTATATTACACTATGGGGGAACCTAGCCATGCCGTGGTCACTACTCAGTCAGGGTGAGAGTGATCTCCCAGCAGGACATGCTGTGGCCACCCTGTCTGTGCAGGTGGTGGCCGGGTACTACAATGTCCCAGCCAGTGCCCTATGCCCTGTGCAGATGCATCCTGGCCAGGCCACCCTGTCCGGGCTATACTCATGGTACCTTGCTCCTCATTATGCACATTGGCAGGCCAATACTGGCAACAGTGCTAGCAGTATGGGCTGTGTAGGATGTTTGCAGTCACAACACACTGGAAAGACAAACACACACTCCCACACCTATGCCAGCATTGTACAACTATAGGGGTGTTTGGCAGCCCTGGCCACCGCTCCAGTCCTGGGCACAGTGCAGGCATGGCTATGGTACACAATACTATTGGGGTCACTCCCCAGGGTGGTAAACACTGTCAGACACAAGACCTGTAGCACACTCCACAGACATCAGAAAGGTTGCCATGATGCAGCTCAATCAGAAAATTGTACTTAACTTCAGAATTGCTATCTGCCACTGTTCAGGTTTTCATGCTTTCCATCATGAATATGCATGAGATACATCTGCATACAATGGGGGCGGCACATAGAAATGCAGCACAGGCATCTTTATTAGAGGCAGCATGGAACCTGAATGGTGTTTGGTCCTCCAGGACTGCATTTGGGAGACTCTTCTCTAGGTAATGCGCCTGTTTATAGTGTCTGTGCTCTGTAGGGTAAAATGTAGGTGTTTTGGGCATGTGTATGTCATCTGCAATAAAGGTTCTGTCTGTATTAGTACGTTTTAGTAGTGGGTAAAATATGGGGATTGGGTTGGCAGGAACCACAGCTGGGACTTGAACCTGTGACTTTCTGTCTCTGCACACACTGGTTGTGTGCACTGCACCACCGTGTTGCCACAGAGACAGTGCATTCCCTGGTGATACCATGACTGTCCGTCCATCAGGGACTGTCTGTTGCAGTGCATGGCACCCACCTACACAGGGCTAGGCCATGGTCTGCTCTGGGCAGCTGCCACTGCCCCCCTCCACCTCCAGTACCCCTCTGCCACCATGCTGACATGCCCTTCTGCTGGTGGTGCGCAGTCTCAGGCCATCCAGTGTGCAGGTAGGCGGCTACCTATGGTGCGTGTTCTGGGGTAGGGGTGCCTGCATAGACGTCCACGCTTCCCCACCAACACCGCCTGCCAATGTTCTGTGCCCTTGGAGGTACCTGCTGGGTACTATCCCCTGTGACACTGTGATAAACACACTCGTGCCCATGTTGGGCCCTAATCAGTTGCTATCTGGCTGCTGTACAGTTTCAGCATTCCTAGGTGCCACCTAGGCATCTGCCTAGTCCGCACTGTGGCCCAGTTGCACCACAGCATGTGTCGCCTGTAGCCCTCTGTATCTCATTTTCAAGCATCTGTTCAGTTGGTCGTTCCAACATGCCCACCCTGCTGTTGCCGCAAATGTGCACGCCATAGGAAATCTGTCCGATGGAGAGGAAACCCTGCACAGCGCAATTTCACTGTGGGTTCATTCACCTTGTATGGGGACGGAGCATGGACCCTTCCAAATTTCATATCCTTTTTTTGGTGCTTTCTTGGGAGTGTTTTTTGATGTTTCCCATTGAGATCACTATTGCCCAGTTTGGTTATTTTTACATTTTCTTCTGTTCATTTTCACTGTTTATTTGCCCTTTTGTTCCGTGCACATGTATCACACTTATCACGTTTTATAGGTTTCCCTGGTTTTGCTGTACATTGCTGACGGAAATGGTTTCTTTTCCCTTTAAATCAGCTCTAACGCGAGGGTTTCACTGGCGTTAGTTTTGAGCCTCGGATTTCACAGCATTAGTGTGCGGGGAGCCTCTCCCCTCCCACTCTCCACCCATTGACCCCTTCTCTCTGCCCCTGTGGAGCCTTCTTCTGCCCTCCGGAAGCCTTTCTCCGCCTTCAGCGCTCGCTTGCGCCGCTACGCATGTTATCGCGCGCTAATGTACCTCTGCGCCTGATACAGCGCCTTTATCGCATGCTAAGGTACCTTATCTCGTGATAACGTTGCAGAGCGCACATTAAGACGGTTTAGTAAACATACCCCATGGTCTTTATCTGCCATTCATGTCTCTATGTTTCTAAATACAATTCAGAATAATGAAGATTCAATTGTACCTTTACCAGAGCCAATATTAATAACTTATATAGTTTTTTTAAAATAACTAATATTTTATGGAAACTGATTGCTATTTATTTAGCACTGTTGAAATCATAAGTGTAAAGCAGGCTGTCTCAGAATTAAGAAAGGGAATAATCCCTAGATTACTTATACAGGATACAAAAAAACCTGACATAATGGTAAAGGAGAAAAATGAATTGCATTGAGTGTTGGTTCCTAGTGATTATTCTGTGAATCATGTGGAGAGGGAAAAGATCTTGAAATACCAAGAAAAGTAGTCAGAGACCAAGAAAATATGAGAGACACAGAAATATTTCCCATGTTATGGGAGCAACAGGCCTGATTAAGAGGAATTTCCAATCACAACTTGACAAATTGCCTATACATGTTACATCTTATGAACTCTAGAAAGAAGCTCTCTTTGGTACGATGCAAGAATTGCTGCAAGCATTAGCAGTACATTTGAGAGTTTGAGATCATACTCTATATATCCTGACTGTCATGGTATGTGCAAAACTAACCCATTTGGAGAAATTGCCCCCGACTAATATTTATTTATCATATGGAAGTATCAAGCTCGAAGACACACAGACTTTTTTTGTTTCTTATCTATATAATCCAACACATTCTATCTCATTTTTAGTCAACTGGCAGGATGGGCTCGACCAGTTGCACAGTCCTTCTCTTCACTTTTCCACTATGAGCCCGATCCCAGTGGGGCCCCAAGCAGGATGGGCCCATTAGGACCTGATTCAGCACCACTGGAGTCAGACCTTCCCGTGGGTGCAGGATCGGGCCCTGAGATGACCCGGCGTGCCCCTGCATACATGCGGGGACATCCACCCAGCTGCTTAGTCTGCCTACTGCAGTGAAGACCCCCGAATCTCCACTGCCTGACCCCCGGTGAGGCAGCCAGGGCTGCTTCCGGCATCAGGGATCTCCATGGTGGAACAAGCGGGACGTCCGACCCCCTGCCACAGGATGTACAGGGCCATGATTTGAATCAGCCCTGTACATCCTGCCACCTTGGCCCACTCTACTCACTCTCCACTCTGTTCCGCCCCCTGCTGGCTCTGCCCATAATGCAGCTGTGGCTGTGCGGGGAGGGAAGGATGAGGAATTGGGGCAGAATGGCTAGGTGCCTTGCAGAATCAGGCCCTATTTATTTTATTTATTTATTTATCATTTGTATACCACTACTTCCAGCGATCAGAAGCGGATAACTTTCAAGTTAAACATAACTATGTAACATCTGTAATGAATCAAGGATGAACAATTGATTGCCAGGTGATAATCATTAGAGGTTACAGGTGATTAAAGGTAAGGGGGTAACATATATACATATAGGGTCGTACATATATGTAATGTGTGATAATATAAATACAAGTATTACATGAAAAAGCCTTATGGCTATGCTTATGGTGGTTCCTAAGACAAAGTGATTTATGCCATTAATTAGGAGTGTTTATTTTGTTCTTAGTTAAATTTAAGTTGGATCGTATGCTTCATTGAAGAGATGTGGTTTTAGCTTTTTTCTAAATTCTTTTAGGTCCTCAACAGACCTCATTTCTGTTGGTAGTTGATTCCATAAAGTCGGTGCTGTGTATGTGAAGGCTCTTTTACTTGCAAAGGCTTTGGCTGATCTGATACTGTTTGGAATGCATAGGGTATTTATGTTGCAGCTTGTCCTGTTTCTGGAAGGGGGTTGAGTGTTTATGAGGTTGTTTAGATATGATGGTGCTATGTTGTGTATGAGTTTGAAAGTTGTAACTAGTAGTTTGTATTTGATACGGGAGGTTATGGGTAGCCAGTGTAGCTCAGCTAATATTGGTGTGATGTGTTCAGAGATTTTCTTCTTCATAATCACTCTGGCGGCGACGTTTTGAGCCATTTGAAGGATCTTTAGAGTTTTTTTAGGCAGACCTTGAAGGATGGAGTTGCAGTAATCGAAGTGAGGGATGAGTAGGGTTTGTGCAACAGTTCTGAAGTCTGAGTGTTCAAGGATGTTGCGCAGGGGTTGAATGACCTTTATTTTGTGGAAAATTGCTCTATTGGTTAATCGGAGGTGTTTTTCCATTTTTAGATTTGTGTCAAGGGTTACTCCTAAGTATTTTATTTCTTCTTTTACTGAGTAAGTGTTGTTGTTCATTGTTATTGTTGGGGGCGGTTTGAAGTCTTGCTTTCGGGAGATGTACATTACTTCTGTCTTTTTATGGTTTATGGACATATTGTTTTGCATCAGCCAGGTTTGCATTTCTTTTAGACAGCCCTCGAGATGATGGTA
Organism: Ichthyophis bannanicus; assembly: GCA_033557465.1. Lineage (NCBI taxonomy): Eukaryota > Metazoa > Chordata > Amphibia > Gymnophiona > Ichthyophiidae > Ichthyophis > Ichthyophis bannanicus. The sequence goes on along the minus strand of CM066032.1, from coordinate 369,255,546 downwards.
GCTTGGGTTTTCTGTGTCCAGTTGTGTGTATAGCATAATATCATCGGCATACAAATGGTATTGCATCTTGTGCTTTCGAAATATTGTGCAGACTAGTTTTATGTATAGGTTGAAAAGTAGGGAAGATAACGCTGATCCTTGTGGAATTCCTTGTGTTTGGGGAAATGGTTTTGCTTTTTTGCCGTTGACTTGAACTTGCTGCATCCTATTTGTTAAATATGATGTGAACCACTTCAGCGTAACTCCTGTTAATCCTAATGAGGCCAGTCTGTTAATGAGTGTTTTGTGGTGGACTGTATCAAAAGCAGCTGATAAATCAATAAATATTAGTATATACATTTTCTTTCTGTCTTCAGGACCTTTGAGTAGATTATCCAAGAGTACCAGAAGTAGGGTTTCAACACCGTGGTGTTGCCGGAAACCATATTGTTGGTCGTCTAGTTCTTCTCTTGAGTCAATAAAGTCTTGTAATTGTAGTTGAACTGTTTTCTCGATAGTTTTGGCTAGGAACGGAATACTTGAAATTGGATGGTAGGAGGTTGGATCATCCTTTTTGAGAGTTTTGTTTTTCAGTATTGGTCTTATGAGTGATTTTTTAAGGGGTGTTGGCATGATTCCTTGTTGTAGGGATTGGTTCACAATATATGTAATGAATTGGGCAATTTCTAGCTTAGTGGTTTTGATCCAGGCTGCAGGACAGGGATCTAATTGGGAGGTTGTGGTGTTTAGGTTCGAGATTAGGTTTACTATTTGTTTTTCATCAGTTTTATAAAATGTGTCCCATTTCTCCATTGTGTTTAATGTCGCAGGTTGTTGTATCGAGTTGTCATTTTCTTGACTTATCATGGGTATTGAGGCTGTTGTTGGGTTTAGTTTACTGGCATAGTAGTCCGCCAGTGTTTGCACTTTAATAGGGTAGTTTGCTGAGTCTTCTTGGGATGTTTTTGTAAGTGATTTAATTAATTCAAATAATTCTCTGGGCCTGTTCAGAGATTTGTTGAGTAAGTTGGTATGGTATGTCTTTTTTGCTTGGTTGATTTCTTCTTTGTATTTGGTAAGGAGCGTTAAGTATTCTGATTTACGTTCTTGTGTTTTTTCCTGTCTCCATTTCCTTTCCAGTTTTCTTAGGGCTCTTTTCATCATTTTTAGTGAGTAGGTGTACCACGGCTCTGACTTATTTCTCGTTGTGTGGGTCATCAGATTGTGAGTCATGGATTTTGGTTCTGCGATTTTCTCTATTCCTTTATTCCATTGGTCAACTAGAGTTTCTAAGTTGGAGTGGTTCAGGTCTATGTGGGTTGCAATAGATTGTATCATTGCTTCTTTATCAAATTTTTGGAATTTTCTTTTGAATAGTGTTGTGGGCTTATGCTGGTGGTTGGTGTCTTTGTTCGGAATGAGTAGGGTAAATTTTATTAGGTGGTGGTCGGAGCAAGGGACATGTAGGATCTTTGGGGTGGAGTTGTTGATTGCTTTTTGTTGATGTTCTTTGGGTATGAATACTAGGTCCAAGGTATTCCCTTTGTTGTGTGTGGCCTCATGTATTATTTGTTTGTAGCCGAGCTGGTCCATGGCTTCAAGAAAGGTATTTGAATGCGTAGGTAAGGATGAAGCTAGATTTAGGTCTCCCATTATTATTTGATATTTTTTGTTGGCGGTGGTTGCAATTAACTCTAGTGCTGCGGCTAAAGATTCATGAGGAGATGTAGGTGGTCTGTATATGAGGCATATAGCCTGTGTTGTGTTTTCAAGTTTTAGTATGTCAATTCCTTCGACAGTGTCATATGATGTATCAGTTAGGTTTAGTGAATCTTTGGCTAAGATTAGTACTCCTCCTCCTCTTTTGTTTGTGCGTGGAGAATTAAAAAGTTTGTATCCAGCCTTGTTTAGTTGGTTGAGTATGATAGGATCAGATTCAGTGATCCATGTTTCTGTGACACAGAGGATGTCTGGTAATTCATCTGTGATGATATTTTGAATAATATGTACTTTATTTCTTATTGACCTGGCATTAATTAGGATGTATGTGCATGGGGCATAGGTGGCTTTAAGGTGTTGTGGTATGTGAGTAATTTTGTGAGGTTGTGGGTTTTTGCACTTTTTTGTTATGTTTCCTGGTTGTTGTGATTGTTTTGTATTTGTGCTGTAGAGATTGTGTGTGGTGTGAAAGGCTTTATTGTGCATCTGGTGGGGAGAAGTGAGAATTGTATGGGTCTGTATTGTATGTAGGTTGTGTGGATGAAGTGATTGCCATATAAATATGTTTTGTGGGTGGCGTGGTTGCCATATGTATGGTATGATATAGATTGGGTTTGCAAGGCATTTATAGGTACATGCTGACAGATATAGTAATAACAGCAATATAACTTTAAACAGTTCCATAGTCAAAAGTTCTTTTAGTACTGTCTCTTAAAGAAGATGCTACTTGCGTTCAGTCACTAAGGGCTGTTTGTTATTCAGTTATAATGATGTGGATAGTTTACCTTATATTTCCAAAGGTTTGATGGTTCAGGCACTCTTGTATTCTATTTCTTAGAGGGTATTTGTTTTGTAGTAGATTCTGTTCGTTGTTATGCCTCGTCAGGTGTGTTTTTCTATGTGTGTGTGTGTGGGGGGGCGGGGTTGTTCCACAGGGATAGCAGTTGGTGGTGTTTGGCCGGGAGTATTTAAGGTTTAGTGTGAGGAAACCTTACTCCGGTGGAAGCTGCATAGATTAGTGTTTTACTTTAAAGTTGGAGAGTTGGTGGCTCTGTATATCGGTCCTCGCCTAAGGGCAACGCCAAAGGGCCCTCTGGTGAGGCCCTCAGGCGCGGGCGTGCCTTGGCATGATTTCTTTGGGCAGGGATGGCTGCTGCTCCTTCCGCCGCTGGAGGCTCCGATCCCCGGGAGGGGAGAGCTGATGATGGTGGCGGGGGATGTGGCTTGTTGCGCCTTGGCGCGCTTTCTTTTAAAGGAGGTTGCCTGCCCCGCTTGGGCAGGGATGGCTGCTGCTCCTTCCGCCGCTGGAGGCTCCGATCCCTGGGAGGGGAGAGCTGAAGATGGTGGCGGGGGATGTGGCTTGTGGCGCCTTGGCGCACTTTCTTTTAAAGGAGGTTGCCTGCCCAGATTGGGCAGGGATGCCCGCTGCTCCTTCCGCCGCTGGAGGCTCTGATCCTCGGGAGGGGAGAGCTGATGATGGTGGCGGGGGATGTGGCTTGTCACGCCTTGGCACGCTTTCTTTTAAAGGAGGTTGCCTGCCCTGATTGGGCAGGGATGTCCGCTGCTCCTTCCGCCACTGGAGGCTCCGATCCCCGGGAGGGGAGAGCTGATGATGGTGGCGGGGGATGTGGCTTGTCGCGCCTTGGCACGCTTTCTTTTAAAGGAGGTTGCCTGCCCCGATTGGGCAGGGATGGCCGCTGCTCCTTCCGCCTCTGGAGGCTCCGATCCCCGGAAGGGGAGAGCTGATGATGGTGGCGGGAGATGTGGCTTGTCGCACCTTGGCGTGATTTCTTTTAAAAGTGGTTGCCTGCCCCGATTGGACAGGGATGGCCGCTGCTCCTTCCGCCGCTGGAGGCTCCTATCCCCGGGAGGGGAGAGCTGATGATGGTGGCGGGGGATGTGTTTTCACCAGCAAAAGGAAAACCGTTCCTACATCAGCAATCATGTGACATGCTTGTTGCCAGTGGTTCCTGATAAGATATTTCTTTCCAGATCATTGTAGCATAGTTATAGAATATTTAATCCACATTTTTTTGTTTAAATAAAGATCACCTTATGGTAAAATTAATAGAATATATATTTGAAAATAGATGATTTAAGGCCTAAAAAGGTTTCTCCTTCTCCACTAGTTCTAGATCTATAATATAGAATTTTACATTATGTGACTTAACGAATTAAAATCCTTCCTTTAGGATTTTAATGTTCAAAGTAGTTAAAAGTTGTGTTCATTCAGCATCTGTTAGAAAGGCGCATGGAGAATAATCTTCACTCTTCCTGAGGCAAGAAAAAGTCCCAGTGGTGCAGACCATATGGGTTGTGAACATAGTTATCTGTCAGATATAATGTGAAATAAAATCATTTTACTATGTTATGTTTTAAAAACATTAATCACATGTTAAGTGCCTTACAAGGTACAGATAGGAAAGTCATCACAGGTATATATAAGGTTTTTAAACAAGTCACACAGGTACACTAGATTAGTTTGTGTTCTGCCTCAAAAGACGGAGAATCTAAATTGGACGAAGGGGAGTCATATAAATAGCTAAATCTTGGAAGTAGTTTTGTAATTTTCTAACAGTGATGGTGAATTTTCTGCAGATAAGTGGTATAAGAGACAAATGGGTGCATGACCGAAGACTCAGCTGCAACACTTGAAAATGCAGTGTTACATTTATTCTATTTTTAAAATAGCACTAAAAAATTACAGACACTTTTTTCAAAGAACTAGACAATTACCTTTTGCTGTAATTCTAAAAAGTTATTTTTTTTAGTTCAAAATTTTTATTGAAAACCAAATAACAATAAGAAAACAGAAAAAGAACTTCCATCCGGCACCCTAAGTACCTCACACAAGATAATTCAAGGCAGGTGTAAATCAGTTAGATGAGCTAAGCATATACATTCATGGTCTTACAGATTAGGGGCAACAGAATGAATTAACAAAGTCATCTACTGGCTATCATTTTTATTTATTTATTTTATTTATTTAACAGTATTTCTAAACCGCCTTATCATAATAATCAAGGTGGTATCACAGCAAACAATCTGGTAGTGTGAGTGTGTTATACATGCAGTGGGGGTGAAAATTTAGTTGGGTGCGTGTTGTGTTGTGTGCTAGATTAGTTTGAGTTATGTACAATGTGGGCTATATACAGTGGTGCTAAAAACATCTTATATACATACAGTGTTAGGCGGTGACGTGTGCTGATATACAGCTATTTAGACTATGTGATGTGTCCATAGTGTTCTATGAACAGCATGGTTTTCAGCTGTTTCCTAAAGTCCTTGAGGTCTGTAGTTGCCCTCAAATCGTCCGGTAGTTTGTTCCATATTGTTGGAGCAGCCATGGAGAGTGCTCGGTCTGTTGTGTCCTTGCGTGTGTGTTTGTATTCACTTGGGGTGCTGACTCGGTTGTGAGTTTGTTTTCTTCTTGGACGTGTACTGGTGTCTGGTTGTATGAGGGTGTGCAGGCTGTTGGCTGATGTGTGCTGTTTTATCTTGTATAGGTTTATGATAGTTTTGTATCTGATGCGTGCACTGATTGGAAGCCAGTGTAAGTCCTTTAAGGTGGGTGTGATGTGCTCCTGTCTTGCAGTTCCGGATATGATTCGTGCTGCGGTGTTTTGTGCCAGTTGGAGTGGTTTGATGGCTTGTTTCTGTAGACCAAGGTATATCGGATTGCAGAAGTCCAGTAGTGGGGTTATCAGAGCTTGACATACGGTACGGAAGTGTTCTGGGGCGAGGAGTGGTTTCAGTCTCCTGATGATTCGCATCTTGTAGTAGGCTTTTTGTATTGTTTTGCCTATGTGTGGCTTGAGATTGAGTTTATTGTCCAGCGTAACCCCGAGGTATCTCACTTCTGACCTTATTGGTATAGTAGTGTTTTGTATCTTTATATTCGGTGGGTGTATGAAGCTTTGGTTCCGAGTGATGATTAAAGCTTCAGTCTTGTTGTAGTTTATTGCGAGGTTGTTGTCCTGACACCAATTGGTCATTTGTGTAAGGCAGTCTGTTATCTTAGAGAAGTCCGGGTTGTCGATTGATATCGGGGTGTATATCATGATGTCGTCCGCATAGATTGTGTATTGAATGTTGTTCTCTTTCATGATGTTGCATATTGGTTGGATGTAGATGTTAAATAGGATGTAGATGTTAAATGTTAAATTAATAGCCCATTTTTCTTGGCAGCAAGTGTTCATAATTCTGAACCAAATAGACATTGTTCCAACCATTAAAATGTATGCCAGTAGAGGACTTCCAATTAACCATAATAAATTTAAGAGCTAATGCTAATTTGAGTTGTAACTCTGACAATGGATATTTCAAATTACTGGCTCTCCAAACTGCTATAGCCAAAGAAACTTGGAACTTTCTCTTTTATATATCAGAGATTCATCCCAACCAATATACAAAATGGTTGGAGCTGGGAACATTCATATAATATATGGACCAAGGAACCTTTAGCCAAGACACAAAACCATTATCTGATTCTGCAGGAGTCCATATCACTCTGTGAGTGATAAAGAATATGGTTTGGGAAAGGGAGGCCAACATGGACACATGCAATGCTTTATCCCAATATTGACGTCATTCCATCTCATTAAGCTATTTTCAGTTTCTCTCTCCCTCACCATCTGTATAACAATTAAACTATCTTCATAGCAATCTTGTAATATTTTATACAAGCAAGTGATCATGGGGTATGTCTACTAAATTGCTACCGCAGGCCTAACACAGGATTAATGCCCCTCTATAGCAGTTAACTCATGAAAAAAATCACATATCACAAGCAATTTTCTACAATGTATCATTTTTGCATGATGCAACTCCCTTGGGATAGGATTGGGCGGATCCAAATGGGCAGTTTGGGTGGCCATGGTTGGCAATGACAGCATGAAAAAGATTTCACTTGATGGCTGCAAAATCAGGTCCTATCGCAGGCTCTTCCCTGCAGGTGATTGGCCACCCTCCTTTCACAATATTGTCAGTGATATGGTACTGTAATCCGTGGTTCCCAACACATGGCCACTGTGTGTGAGCAAAAAGGGTATACGGGTTCAAGACCAGCCTGTGGGTCAAGAGTGATATGTGCAGGTGTGTTAGCTTTAGGGGGCTTGTTGGTATAGGTGTAGGATTATTGCTTAGGGTGAAAAGAGGGCCTGTGTTCAACTCCCAGACAAGCCCTTACCCCTCCCTTCTTTGGCTCACCATGTGTGAGAGAGAAGCGTCAGGGTGTCAAGACCAGCCTGTGGATCAAAAGTGTTATATGCAGGTGTGTTAACTTTATCCTAAATATCTGTATCTGCAGGTGCAACCCTCCCTACTTATCCAGCATGAGCCCTGACAGTCTCCAGCCACCCTGAGAAGCTGTACCAACACCAGCTGGCTGGCAGAGTGTGCTAATAGCACCCAAACACTGAGCAGGCATTAACAATGTAATAGCATGCTCACACTCAGAGTGGATGGTAGCAATATCCAAACATTAAAAGGGCCAAGTAAGAATGTCAAATTACACCTTTTGTCATCCAAGTCAGCACAAATGATACTTCTAGATATCCCTCCAAGCGTATCAAAAGTGATTTCATGGCTCTGGGACAGAGGGTGGTGCACAGGTGGTATTCACTTCATTCCTCTCTGTTGAGAGTAAAGGCTAAGGCTGAGAAGCTCACATTCTGGAGTTGAATGTGTGGTTGCATGGATGGTATCATCAAGAGTGTTTTGTTTTAAGAACCTAAGATATGCCATACTGGGTCAGACCAAGGTCCATCAAGCCCAGTATCCTGTTTCCAACAGTGGCCAATCTAGATCATACGTACCTAGCAGTTTCCCCAAAAGACACAGGTTCCACAATGCTTGTACTGGGTCAAGCATTGATATCCTGGGTCCCTTCTTAAAAATGGTTTATGGACCTTTCCTCCAGGAACTTGTCCAAACCTTTTTTTTTTTTTTAAATTTTATATTTATACATTTTAACAATGAATCAAGCATAACACTTGTACAGTAATAGACATTGTAGGAAAAGATTAATAAGTACATAACATCAAGAAAAATCAAACAATGCTATTAATAGTCCCCAAAATGAGGGAGAAAGTAAACAATTTTTACAGAGGCCAGGAAAATCCCCTGTAAAGAAATAAAGGTAAATTTTTAAAGAAATACCAGAGGGTACACAGGGAACTAAGCAAAATCACTAATAGTGGGGTACTGCTAGAGAGGAGAAGAAGTTACAATGCGAGCGCTGATGAAAGAAGACAAGTCCTCGGTCTGAAAAAAGACATACTTATGCGACTGATAAACAACAACACATTTACAAGGATAACAAAGGACAAATGTAGCGCCCATATGAGTGACCCCAGGACGCAAAATTAGGAAAGATTTGCGCCTACGCTGCGTTTCTCGGGAGACATCCGGGAACATTCCTATTTTTTTCCCCAAAAACAAATTATTACGGAATTTAAAATAAAGTCGGAGAAGCCAGTCTCTATCAGATGGTAATGCCAAGGAAACAATTAGTGTAGAAACTACAAGTTCTTCATCCTTAGGCATCTGAAGAAGCGCTGATACATCTAATAAGCTCATCTCTGGTAGACCAACCGCTTTCTCCCCAGTTTTCCGACCAGAAGGTAGAAAATACGCTTTGGTAATAGGAGGAATTAAATCTGATGTAACCTTCAAAGATTCTTGTAGATACCTTTTAAAAAGGTCAACCGGAGAAACCAAAGGCACCATAGGAAAATTAAGAAGACGAATATTCGAGGATCTAGCGGCATTCTCCAATACTTTCAACTTCAGCTTCATCGCCATATTATCTTTAATTAAGGAATCAGTCACATCTGAAAATTGTGAAACCGACTGGGTATTCGTAGTAACTTGTGTTTTGAGCTCTGTTACCTCAGCAGAAAAATTAGAAGAGAAAACATCCAAATTAGAGACCCGAGTCCCGGTCAAAATCAATTGTTGTCTCACCATAGTGGCTAGTCCAGAAATAGCCTCCCAAATGCTATCCAGAGATACAACTGCAGGACGAGTCAGAACAAACATCCGTGGTGTCTCTGGGTCTAATATCAAAGTCCGAGGGCTGCTTTCTTCAACAGACTCACCAACTCCTAATCCAGCAGCAACGCCTTCCAAGCTTTGAACAACCGCCGAGAGATTCACTGCTGCAGGTATAACCAGCTGCTCTCCGGAGTCCACTGCGTCAGAGCCCCGCTCAGTCACCATTCCACCAACTCCAGAAACTGAGGGGGGAACGGCCGCACTCGTTAGAGAGGATCCCGGCAGCCTCGGCGGTGAAGGCGGAGACTGACCACCGGGGGAGAGAGTCACATCCAGGGCAGAGGAAGCCGAAGAATCCTGAGCCAGCGACCCCATGCCCCCTCTAATCTCCCCTATTTGCTGCTCGGTAAGCTGGACATATCGGTCCATCGGCCTGGTTTTCACAGCAGGAGAGGGTTTTGCGGAAGGCTCAGCGGGGAGAGCCCGATGCTTGCCCTTTCTCTTAGGCATCCCAGCTCAACAGATCCCTGTCGCCATCTTGGAATTCAGACCCTGTCCAAACCTTTTTTAAACCCATCTACACTAGCAGCCTTTACTACATCCTCTGGTAACAAATTCCAGAATTTGATTACAAGTTGAGTGAAAAAATGTTTTCTTTTATTAGTCTTAAATAGTTTACCCTTTAGCTTCATTGCATGTCCCCTAGTCTTTCTATATTCTGATAACATAAACAATCAATCTACGTTTACCTGTTCCACTCCGTTCATTAATTTATAGACTTCTATCATATCTCCCCTCAGCCATCTCTTTTCCAGGTTAAAGAGCCCTAACCTTTTTAGCCTTTCTTCATAGGAGTATCCTTTCATCCCCTTTATCATTTTGTTGGCTCTTCTCTGAACCTTTTCTAATAACGCTATATCCTTTTTAAGAAACGGCAACCAGAATTGCACACAATATTCATGGTGCGGTCTCACCATGGAACGATATAGAGGGATTATAATATCTTTTGTTTTATTTTCCATTCCTTTCCTTATGATACCTAGCATTCTATTTGCTCTCTTGGCCGCCGTTGCACACTGGGCCGAGGGTTTTAACATGTTATCCACAATGACGCCTAAATCTTTTTCCTGGGTGGTGGTTCCTAATGTGGAACCTTGCATCGTGTAACCATAGGATGATTTTTCCAAGGGTTGCAGAGCAGAGATGGTGTCCACCTATCCAAGAAGGGTCAAAGTATCATCTGCAGCAGACTAGCTAACCTACTGAAGAGGCCTTTAAGCTAGGTTTGTTGGGGATGAGTAAAGAAAGCTCCTAGGTAAGTGAAAGCCCTCAGGTAAGTAAAACATTAAATGTCTCTAAAATGGGTAAAAGGGGCAACATTTGGAAAGAGGTATACATAAATGCCCATAGTATGGGAAATAAGATCCCAGATGTTGAGGCGTCAATGGAAGAAGCAGACTTGGATTCAGTGGCTGTTACAGAGACATGGTTCATGGACAACCATGACTGGGATGTAATTATACTGGGCTATACTTTATTCAGGAAGGACATTTAGGAAGAAGGGGATGAGAAGAGGCATTATATGTAAAAAGTAATATTAAAACTACAGAATTGCGGGGCTTAAAATGGAGTAAGGAGGTAATATGGGTTAAACTAGAAAAAAGAAATGGGAAATCCATTTGCATTAATGTGATAAACAGATCTTCTTTACAGGGAGAAGGAGTGAATGGAGATTTAATAGAATACATAGGTATTATTGCCATGAAAGGAGAAGTGCTACTGATAGGGGATTTCAAATGCCGGATGCGATTGGCACATCTCTGCTGAGGTGTCTTCTAGAAGTAAGGAGATCCTGGATTCTCTACAGGGAAAACTATTACCAATGGAGAAAATGTTTCTGATGTTATAATGAGAGATCATCTCACATCCAGTGACCACCAGATGGGGTGGTTCAGGTTTAGGAATAGGCTGATAAAGTCCATTCAAAGGTGAGGGTGTTAGGCTTTAGGAAAACTAACTTTGCAAAGATGGGGCAATACCTTAAGGAGTCATTAGGGGGATGGGAACAGCTGAGGGATGTAGAAAGCAATGGGCTAAAGTGAAAGGGGATATTTTAACCCTTTGAAGGCCTACTTTAAATTTTTAATCCACATTCTGCAGCCAGGTTAATTTTTGTATATTTCAGGAAAATTGTACCTGTCTTATTCAATATGTTCTAATAGTGATTTTCCTTCTGCTATGGTCATGTATTATATACCATTTGATAGGAATATTTAGTCAGAATTTTGGATCCCGAGAGTTTTGGGCTCGGCCTGGAAAGGGTTAAGGGCAACAAATCCTTTTGTTGGAAAGGTAAATAAAAGGAAAAGGAGGTCACTGTGATTCTCAAAAGTAGTTGAAAAGGTGAAGAAAAAGAGGGTGGCCTCCATAAAATACAAGAGATCACAGAGAGAGAAAGACAAGCATCAATATTTGAAAAAAAAATAGAAGCTAGGAAAGTAGTCAGGAAAGCAAAGTTACAAAAGAAGATATAGCCAATACAATTACATGGGGGAACAAGACATTTTTCAGATATGTTCGTGAGAGGAGGAAGTGCAAAAGTGGTATTGTCAGACTCAAAGAGGAAGGGGAGAAATATGCAGAAGCTGATGAGGATAAAGTGGAATTGCTTAGAAATATTTTTGTTCTATGTTCAGTAGGACCTCAGAAAACACACACAAATAGGAGCAGATGTGAACGGGATCTTGAACAATTTTCAGAAGACTGTGTTTGTGAGGAACTAGCTAAACTAAAAGTAGACAAAGCAATAGGGCTGCTTGCGTTCTCCATCATTAACAATAGCCTCACCTCTGGTACATTTTCTTCTGCCTGGAAGATGGCCATAGTTCACCCCTTACTGAAAAGTTCATCATCTGATAAATCAATTAAATCTCTTTTTAGACTTGTCTCAAATTTACTGTTTCTTTCTAAACTCCTTGAAAAACTTGTCTTCTCACAACTATCTACCCACCTTGAAACCACCAACTCACTTCACCCTTATCAATCCAGTTTCCACTCTGGTCATAGCACAGACATTATTCTCTGTCTCTACTTAGTGAAGTTCACCACTCCTTGGATCATGAGACTATTACTATCACTGTTTTTCTGGACCTTTCTTCTGCCTTTGATCTCATTAATCATGACCTGTTTCTTTCCCGTCTGCACGATGTTGACCTTTGTGGCACTGTTTTTTACTGGTTCAGTTCTTTTCTATCTCACTGCTCTTTCAGGGTCACCATGGATGATATTTCCTCTGCTCCCTATCCTCTCACTTGCAGTTTGCCTCATGGTTCTGTCCTAGCCCTTCACTTCTATATCTTTCTGGCAATCCTTGCACTCTTGGTTCAACAGCTTGGTATTTCTGCCTGTTACTTCGCTGATGATATTCTGCTGCTCCTTCACACTTATCACTCTTTTCCTGACCTCTCTCCACTGAACACTTGTCTTGAGCACACGGCTTCTTGGTTAGCTTCTCATCACCTTAAACTCAACCTCACTAAAACTCTGTCTACTTGTCTTTCCAGCCCACTGACTGCCCTTTCCCTTCCCGCTTCTTAATGGTACTCAGATCACACTTACACCTTCCTTTCGCTATCTTGTGGTTATTCTAGATTCATCTTTGTCTTTTCACTAACATATTAGTTCAATTATTCAATATTTCTTCTTCTCCATATGGCTCATTAGAGCTGTCTGCTCTATCCTCCCTCCTTCTGCTTTGATCACTTTGCTGGTTTCTCTCGTTCTTGTCTGGACTATTGTAACTCTGTCTTCACTAGTCTTCTCTAATACGAGCTAAAGCGTCTCCAACTCATTCAGAATACTGCTGCCAAACTGCCTTTTTTTGCTTACTGCTCAGCCTACATTGCTCCATTTCTCATTTGTTTACATTGGTTCCCAATTCATTACAAAATACAATTCAAGATTCTTACCACAGTACACAAAGTTCTTCACTCTGGCACTCCGCATTATCTCTTTACCCTCATTATCCTTCATACTCTGCACCATGGGCTTCATTCTATTCTTTGCCTCCTATTCCTCACACAAACCCTCCCATCATTCTGCTTTCTTCTTTCTTGGCCCCTCTCTCTGGAACAGCCTTCCCACAGACATCCATTCCGAATTCTCATTCACTAGATTTAAAGCACAACTTAAAGCTAATCTGTTCCACATAGCCTATGACCACCCCCCCCCCCCCGACTCTCTAGATTCCAAGCATAGCTTAAAGTTCATCTGTTTTGTATACCCAATGACCTTCCCCCCAGACTGTCCTTATCTCTCTTTCCCGGCTGCTCCTGTCTATCATCCTACCTCTTGTGTTGCCCCTTCCTAACCCATCCTTCCTCTCACATCCCCTATCTGTGTGTCCTATTTTACTTTTCTGTTTTTAATGACGTTCCTTTTCCATTCTTTATGTTTGTATTGATTTTTACCCTTTTTTAAAATTGTAAACCACTTTGACATTTATTCTGAAAGTGGTATGTCTGATTTTAAAATATGAAATAAATGATATACCTGCTCCTGAGCAAGTATAAATACCCACAGTTTCATTTAAGCCATGATTTCTGCAGTTTTTGTTAGGCATCTATGTGTCTTTATAACATAAGTAACAAACAGGTGCCTATTTCACCTCCCAGTGTAGGCAACCTGTAATAAAAGTATTCCCTAGATGGAAAGTGTTCGGCTTAAAATACATCTGACTGCTCTAATACTGTCTGTATACTGGATTATGGAGGTTGTGATAAGGAAGCTTATCAGGACCTAGAAGAGAGGGGTAAAAAGAAGGAATTTACCTTAATAAAAGGACCCATTTTAAGAGGTCAGGGACTTAAAACTCCATTTTCTCCTAGAAAGCAGGTAATTCCTGGCTACAATAAGGAACAGAATGCCCCTAGTGGTGGAAAGGAGAGGGAATACAGGCCCAGGGTAAGGAACCCTTACTTCACTGCATTCCCTAATCACTCAGCTGCCACGAGGGAGTTTGATCTCTCTCACCTGAGAGGGGAGAGGGTGGAGCAGGAGCCTGAGGGGTTTAAGTTTAGCTCAGTTTATCCAGAGAGACAGAGACGAGGGACAAGCAGAGAGGAGAGGAGAGGACAAGCAGGACACGTGGAGAGAAACTGGAAGGACTCCTGAGAGCTGAGAGTGCTGCAGCTGCTGACCAGAGAGAAAGAGAGAGCAGTAGTTTTGCCTTCTCAAGAAGGAATGGAGCAGTAAGAGCCAGAAACACTAATTGGAGAACAGGACATTCTGGATGGTAGCTAGAGCATGTAAGAAGTGAAGCTACTACAGGCTTTGATCAAGGTATGAGACCCAGAAGCTTAGCTAATAAGGAGCACTACGAATTTGCCAGAGACAGCTTTAACTATAACAGAAGGCAGTCAGTTAAGCTATCTGAATCTGAGCCAGAGAGTGAGCCAATGCAATTGAGGGAGCCAGATTTACCTTGTGAAGAAGAGGTCTCATACATGGACTGCTCTGCATGCCAGTCTGCCAATTCAGAAGGGTTGCAAGGGTGTCAACCGTAAAGAGAAGCCTCCAGTGTCCAAAGCCCTAAGAGCTGTGTTAGCTTGTTAATGTTCTAAGTTCAGGAGGAGTGTGACGCAGTGAAAAACTGAATCTTCCTGATTATCTTTGAGAAACAGCTGTGAGCAGTGCTGAGCTCAGTTTGAAGCTGTTTCAACCGAGGAAGTAAGAAATGCTTTTGTTTGTCTAAACTACTGAGAAAACCTTGAAAAGAGTTGTATCTGCTTGTGAGAATTTGACTATCTGTGTGAAGTGCTGTGTTTAAGCAAACAAGATAGCCAGGTATTTATTCTGGACTGGAAAGGGAAAGAAAACCTGGTTTGAAGGTTTTTTTTCTGTATGTTTGGACTGCACAGCAAGCTCTGCTGGAAGCAGGTGCTGTTAATTAAGCTGAAGAAAGCAGTTTTGTTTCAGTTCAAGTTATCCTGTAATGAGTTACAAGAATTCCTGGTGAAATATCTAAAAAGGTGGATCTGTGAACCTAGCGTGTCTTTCTTTTCAAATGAATAAATTCTTGTCATTGCATCCACTCAAACCCAACTACAATGAAGGTGTTTTTTTTCATCTGAGACCAAATAATATCTAACTGAACTACCTTTCCCATAATGCATTAAAAGGTATCCAGTTAGAAGAAGGCCAGAAAATTGAAGCACTCTAATGGCAAAAACAAAACCACACCCCTCCATACCGATATAAGGGGCTAAGGGCGTGACAAGGTGTAAAATTATTTGTATAGCTGTGATATTCAGCTACTATACAGATAAGATATAGTGTTTGTTTGTTTATTTGTTTTTCTTTAAGTGCCACCAAGTCAATGCTAAAACATAAAGTGACATTTTAGAAGGGACGTTTATGAAGGATCTGTGACGCCCAGAGCAGAAAATCTAAAAAATGAGGGGATTGGCAGCAGTGAAGGGCATTCACGTGTAAGGTATGTACTTTCTGAAATCACTTTTGGCCTGATTCTGACCCCCAAATAGTGGAGCTGGACATCCAGGATGGACATCCAAACTCCAAACTGGCCTAGCACGCTATTCTGTGTCCAGCTCTTCCCGCATGCAGAGCGCTTGTGCAGGGAGCACTGGATGGGGCAGGAGGGGGCACTATGGAGGCAGAGAGTAGGTGAAACATAGAAGGACCACAGCACTTGGGCACACAGGGCCTATTCTGACCATGGATGTTGAACTTATTCTACCTCGGAGGTGGAATGTCCCTTGCGGCAGCAGCAATCAGGGCATGCAGACCCTCCAAATTCACGGAGCAGTCTCAGGTAGGCTCCTGCTGCCTGATCTCAGCCCTGGCTGCCCCTGCTGAGGCTCAGGCAGTGGGGAAAGAAGATCAGGATTGCTGTTGGGCCTTGCTTGCTCCTACTGAGCATCCCGGTGCCATGTCAACAGAACGTCATGGCACTGGCACTCCAGCAGGAGCAATGTGCGGTGGAGATGGGCAGGCACTTGGACGTGGACTAGTGCAGAATGTGGTGCATGCCAGCCCATCTAAGTACCCTGATTTTGCAACTGTGGGAACGTACAGCTCATGTGGTTGAAGAATCTGGTACAACTTGGCTGCTTTCTTTTTCTGCATGTCCAGATGGCCCCTATGTGCAGGGTGCAGAATTGGCCTCCATGTCTCTACCCTGAAGGAAAAGTCCATAAACCATTATTAAAGTGGACTGGGGAAATCCACAGCTAATTCCTGGATAAGCAACATGGAATCTGTCTACATTTTGGGATCTGACAAGTACTAGTAACCTGTATTGGCCACTGTTGGAACAGGATACTGAGCTTGAAGGACCTTCAGTCTGACCCAGTATGGCATATTTTATGTTCTTGTGCACAATTTCAATAATTCTGCTAAATGAAATGTATGTAGTAGTTAAAAGGAAACTGCTGTACCATTAGATGTGTTGGGTGAGGAATACATTTAGATCTTTGGATCTACTTCATACGTATGGTCTACTGTATGCAGAAGCTGGTTACTTTCTCAAGCAATACATTATCAAACTGAATTTAATGCTTGGATCTCACTCTTTAGTATAATTTTATTTTATGTACTTTCTAAATTGATTCACAGAGGGTCATTTTCTAGCAGCGTGCACTAACGTTTGTTAGTGCGTGTTAATGGTGTTAGCACATGCTGTTAGTAAATGACCATGATAGTGTGCTGAGGAATAAAACTGGAAGCCTCATTTTGCATAGGATGTCTAGGTCAGAAAAGGGATGCCCATGTCATGACATCCAGAATATGTTTAAGGATGTGCAGGCATATGTAACTCTTGTATATTTGCTAGCATGTACAGCGAGAAGAGCTATTTTACAAACAAATATATGCGACAAATGTTCAGCTTCACTTAGGGTGGTACACATATAAGTAATGGTACTTACTCATCGCAACATAGTAACATAGTAAATGACGGCAGATAAAGACCAGCATGGCCCATCTAGTCTGCCCAGCAAGATGGCAAGAGTAGGTGCACCTGTTGCTCTGTGCAGGCCACCCCTCCCCATGTCTTTGTTTAGGGGTGAACCCACCACTCTGTGTAGGACACCCCTAGTTGTTGAAATTTTAAATGGTTCAGAAGTTAGA